>RSEF01000007.1:21028780-21059397 GCA_003993805.1 Himantopus leucocephalus
CAGTAAGTTGAAAGAAAACTGTTATTAAAAATAAAATTCAGGTACAAATTGATGAGATGGTATATCAGCCCATATCCCTGTGTTTCCCTGTAATGCTTTATGGTGACCTGGGCAGTTCCTCATAAGTCACAGTACAGAAGACATGTGGGCACTGATAATTTAGGATTCTATTAGCTTTTTTCACCCAGACAAAATGTGCTGCAAATATTAATTAGGTCTCACTGTACCCCTTTAGGATAGCTTAGTACTATGAAATAAATTCCAATGTACCATAAAACATGTTTATAAATGTGTATCTTCAGCCATTATTGTTTTAAGATTTTGTTGTAAGCATCAGTTACAACATTCCTCTCTGAAGTATTCGTGCACTGACATGCATCCACTTAAACGAATGCTCATACATCAAGGTGAAAATAGACTTTGAGATTAAAACTGAGTAGTTAACCTTGAATACTTGAGGCAGACACCCTCCGTATTTTCCGATGTGTTAATTTCTCCTATTTACCAACAAGTTCTTACAAATATATTTTATTGACCATGTTACAATGCATATTCAGGGTCCATTTAAAATGCACATTACTGACAATATAATTCAGTAGCTCATGAGCTTTATTACATATATCTATCTTTTTGAAGAGGTAGGGAGGATGTCTATGCTCCCATGGCCAAATGTAAACATTCTTTTGGAGCTGATGCAGGTTCTTTCGTTTGCAACCAATTAGAGATGCTGGACTGTCATATTGGTCGTACAGTTCATGTACAAATATGTACCAAGGACACCTATGTTAATTCATGTGTGCACTAAAAGCTGTATTTTCCTGATGATAAAAACATCTTATCATCTTCAATAGATGCAAGATTGAGCCTTATTATCTATGTGCTAAAAACCTAATGGTTTTTGCTGAATACATATCTGAGTAAGAGCTTGAACTTAATGTTGTTTGGGTCAAAATGAAAAAAAACTCCCACTAGCTTGAAATTTCAAGGTTAGTATGTCCTACAATGGCAAACTGCTATTTAAGGAAAATTAATCTTTTTTTCCCAGTATAAAATAAGCTTATTGATCTCAATATAGATATATAGCCTGAAAACGTATTTGATTTGAAAATCACTTAACATAATGGTGGGAAATACTCTGTATTCTCTCTTCTGTGGCATTGCAATATTTGATCTATATTCAATGTTTAATATTTTTAATTAGGCTCTAATTTCACTAGCATAAATCCTAATCCAGATATGAAATGGAGCATACCGCTGGGAAGACCTAGTAAAAACACAGAAATGTGAATGGTGCTGCTTCACAGCTGTGGGTGAGTTCCTCTTGTACCTATCCTGTTGAATTAGCTTTCGCAATGAGTGCTTTCTGCATGGTGCTGAGAAGCCCACATGCACATGGAAGGGGAACTTACACCTTGTTATGAGAAGCTTGTTATTGTGAAGGAACAGCATCTTCCAGCATATTTGAGATGGAACCTTCAACATGACCTGTTTGACTTTACCCATTTATAAAAAGTTGTGGGGAGGAGATTTCCTATTCTTTTCACATTCAAACCTTTGAAATTACTGCTTGCCAGGTCTGACCTATGGTCAGTAGCACTACTTGCATTTGGCCATCCATCTAGAATGTCTATCTTACTCTCTTTCTAGCAAATAAATTTTGAGCACAGCAGGTACCAAACGTCACTCTCCCTCACACCAAATATTGTCTTTATATAGGAGGACTTGATGACACATCTGGAAGACATAGGAAGTGGCAGCTGTATCCGCACAAACTTTTCCTGGGAGCTTGCATTTTCTGGCCACCTTAGGAACAGAGGAGGTATCAGCTAGTTTCCTTCCATTTTGTAGTGTAAGAGGACTGTGTAAGGGACCAAGACATCCTGCATCCCTCTGTTTCCTTTCATGGAAATCAAGACACAATAAACCATTGATTGCTTTCTATAATAGACACATTTTCTAATACAGAAATATTTTCTTGCCAAGGCACAGAATTTGACTTTTTCACAAATATTGTTCTGATCTTATTGACACAAATGGCTACATAACATCAACTTTACACAATAGAAACAACAGGACAGGGACAGACAGGAGGCTAATTTTGCTTCTTTAGCTGCTGATGTGCTGCTGTTACCACTTAGCAAGAATTAGTTGTCTTTTCATTTCTTGGCGCCACTGTACAGTTTGGCAAGTCACCACTAAGATGCTTATATACCAAGACATATGGAATGCCTGACAAATGTAGGGCAAGAAATCAGCAGATTTAACTTCTCTTGCTTGCAGCAGAGTTTTGAAAACAAGGTGGGAAAGAGATAAGAGGGCAGATGATCACAGGCTGGGCTGCTAAGAACTAGCAACAGAAGTGGCTAAATCATCTTTAGTGAAGTATACTTTTACATCTCACTGGGAAGTTTCCTGGAGAACTGTATTTCACTAAATGAATAACAAAAACTGCACAACAAGTAAATAACAGTCCTACACCTTACGTGCTGTGTCAGGTAGAGTTTTACATCACATGGTCTAAAGGAGGAGTTCTTGCAAATAATTCTTTATATAACAATTAAGTAGAATTTGGAAATCTACCACAAAACAGTGAATGCTGCTTTTACCTGAATTTACTCACTGTGAACTCTGTTTTCAGCTACAGTTTGGGCACAAGATGGAACCTCCAATTCCTTCAAAAATAATTTAAAAATCCTCAAGAAATCTCCATTCAGATATACTCTCTCTTGTTTTTTGAGTTCTTTCAGACAAATCTGTTCTTCTATACAGACCAGGCATTGGTTCAAGTTGTTGTCTCAGACCTGGAGGACAGCATTTTCTGCAGTCTCTCTGTCTTTACATGGTTATTAGCCAACATTTTCTGAACTAGGATGACCTCTTCTATTGGTACTGAGGCATATAAAGTGGATAATCGTAGCAGAGGGAGACAGAAAAAATCTATTTGGTGAGCAAGTCCATTCTCCTTTAAGGACAGACTGCAGTCCCAGTGATGGATGTATCAGATTAAATTGTCACTACAATTTGATTTTGCCAGGCATCTGCAAAAATTATTTATTTATGTAAGGGAGAACTTCAAGCGTAGAAAGAGGAGTAACAGCTCTCTCTCAAAAAAAAATCAGCTCTCTTAAAATTGCTTTTTCTTGTGGATGTTTTCATTCTTCCCTGAAACACTTAAAATAGTTTAATTATTAGTGGAACTGCAGAGGTTCAGTGTCTCTGTATAGCCACAATAATAAGTACCCAATTAAGAGCAGGAAGACAAAATAAGAGATAGAAATGACAGCTGATCAGGGCGGAGACAATTAAGAATCCAGTAGTACCACTTAATTTTTCTAGGCTGGTTGATCACTTTTCACTGTGAGGGAAGAGAAAAATTTCCACCTTTTAAATCTGAATGTCTTCTAGGAAAAGCAAAAGCTCACTTAATCTGCGAATTCATTACCAGAGACATAAAGGTTGATCAAAGCATAGTAAAGGAGGACATCTGAGACAGAGTGGAAAAGCATACCACTGTCTCCTTGGCATTTTACCAAGGAT
Source organism: Himantopus leucocephalus (assembly GCA_003993805.1). NCBI lineage: Eukaryota > Metazoa > Chordata > Aves > Charadriiformes > Recurvirostridae > Himantopus > Himantopus leucocephalus. The sequence goes on from RSEF01000007.1 coordinate 21,032,318, forward strand.
CAAATAGGACCAAATCAGTCAAAACAATAGGAGTATACAACCAAAAGCTTTCCTGAGCAATCACATGGGTAATGATGTTAACTGCCAGGAAATAAGTGATTTGCAGTATGTGATAGCTGCATCAGTGGGCAAACTACCTGCTATTATGTAATGCAAGAAAAATATTTATTGAATTTTCCCTCTGTGATTTCAAAGATCTTGCATTAAAAAAATCTGTATGTTTTGCACGTAGGAACTCTTGTCATAAAGTATCCTATCCACTGCACTGTAAGAATTGATATTTTGCCAGTATCCAAATAAGAGGTCTTATTGATTGTAGATTTGTCTCAAACCGTTTTGTGTTGCTATTCCTTTGAGACCACTGCTTTTAACTGCATAGAGCCATCCTCTGAACACAAAGCAGGGAATCACTCTTCAGCTCCAGTCTCAGCATTAACTCTGTAAATATTAGCACTTCATTTTTAGTCAAAGCCTGAAGAACTCGCTGAAGAAAACAAGTATTCCACAAAGGTTGTAATACAAGTATGATAGGACTTTTGAACTGGTGGAATAGAGTTAGTAGAATACAAGAAGGAGCATTAGTGGGTTTTACAGAAAAAGACCAGGTTCAAAGACTAATTAAAAAAAAAGTTGATTCAATAAGGGATTCTGAAATGCAATCTGAAAGTACTTCAATAGTCAAGAGATCGGGTAGATTCTTCTTCTCTTCCTTACATGCAGCTATAGAGGTTTGTTAAAATTGCAGTGCTTATGAAAAGTACTATGGTATATCTGATCACCAAAGAGACTGCAGCATCCTTTTTTCAATCTCATCCTATGGAAAAGTCAGGAGGAGAGTGACTACCCTACTGCCTGTTTCTTTGTGTGCCTTAGCCACTGAGTCATTGTGCCTCCCTAAATTCCCTCTGCAATTTCAACATCAAAATGTAAAGTTCGTACATAAAATTGCTTTACTAGATACTTTTACCCACAAAATATAAATATTACATACTTAGAAATTTAATTTAATACATCAAGTTCATACAAAGAATTATCTCTTCAGTACCATGGGAAAAAGGTAAGGAAAAATGACAGAGATCAACCCTTACACATCTTGATTGCCCAGAGGAGTGGAGAAGGAAGGAGGGAACTACCTGCTTGAGTTCCCAGGAGGTGCCTCTCTATTGCTGTGGAGGTCAGGCAGGTGGCAGCCATCTGACTGCCACCTTCAGCCCTCCTCGAAGGAATCAATTGATTCCTGATTGCAGAGGTAAAATGAGAATTGGTCTTAAAGTAATCTGGGACCTTGGATTAGTCTGGGAGAAGAATAGCTGGAAACCACTGTTGTAGATTTCAGGTGATATGATCTATATAATGACAGATTTCAGGTAAGAAGAGCATCTGAAAGCGTTTGGGTGCCATCTGAACCAAAGATGACTAGACTGAGGTTTGGAAGGGGTAAGAAGCTGAGGAGATACAAATACATAAGCGGAAATGGGGGGAAGGGGTGTTTAGGCAGCAGGAATGAGGTCTCAGGATTTTAATGGGAAATTCAATAGCTGAATAGAGAGGTTAGAAAAGTGCAACTAGAATTATTAATTCTGTTAGAGACCATTATTCTGTTACCTGGATGTTGAGAAGGGGAATTACGTTACTGTTGAAGAAGGTACACATGTATCTTGTATAAGAACCTCGCTCTGGTATCGCCCTTTGATCTGGTGTGATGCTATCTGCCTTTTTAAAATAACTGTGTCAATCACAGAGCAGTGTCCATCCCCAGGGTTACTTTCTGTTTGCCTTCACAAACGAGGCCACTGCTGGTGAGGAGCAAAAGAATTGGTTCAGGACATGAGCTAGAACCTGGGATTCCCTCAACAAATTCCTGGCACATCCCACCCCAAAAAATTGTTCCAAAATGTAGACGAATGGCAAGAGACAGGTTTTAGATAACCTAGGTAGAAGTTAAAATAATGCTGATTAAAATAAATACATGCCTTCACCTCTACAGATTTCCAAAATGAAGTTATTTCCATTTTCTGTTCTTTCCCTCACTCTCTCCAAGGCTTGAATCATAAAAATGATGATTGGAACAGAAAAGGAAGTTCTTTTCTTTTTAAATTTTATGGCAGTCACTTAAGTTGCCATAATGACATTGCAGAGAGATGACCTAGTTGATTCTAAGATTTGTGGCATACAATAACTATGTCAAGTCACTTATTACAGTAAAAGCCATAAACAGACTTAACACATAGACCACAAAGAAAAACTGGGGACATAATTTTCAGAGTTGGGGTTTCATTAAAGGTTGCTACTTCATTCTCAGCTCCTGTTCCAATAGTTTGTCACTTCAAGTGTTACGTGGTCCACAATTTCTGCTTTCTGATAGAGGATTTTATGAAGTCACTTCATAATGAAATAGATACAAATTTCAGCTCCATCATCCGAATTTAATTAGTTGCTTTGCCAAGGGACTACTGGTACAATCAGAGAAAATCACAGCCCTGCTCTGTTCGATAGCACCAGGCTGGAAGACTTTCCTGCTCATGGCAGCAGCTGGTGCGGTGCTGATGCCCCTGTCTCAAAGAGACTGAACAAGCTACCTCTAGGCAAGGGTATTCAGTGGGAGCAAAATCCAGCCTCCACATGCCCCGAGCAGTAGCTCCCATGACGACTGGCATATCTCAGCAAACATACCATAAGACAGTGGTAATGGAAGGGCATTCGTTTTTGTGGATCTGTTTTATACTTGCCTCGCTTGTCTGTGCCTCAGCTTGCCCCTTCCCCAGAAAGGCAGGAGGAGTGCGCTCTTCTAAGAAGACACGGGTCTCTGTTATCCAGCCGTCTGGGCTCTGGGGAGTGTTTGAAGTCTGTAGGCTCTAGACTGGGGTATCTTTTTGAAGGGAAAATCAAAGCATTAGAAATAGTTTAAACAAATCACTCTTCAAGCCAGATACTGTATTTGAAAAAAGGTAAACTGTGAATGGATTTATCTTTTTGGTATGCCAGCATGATAGCGGGGTGGCATTTTTACACTTCCAAAAAGCTGTGCAAAACAACTATTTAGCCCTCCAAAGTGAATGTTAGGAACAGAAGGTGATAGGGTAATTCCAGGAACTTGCAACTTCTCTGAGTGCCTTCACATTAGCAGTCCATCTGGTTTTGCAGTTCTTTTACAAGGAGCTTTGTTTACTGCACTGTATACCAACCAAATTATGTTGCAGATTTGTTACGTGTGCACATATACACCAGAGAATAAAGCTGGTGTGAACGAATACACCCAAAACTTTCTTGAACAAGTAAATCTTCAGTGATTCTCTCTCACTCTGTTCTCTCTTTCTGTCCATTTGAATACAGACTTTTATAAGACTTGTTTAAAAGACATGTAAAATTTAGATGTCCTTTCTGATTAAAGGAAAACGTTTTAGATGGTAGGTCTCAGCACTCAGATTCTGCTGTTATTCTCTGACTTTTTTGAAATACAAGAAAAAGACAGGAAAGCTTAAAAAACAGGTAACATGATGAGAATAGGATAGAGAGTATAAATAAGTAAAACTGCGGTGGAGAGAGTACACATTGGGAGAAACATAATGTTGATGCACAATTTCTGGCTGCCCTTCCCATCTCACCTGGTCATGTTCCGGAGCTAGGAAGAGCCAGGTACAGCTATGAACTGTCTGGATCCCGGTGTGTGATGAAAATTTTGAAAAAAATCGCTATAATAACACAAATGACCACTGAATTCTTCAGTTCAGTCAGAGCACAACAACATAACCAGTACAAAATGTTAACCTGCATCAGCTTCAAATATTACCTCACTTGCGAAGTCCTGATCCTAAACTTTAGAGCTCTGTTAGATGTGACAGACCAATGTCAAGGAGCACCACTTCTCCTTTGACTACAGGTCCTACCAGCAGCCCCTATCCTTTGCAAAGCTGAACTGCCAATGGACAAAACTGAGTTAGAACCAAGCCGTTGGACTGTCAGGGCCCTGAGTGCGTCACCAGGCAATGTCCTCTTGCAGAGGTTTCGCTGCCTCTGCTCAAGGCCTGCTCCAATGCAGCATGGCTTGGTGACCTGGACGTGCCTGCTCTGAAGAGCTGTGAGACGCCTCACCTGGGGCCTCTGGTCCTCGGCTTGGAGCCTGCGGCTAACCTCATGCCCTTGCCTAAGCTGCAGGTCGGTCTGTGCCAGGCTTGTTCCTTCCCCACCCTGACCCTGCCTTGTGCCCTGGACTTCCTGACTCAACCTTAGGCCTGCCCTGTCCCTACAGACTCGCCTGGCAGTCATCGGACTGGCACCAACCCTGGCTGCCATGCCTGAGCCTGCCCCCTCTCCTGGCTGGGGTCCTCCTGGACTGCCCCCTGCTCGGTGTGGCCACTGGCCCTGCTGCCTCGCTGGCATCCGTGGCTCCTGGCTTGTTTGCCCTCACAGGGCAGCCCAGCCCCCGCTGCTCCCTGATAGACACGGCTTGTAGACAGTCACCTTCCAGAAAGCTCCAAGTCTGGGAATACAGCCAATGCTAAAACCAAACACAAGAAGTATTCTCCCTTCCATGCACCTAACTGCCTGTGTGCTCTCCCCCCTGGTCTGTGATAAATCCTAGAAATAGCACATGGGGAAAAGTAATTGGGGTATATGGAAGAGTAAGGAGTGGTATCGTAAAGCTATGGTGGGATAAAGATGAGAGATCACATCTTCTATAGAGCATCGATACTGCTGGAGAGAATAAACGAGCACTTGAACACATGAAATTTCTTCAGTCCTGGAACAGAGTCACTACACCTCAGGCAAAATACAGGTAGGTGAGCAGCTACTCGGAGTTCAAACCCTTTAAACAAGTTGAGGGAAAAGGGTCATTGGCACCCGGGAGGCACAGACGCCTGACAGCAGGGAGGGAGGCAGAGAAGCTGTCAGCGCCGTAGGATGTAGACAGTCAACAGCTCTGGAAGAACAGCAGGCACGGTATGGCGAAAATGATCTGTACTGAATTTATTATTTTTAATAGGTTGTGAAATTATGTTTTGCTCTTCATAGACTCATCTCTGCAAAGCAGCTCAGGATGAGACTGAGAGGCCAGAGCCGCAGTGGCTGGTCCCTGAAAACGTTCTCCTGAAGGCAAGGGGCATTTCTGTCCTTGGCAGCTGTCTCCAGTTCTGACCTGCACCCATCTCCAAGCTTGCTGCTTCTGCTTCAGAACTGAAGAAGTTGTCAAGACAACACTGTGACCTAAAAACTTGTCTTTCCTCTTCATCCCCCCGACAGTATCAATTAGAATGATAAGAGATCACTTCCTCCCACAACCTTGTTTCTGAGAGTATAAAGATATATATACTCTATACTCTCACAAACCCTCTCTGACTCTGAACAGACTATAAGTAGCAGAAGGATGTATACATCCACCTGCTAAAAATAATTCAAGCTTCTGCAAATTGCTGAGATAGTTGAACTCATAAGCAAAGAGTAGGCAAGAGCAGGGATTAAAAATTAAACTACGAATCCAGAAACTGGCAGTCTGCAGGTGAGATCGGTCCCTTTGCCTCTGATTACAGAGTGTACCTGGCCCTGTCACCTGGCTGAGTGAGTGGCAGCTGCTTTGAAATCACTTCATTGTCTCCTTGCAGTCTGGGGCTGCTGCTAAATGATGCTCGGTGGCATTCTCTACAGAGAGACTGAAGATTGATGGGGTGGTAGAGTCTGAGACCGTGTTGACTCTTCAGCCAGAGGAAGCCTGTCTGTCTGCCTGCGGTATTACTCTTCTTCCATTAAGCAAGTGTTTCTAGCATCCAGGCTAGCCAGCTTGGCAACTTTCAGGGGCACAAGGTTAAAATACTTCAAAACTTGAGAAAACATAGGCTCTTTCTGTTATGAAATCTCTCATTTGAAAGTAATCATTCTTTGGGTTTGTCTGGCTTGCCTCTACAAATGATATGAACTTATAATTCATCAAGAGAGTGGAAATGTCACCTGAACGTTGCTGAGGAATATGAGATCAGCACTAATACAAATCAATACAGGTTACTTTCCTGATTCATAAAGCGTGTGTCAGGTTGCAATTCCCCTGGCTGAAGGCAGCCTGCTTGATATATTTATCTAGTACTTGAATCAGTGCCCGGCTCTGCAGAATATAAGATTTCCATTTAAAAGTAATAGTGAGTGTTGAACCCTCAGGCTTGTTCAGCGATTTCACATTGTCATTGGGGTGCAGAGGTGTTTAAATATGGTTGGATATGTGCCCTAAGAAAACAGTCCTAATGGTGATGGTGAGTGAGCAGCACTATTTCCAGCTCGGGGTCCATCACAGTAAGCAGGAGCAGTTTCCTGAAGGCTCGTTCATTCATATGCTGATGCTTCACTTGTTCTGATGCCAGTGAATCTTAGACACTAGGGCCGAGTCCTGCACCTCTTGTGAGTCACCTTTATGTTCTCTGAAAATACACCTGGCAAATGTTTTTGGTTTGTTTCTTTTTTTTAAAATCTGAAATATTGGTCAGTCGGGGGCAAAAAACATTTAAACTGATTTAAATTCTTCCCCCTGCTTTTTAACTATTCCATATGCCAGTGCTTCACAGAAGTTACACAGTTGAATAAATACTTTGCCAGAATTTCTAAGCAGCTTTGAAGAGGACTAGTACTATCTGCAGTGCAAATGCTAATTTAAGCAAACAAAACCAGAACTATTTTATTCATATTGCGGGAAAATCCTGTGCAAGCCTGGAGTATTTAATTAACTTTACAGCCCAGAATCTAAGGAACTAATTAAAAGTATAAGTCTTTATTATTTGATTTAAGACATTTGGCAGACAAGATCTGAATCTAAAAAGTAAACATCTTTTCTAATTTCTATTAGAAATTATAATTTCTATATTATGCTGTCTCTATACATATGCTGTTGTTTAATTGCTCAATACAGCATTCATACAGTGAACTCTATCAGAGAATATCAATAAATATGCACACAATTAGTCTGGTTTTTGCTTCATTAAAAATAGTAGCATTTTGCTGCAGCAAAAGAAATATGTCTTGCAAATGTTATAACTCCTACATACTTTGAGTTTACATATCGCACTGTTTCAAGCAGCAAAAAATACTCTTATGTAACTTCAGAAGTACAACAAAGGGACAATATAAACTTGTACCTTTAACGGAGAGACAACAAAAAGCCCTTTATGTATTGTCACTTGCTGGGAGTCTTGGGAGAATTAACAAAAAAGAACTGCTACTTTATTCCTTGTCTGACAAAGCAGCAAAGGAAATATTCATTTCCTTTCCCATTATTAAAGGTTACCATGTTTCTGCCTATTAAAGAAAAACTATCAGATGTAAATGCAAGTACAAAACCTGTTTGGTCTTCCTTAAACACGGTATTAATAATTCTTGGAATACATTCAGATACCTGCTTGCTAAAAACCTTGTAGCAGAGAAAGGAGTCCCTGCCCTTAGGTTAAGGTGATGTAAATGACCATAGCAAAGTCCTTAGCTGATTTTAGTGCTTCAACTTTATTTCTGGACAACATTTAAAAATATATGGGTATTTTAAAAATTTCCAAGTGATAAGTGGAGCCTACTTAGGTGGCTTACAACTTAAAAAATGACAATGATTCTCAGTTGAAATATCACTGCCACTGTTGATATGGAAAAGTCATTTGTTCTGCTTGGTTTATATCAGGGGATTTGGTGGTCTTGCCTCAATTCTGCAGCAAACCATCAATCTTACATCTCATTCTGTATGTGTCTGGTCTCCCTCCTTCCTAGGAGCTGGGTAAGATGCCATATGTTCCTTTCACTGTCTCTGGCTGGGGATGATCTTATCCGTCATCTCTGATATCTGTGATTAGTTATTTCCATTTTTGTCTTTTTTCAAAGACACATTAATTCCTAGGTACTCACCATCTTTGTTATTTGAGGTTTTCTATTTCTTTATATGTTTCACATCCCGCATTTTCTTCTGCCTCCAGCTTCTTCCATTATTAGAATTCTAGTTTGGTGTTTTCTATCAAAAATGTCCGCAGGTTACCAACAATGATTCATTGTTAGAACTGTTAAATTATACTTCGCACTATTAAATAACAGGATATGGCATCAATGAAACTGAATCTGACACGGTTTCACTACAATCCCTTTCAGTATGGATGGTACTACTTTAAAATTACTTTCAGCTATCCCACTGAATTAAGGGAAAAACATGACCAACTTTACTGTGACCTGCTCAAACTTGTGCCATGTAAACTGCAACCTAGAATATTTATCTAGCTAAACAAGTCTGACTTTGTCAATCATCTGCTTAGCTGAGGTACTCCTTCAGCATATCTGTTCCAGCAAATTGAGAATATTAAATTGCATATTTTTGCCATAAACATAAACAAGTCTGTGAAGGATTTTACCAATGCCCTTTTCTTTTGTCACCAGGACATACTCTTTTGTCTCCAGTGAAGTTGTGTCCATGGCGTATCACAAGCCCGCACAGTTAATCTGATATCACAGAAGCTATGAGGCCAATATAAAATTTTACTAACTCTTTGTTTGCTTTTTAAACCCACACATAGCCTATAATTTTTAATACATTTTTCTCTAACATCTTAAAGATCAGTGCTCTGCTGTCTTTTAAAAAAAAGGTTGATATAGGGGTGGGATCTTGCTCCAGAATCGGTAAGTGGAGCTGGGCTCCTCCTGTCCCAACCTGTGCTAATAGCCTTAACTTTGCAGGCTCTGCTCCTCAGATGTATTTTTGGCAATGACAATCCATGTTTTGTTCAAGTCAACCATCTGGTTTTTTTGATCTAATCATTATTTATCTGCCCACCTTTTGCTTTTGTTCACTCATGGAAGCAAAGGCTTTCATGGCATTTCTTTGTTTTCTGTATGTTAGGTATTGCCCTTGGTTGTGCTAATGTTGTTAGAACTACCTGCAGGTCTTCCTGGATTTTGAGCTCTGCCACCTTTCCCCCCTCAGGGCTGAGCTGGTTCTCAGTCCCACATGGAACACTGGGGTGTTTTCCGCCCTCTGCAAGTTTCTTCCTGCAGTGGACAACTTCAGTTGTCTCAGCATGTCAGCAATCTAGCCTAGTTCTGCAGTACTGAATTACTGGGAATGAAGATTTGGTTCAAAGTTCCATTCACAACCCAATCCACTGCAGGAAACCAGTGTAAGTTCCTAAAGGCGCAGAGCTTAGACAGGTTGTATATTCCGTTATAGTTCCACTTTCCTTTCGTTAAAAGACATCACACTCATAAATTTCATAGAATCATAGAATGGTTTAGGGTGGAAGGGACCTTAAAGGTCATCTAGTTCCAGCACCCCCTGCCATGGGCAGGTACACCTCCCACTAGCCCAGGTTGTTCAAAGCCCCATCCAGCCTGGCCTTGAACACTTCCAGGGATGGGGCATCCACAGCTTCCCTGGGCAACCTGTTCCAGTGCCTCACCACCATCAGAATGAAAATTTCTTCCTAATACCTATTCTAAATCTACCCTCTTCCAGTTTGAAGCCATTACCCCTCATCCTATTTCAAATATATGTGTAGCTCATTGCTCAAGTCTTTGTAATATAACTTTGCAGTAAACTTATTCTAAGTAAGCAGTGTCTGATGTGCATGATGTGTTAAAGAGTTTTTAGGTACTATAGGCAAGAGGGTGTTTTTTCACTGACACTGCAGATTCAGATGAAAGCTCTGTTTAAGTATCTTCCTGTTGCCTTTTGTACTGTTGGATATTCAGTTGTCTCAGAGCTTCCAGCTGCCCCATTCTTCCCATCAAATACTATTCTTGCCTTTTGGTTGTTACCCAGCAATATTCACGCTGGGCCCTACACCTCCCAGGGTGAGCTGTGCCTGCTCCCTTTGCTCATAGCATCCTCTTCCCATACAGCTCTCTCTGGTGCCACTCAAAGATCACATCCCAGAACTACACCACTTCAGCTGACACTTTGTGGAAGTGGTACGACCTATATCAGTGAGTGTTTTCATACCAGCACTATGCCACATGTTGGTGTAATCACTGGTAAGACAAAGCTGTGCCTACGCTAGGACTTGTTTACCAACAGAGATAAAACTGCATTTTACTGGCACCATTTCCAAATATGTTTTCCTGTATATTGGCAAAATTAGGCTTTTTTATTAGTACAATAAGCACCCTTACATAAGCATAGCAAACTAGTCAAAGTGTGGTTTCTGCTATAACTAGTTTTGTAGGTGCAATCATACTGGCCAGGGTACTGGGTCAGAGCTCTGACTTTGCTGTATTGGCAGAGGACGCATTACAGGCTATAAGAGCAAAACCTGCTTATACCAGGGTATCTGACTTTTGCACACAGTTGATTCTACTATTGGTAATGATTGAAACAAAATCAGGAGTGCTTTCTTGGCATGTTATACCTAGTGGTATATACTAAATGTAGGGCTTTCTTGGACACAGCATCTGAGAATAATGATGTCTGCTGGGGGTGTTTTGTTTGTTTTAATGATATGCCAGTAAAACTTAAAAATAGGTTGTGCCTAAACTGCCTAATTTTTGTTTCTTGTCTATTAAAAGCACAGCGTTGATGAGTTTAGGTTTCTGTCATTCATGGATAAATTAGATTTTTAAAAAAAAACATAAAACCAATAAGGGATGCATTAGAAAAGAAAGCCTCCTTTTCTTCAATTACACAAATGATGTGAGACCCAAGGCAATTGTTAAAGGTCTTTTAAAGAAGACTAAAATATAAATATTTGAGTCAACAAACAGGTTTTTTAATACTGTGAACATGCAAAGAGATTATTACTGTACGTTTTAGCTTTTCTTACAGATCAGAAAGAAAGGAATCAGAGTGTTTAGGAATTTTAAAGCATCTCATTGTTCTGACGAAGAGATATTTTTCTTTAGATTTGAGTTCTATTTTTAATGCCGTAACTGGCATTTTAATCTTCCTAGAGTGGAGACTACTCATTTGTTACCGGATTTTTGTTTCAGGCATTATTCCACAGCTTGTCTTGGTAGCAGGAAGCTTTGTGAACTTTAATTGATAAATAGGAAAGGATGGCAACTTCTGACCTTTCTCCTTTGGGTAGATCACCATGTTTCAGCACTTTATTAAAGTAGAGGGAATTAGAGCAATAGGCAGTTTTCTGACTCCAAATCTGAAGCTATGCAGACAGTACATTTGCTCTGCCCTGTGACTTTGGAAATTAATGGTGGATATGGCAAGTACTCCCAAGAAGAGAAAAATGTGAGACTTCTTGATGCTAAGCCCATGTTGCCAGGGCTCTGAGCACACCAACTAGATTTGCAACCTCTTTCCCTCCTCCTAGAGGTTTCACTGTCTGTGCTCAAGGCCAGCTCGGACATGGTGCTGCTCTGGAACCTTGGATCAAGGTCCTGTGAAAACAGCCAAGTTTCAAGAAAGAGATATGAGAAGCCTCATCTGGGTCCTCTGCTGCATTCAAGCTCAGGCCCTTGCCTGTGGTCTTTGCCTGAGCTACGCTGCAGCTATGCTTGGTCCTTGCCTGAGCCTACTACTCTGCAGTAGTGCCCAGTCTCACACCCTGCTGATCCTGACCTTGCCTTGCTGCCTGAGCTTCCAAGCTGCAGCTTAGACCTGCCCTGTCCCCACAGACTTGCCTGGTGGTCATTGGACTGTCACCGACCCTGGCTGCCATACCTGGGATTGTCCCCTCTCCTGGCTGGGGTCCTTCCAGACCCGCTTGGTGCAGCCACTGGCTCCGCTGCCTCGCTGGCACCCACAGCTCCTGGCTCACCTGCCCTCGCAGGGCAGCCCAGCCCTCGCTGCTCCCTGACACGGCTTGCTCAAGCAGGAGCTTTTCATTAAACAGCTTTCTTCCTCAAGGATGACCCAGGTTGAGGAGCTCTGCCAGTCCTGTGAAAGCAGAGCAAGCTGCCCTGAGAGATAGGAGCCTGAGCTTTTTATAATGCTCAAGTTGGACTGGCAATCATCTTGTTGAATTATTTGAGGGGAAATTTAGCCAGCAGCTCTGGACAGTTTAGTTTCTCATTTGCAAATCATAATGCTGGAAAGAAAGCATAACATATGAGCAAGGTTTTAACTGCCATTTTGATTTCCCAGAAAGTGCTTCCCATCAGACCCCAGGTTTTCCATCAGAAAAAAAATATTGAAATTTTAAATGTCATCACAAATTTTTGTTTAATGGTTGGGTTTCATATACAGGCATACTTACGGCATTTAGATTACAAAATTATTTCAGTTTACATCCCCAAAACCAAAAGGAAAACATTTTCAAGTGTTTCAATCCCAAGAACTCAAGCACTTGTAAACATCGCTGAATTAAGTTTGTAGCTTTCCAGTAAAGTATGAACTGTTCCTTCCCCAATAGTATAAATACAAAACAAGGAAAGTCTAGGGTCAATTACTCAAATGATGAATAGCCTTTTGTAATTAAGGTATTTGTTTTGGACTTAGTGTTATTTCATGACCACCTAACAAATCTAAAACTGTGCTCCTGCTTAAATGGTGGCATATCCCATTTCCCGCTATTGGCCACATTTTTCTCATGTCTCTCCTGTTTATCGCTTGTTTGGCTGCCTGGCGAACTAGCCAATGTTTTCAGTTGAACGAAACCAGGAATTAGCTGTCAGCCAGATTAGGCCCCTGATCTTCCTGTGAGGCTGTGTGAAATTCCATCCTTAGAAAATATGTGTTATATTCCCAGTTTTGCTACATGTATGACCTTTAGCAAATCCCTTAAGCTTTCTCTGTTTCCAGTTGTGAAATTGAGATAATTATATCCCCCAGCCTTTTGGTATGTGAAGATTAATTTATTAATATGCATGAGATGTTCATATCCTACAGTGATGAAAGCCATGGAAGTTCCTAGATCAACTCTTTTATATATTTGAGTTTTATCCATTCACAGCTACAGAGAGTTCATTCCTGCTAAAAGCCTCAGTAAGGCAGACACCCCCACAACATCTTAATGATATTAAACTGGAGTTCAAAAGCAACAATAATCTTTATTCCATTCTCATCTTCACGGTGACTGTAGCCTAAATTCATTCAAATCATCATAGCGGAAATTCTGTTTCCTGCAGGTTCCAAAAGGCATTTCTTGCAAAAAGGCTGTTGCTGCCAATACATGAATGGCTACATGCATGCACAGCTCTGAATTTTGAATGTTTGAAATGTATAATCATTGGTGTGCCATCATGATTTACGCAATGAGCCACTGGTGCTTACGGTGCTGGAATGAGCTAGTCATTTTTAAGCTGGTGATTTTCAAGTTTTGGCTGGTTTGGTAGCAACAGCAAGTTAACTGCAAAACGTGTTCTCATGGTCTCGTCTGAAAAACTGGATGGGGAGGATGTGAAGACTTAACTACCTTAACCACCTTAACCGTGGTTCCTACCATGCAATGCTAGCCATGACGTTGAGGAACAAGCTCTGTTCAGACTGAGGCTGCGTCTGCTCTCCGGCTCTGCAGAGAAGCTCACATAGTCTCCACTATTCTTTTAAGTGACATCTTTAATATGCCTGTTAAGGCCCCTCACATTCAGAGTGGTTGAGACAAAGGTGTGAGCACTTCATTTATCTGTGGCCTGAAAAATAGCATGGTCAAATAAGAAAATACTTCAGAAAAAGGCTTGGTGTTCACACGGAAGAGAACAGTAGTTCATTTTGTTTCTAGTAGAAAGAGTCACTAATCACAGTGGCATGTAGGGTGGCACTGACTGTACTTACCAGAAAGGCAATGGAAGTTTCTGTTGCAAGGACTGGTAACAGCTTGGTGTATGGCATATAAAAAAATAATTAAAAGGCCCATTTGACTATATAACAATAAACTCCAGCTTAATGGTTACTGGTTCAATAATCATTAATATCCAGAACACAAAATCTTCCTACCTGAGTAGGAGTAAATTTGCTGAGTGGAACAGCCTGCAAAGCTTTACAAGGCGGGGGTGGGTGGGGAGAAGAGAGACAAAGGCATCAAGGCCTTCAACCTAGGAAAAAAATAAAAGTTGTTTATTTTGTAAGGTCACTATGCTCTGATAGACAATAATTTCAGTGAGACTTAGTAAGAACACAGCTGACAGTGACTACTGAATCAAATGTTTTCCAGTGTATTAAGTAAGACACTTGTTGTAATGTGAATTGCCAAGAAGATTCTCATGTCTTCTGTGTGAGCAGAAACTAACCTAAGCTGCAAGCTTTGATGAAAGCAAGCATCCTAGTGGCAATAATGCGCATGTTACCTATTTAACTATACATTCACTAGAAGAGAAAGGGAGGCTGAAAGCATTTAGTCCACTCCCATCAGCACCAGCTGCTGCTGTTCCGTCAGCCTTCAGATCTCACAATGTGGTTTAAAGCACAGCTGTCCCTCACCGCTACTGAATTAGAGGCTTTCAAAATTTACGTACGTAATTGCGGAGAACTGTGCTACACCATGTAATGGTCATAATTGCAGTATTAGGCCATTTCTGGGAGATAGGATGGTTTTACCTCACTTGTTTTTCTGAGGTACAAGTGATAGTGGAGAGAATAGTTCCCTCTCACTCTGGTTTAGTCTATGCTAAGTTAAATGGCTGTTTAAGTAAGTTGCATCTGCTGCTTTTCTACTCAGAAAAAAAAGGAGTGGGTGGATGGTATACCCTGTGCATGCTGCTAGTGTATGTACCATTGCTTATGAACCCCAGTCCTCATGCTTGTCTTTGACTTTATATAGGTACGTTTATGTTTAAAGCTAACTAATTGGTCTGAAATGTTATTGTAAGCACCAATGTTATTCTTGTCTAAATCCTTCAAACCTATAAATGAAGTCTGAGTTATTTTGCTTTAAATTGTTTTGGGTTCTTTTAGTTCTATCTGCAGAGGGTACTGCTGGAGACTATTGGCATTCAGAGCATTGGCTTAACTCTTCTCCCACGGTGGCCTACAGGGTTTTAAATACCGCCAGTTTTGATTGTAGCCTATGTAAAGCCTTTTTTCAGTTTGGAATCAATCATTTGGTGACTGAACTCAGTGACTCAGCCAATATCTTGGAGTCCTGTGTCTTCAAGCACTGGGAAAAGCCACACCATATTCAGACAGGACCGTTCTGAACTGCCTTCATTTCGGAGAACAGTGATTTTAAGTGAGTCCTAGCTCTTTCCCTGGAATCTCTGAAATCTGCAGATTGCTATTCTTTTCAGTGTCTGAAAAGTCTTGTGGAAGAACTCCTGCTTGTAATGCTTTGAACAGCAGAGCCTTCAGTACCGCAGGGCTCTTCTCCTATGTCTCCAGCAGGGGACCTGCTTTTCAAAGGCAGCTTGGCCTACTGGCACGCAGCAGCCGCTTCAAGGTCTTGCTGTTGCTTACTTTTCTGTTATCTTACCCGTCTTTTTCTTGACTTGTACCCTGAATGCACAGAACATTTCCCACAGGTTTATAAAATTTCTCTCCTGGAAAGTTCTTCCTGTAAAAGCTGCTCATTTCAACAAATTGCAGAGTGCCGGTGCACTCTAGAAATTTGCAAAGTTGTAGGATTATTGGGACAATAATCGGGGCAAAAATTACTATAATGGTAACAGATGTAAACCAGCAGTTTAGACAGTGCTATGGCAGGAACATCACAGAAATCCATGGCTCAGGAACTGAAACCACCCCCTACCCCTCTGTCACCACCCGCAACAACTGAGTACAGATGGAGAAGTTGGCCGTTTTCCATCAATAGTGAGTAACCCATTTTTCTGTGCTGATTGATTTGGCCTGTGCTGTTGCTGTCTTACTCTTTTTTTTTTTTTCATGCTATGCTGGCAGAAAGGTCTACTAACAACAAGTTTGTCTAGTCTTGGCATTAAGCTTAATATTGAATGACAATTTAATACTTCCTCTTCCAAGTCTTGCTGACCTTTAGTTTTGTGGCAGATAATTTCTAGTACGTGTATCTGAAAATATTTTAATCACCTAGCTTTTAAAAATGAGATTGAGAGGAATCATTAGTTTAGCACAAAAATGTGCAATATTTTCTCTACTACTGGGAACCTCTATCCTGAGCTTAACTGGTGCATGTGAGAAAACTTGCTTTCCTTTTTGGAATAACCTTCTGTTAACTGAAAGTCTTCCCTGAATAAGCTAGGCAAAAAAAGTTTAATTAGTAAAAGAGGGTTATCCTGAACTGAACTTGGACTGAATAAGGTATCTGACAGGTTGTGTTACATGTATCTTTTTTTGTGACTTTAAATGACACGTCATCATACTTCCTAACCATTTATGAGATTCAGTTCTGCTTTTAATCAGTGCTAACTTTGAAAGCTTTCCTGCTCACATATTTTCATTAGTTCTAATTCCTGCTGTAGTAGGAAGTGAGATTTTAAAACCTATGGAAATCTTCTCTTACCGTTCTTCCAGATCTCCATAAATCTTAAAATACAAAGCATTCAAAGTAGGAGTGAGACTGTAGACTGCACAAATAGCTATTTTCTAAATTATTTCATAGTAAGTAAAATCCTGCTGCTATTATTCAGACACTGGCACTAC
The DNA here is from genome assembly GCA_003993805.1 of Himantopus leucocephalus. Taxonomy (NCBI): domain Eukaryota; kingdom Metazoa; phylum Chordata; class Aves; order Charadriiformes; family Recurvirostridae; genus Himantopus; species Himantopus leucocephalus. The sequence goes on from RSEF01000007.1 coordinate 21,048,762, forward strand.
TAAGAGGGTGGAAAGATAAAAAATAATTCTGTACTAATATTGACAGCAGACTTTAATCTAGCCACAGATTTTTTTTTTTTAATCTCATTTTGTCTGGGAAGCAGTAGAGAAGTTTAATTATGATTCTTGTCTTGAATATGTTTAAATCACTTGGTTCTGGTTAGCCAAGGGGAACATTTCTCAAGTCCTTGGTGGCATCAGCTGAGGCAGTGGCCATACCGAGGTGACGTGGCGGAGCTCCGCCACGCTCCCTGGAAAGGGCCGCTCATGTCAAGTGGCGACTTAACCACTTTGCAGGACTGGAGCCCTCATCGCTGATGAAAATAAATGGTAGGGGTTTTTTTTAGGTCCTCAATTTAAACAGAAGTAACCTTGCAGCAGCAGTGCTCTCGGCAGTGACACTTGTATGCTTGAGGGCTGTGCTCCAGAGATGCCCGTGTGCTTACGGTGCCGGCCTAACAGGTGCTTTCCAGCATCCCCGCCATGCAGTGTGGCCTCCTTCCAGCCTTTCCCTGGCTCCCCTGCTCAGCCCCGGCGGGGGCCGGAGGGGGCTCTGCCGGCGGGGCCGCGGCCTGCACACGCTCACGGCAGAGCGGCACCTCGCCGTGCTTCCACCCGCGGAGAGCCTCACACGGAACGGCGGGACGAGCCGGGGAGGAAGATGGCCGGAGATGCAGCCAGCCGCCAGGCAGGGTACGAGCTGCTGGGGAAGGCGACAAGCCCCCGGGGTGAGGGAGGCCGACCCCCCCTCCGCCTCCCGCGGGGCGCCTCCGCCGGAGAGCCCGCGCTTCCCCCTCAGGCGGCGGCGCGTGAGGGCGGCGACCACCGCGCTCTGCCGGCGCCGCGCACCGACACCGGCCGGGGGCTGCCGGGCCCGACAGCCGCTCTGCCGCTCCCCTCAGCGGCGCGGGGCGAGCGGCCGGGGCCGGCGGCGGCGCCCGCCTCTGCCTCCTCCCCCTCGGTGCCCTGCCTCCTCCCTCCGCCGGGCGGCCGGCTGCGCGGGGAGGGAGGGAGCGCGGCCGAAAGGTGTTGCTGGAAGGGAAGTTTGAAGAAGGTCGTCGGGTGCCTGGGCGCTCCGGCAGCATCATGGCGGAGCAGAGCGAGTCTCCGGTCCACGTCCAGCAGCCCCAGCCGGCGCCCGCGCCCGCCGCCCCGGCCGTCGGCTGGCCCATCTGCAGGGATGCCTACGAGCTGCAGGAGGTTATCGGTCAGTGGAGCGGGAGGGCGGCGGGGAGGGGGGTGCCGCGGGGCGGAGGCAGGGGGATGCCGCGGCGGCCAGCCGGCCGGCCGGCTCCGGGCCTACCGGCGTTCATCCTCCCGCAGGCTGGGGCTCGCTCACTGCGGCGGACGCGCCCGGCACTGCAGTGGCGCCGCCGCCGGCTGCTGCAAACTTTACCCGCCCGGCAGCGGGCGGGCGGCGCGGCCCCGGGGGGCGGCGGCTCCTTCTAGAACCCGCCGCGCCCCGCCCGGTGCGGCCCGGCCCGGCCCGGCCGAGGTACCGCCGCTGCCGCTCCGCTGCCCTGCGGTGCATCGTCAGCCGCCGTACCGGTGGCTGCCGCTGCCCGAGCCCTGACCCGCTGGTTTGCGCTGGGACCCCGGCAACTCTGCAAATGCGCTCTCTGTGCTGTGTGTGTGTGTGTGTGTGTCTGTCTGTGGATGCACACATGTGCATGCATCCGCTTACATTACTCTGCATTTTTCCGGTGGTTTCATGGGGGAGGTAAATCTCACCCCTAGATCTGCTACTATCGGGTTGACTTCCTTTTACATTTTTTTTTTTTTTTGAGATGTGTATATATTTAAACTCTTTCCTCTTCTCCCTCGCTGTTTAATCTTGCCCCCATCTCCTTGTGCCCCTCGGCCCAGCTCCCCGTGCCCCGTGTCGGTGGCACACAAGGCCAGCGGGGGATTACAGCTTCCTGTCACCCCAGCCAACCTGCTTTTGTCCCGGTTTGCTCTGTGAGGTCTAACCCAACTGCCGCCCCCCTCCCCACATCCCTGTGGGTAGGGGGCTTTCTGGTAGTCGCTTCAGCGCTTTGTTCACGTGTCCAGCTAATGCAGATCAGATGTGTTCCATCTCCATTCCCCATATTTTGATTGGATTATTTTGAATTTTATTGTGTGAAGAGGTGACTGTTGTTAACAGTATGTGTGATGGAAAGTTTTTCGTCTCCTGACCTAGATGTTGCTTGTCGCTAATGAACTACTTCGGGAAAACTTGCTGTTATTTGTATGTAACATTTTAAACCTCCAGCAAATACTGCAGATGGCAAAGGCCAGCTCTAAGACTGCAATTGCTCTTCCTTATGAATGAGGCCACTTAAATGAAACAAATCCAGGAGTCTTGCCTGCTGATGCTGTTGGTTGTCTTCAGTATTACACATTATTGCTAATTGTTGTCGGGCTGACGACAACCAGAACTACATGTTATTGATCTGGGTTGTTGTGCGTACTCAGCTTTGTCATTAAGCTTTTTATTTTCCAGAGGCAGAAACAAAATAGTTGAGAGAAGTACTTCTTCCTTAAAATGTGATGGCTTTCTTTTGACCCAGGTGGTGCCTTTGTGTTTCTATTTGCACTTCCTAGGCTGCAAAAAGGGACTAAGGAGGCATGAGGGTTCAGGTCCCTGAAGGTGGCTGGCCTGGACCAGGCTGGTGCTCAGCATCGAGCAAGTGCTGCCAGGAAGGCCCCCTCCATGGGCTGGGTTTACTGGCCAGGGGACTTTGTCTAACTCGGTCTGGGGAATGGATCTAAATTAGCCAAGTGGAAGTGATTCAATTAGCATAATCTATATCTTTTCTGAGGAGTAAATCCCTCTTCTAAGGTAAAAAAGGCCTCGAAGGTGTTGGATTAATCCTTGTCTAGGGTGTGACATGAGTCATATGAGTTATTTAAATAATAGTTATTTTCTGTTGCAGTACCTGTAGAATGCATAGGTGAGAGTTTAATTTAGAAACTCCTTTCCACTTTCTTCTTTCCACTTAAAAGCTTGTATGTTCTGATATGTAAAATGTATTTCTAAACGTTTATAGATGAGCATTGTACAGGTAGATGCTAAATTGGAGTAGCAAACGCCTATCTGTAGAGAAACTTTATTGCTAGTTACCTACTAGTGCTATTAAATGTTGGTATTATTTCTTTAACTAAAGTGCATGTGTAGTGAGGAAATTGAGGTCGGTTTATATTGAATCAGCTTCTTGGACACACTGAACTTTCCTGACTTCAGTTGAACTTTCACTAAGCTTCGGTTGCTTGCATGACTTTCTCTCAAACTCACTGAGATTTATTTTGTACCACTTGACTTAAAAATATTGTGCTCAGTCAAATACGTCTTTTTTTCATTAACACCTTGTATTTGTTGTCTTAGCTTATAGAAGACCTGGTATAAGAATAAATTTAGTCTCGATAGTAAAAAAACACGATCAAACATACCCCATCCCACTTCCTCCAAAAAAGACCCCTTATAAAGTCTATGCATTTGACCAAATGTGGGCATAATTTTGGAGATGTTGGATGAATGTTGTTGTTTTTAGTCAACCTAGTGAGGGACTCTTAAAGCATCTCTTTTATACCTGAGGGAGGGGAAAATGATCCAGTCTGAACTTGGTTCAGCAGCAATTTATATCCCTTTGCATCGGCTATGCCAGGGTTAATTGCATTGTGAATGTAAGTAGTTACCAGTTGCTGAAACGGAGCCCTTCACCTCTGGAAAGCACTATGTACCTCTCCCTGAGGAGCTGGGTAGCGTCTTCAGGGACAGGTTCAGTTACAACAGCCCTTTGGCAGTTAAATGAGAAAAATAACATATTGAAGCATCTTTATGGGTTTTGCAGGGAGACAGGTACACAGGGTGAGGCACACCAGGACAGTTTATCACAACACTTCCCAACCGAATAGGCTTCATATCGTATGGTAACTAAAACACAGATGCCAAATTACTTCAATGGCCTGTTTTAGGGGGCATTTAAAAGTTTTGGTGGTGATCAAAAAATGAAAATCATTGTTAGTCACGTGGGCTGTCTTTATCCTGTGGGTTTAGCAGGTTGGAGAAGTTCTGCTCTTTTTCTGTGTGAGAATGTGAACTTTTCTTACTGCTCATCTGTGTCTAGCCAAATGCTAATTTGAAAACCAAGGCCACATGATATGGATTTCAAATGATGCAGCTTTTTTTCCTTCTCTGTCCGTTGCTTCCTTCGTGATGGTTGGGTGATTCAGGTGCCTGTTAAAGAGAAAATGCTTGCTTTAAGGAGTACTTCTTATGAGATTTTATTCCATGTTTGCTTTATTTTTAAGGTGGCTAGCCAGTTCTGTGTAAACTCTTGGTGTGCAGTTTCATGATACATTTAATCTGCTCTAACAGGCAGCTGTTGAAAGGATCACATTGATGTGACAGAGAACTAGTTCTTCTGCTGAGTTAGTTTTCTATTGGATCAGGTTCTCTGTTTGACTTGCTGCATGGCTGCGTGATTGGTAGATCTGATGCAAGGAAGAGGCTCTTCCTATTAATGCCTATGTACAAATCTTTTCTGGAGCAGGAAGAAACAGTTTTGATTGCTGTCTGTGAATGTGTCGGTTAGAGAGTTGACAGGAAATTCTTACATTAATTCAGCTTGATACAGGCTGCCCATACATGTACCCATATGGAAGTTAGAAGGGCATTTTTAACTCGGGACAGGAGGATCCAAAGCAACCTTCCGGTACGAGTTACAGAGATAAGAACTGTAATTGCTATTAAGGGAGAGCCAGATTTAATTTAGTGAAGACCTGGGAGATGTCTTTATATGATTTTAATGCATTAAGTTAAAATGTGCAGTGGATTTTAATGTATGTGTTTGGTCTTTTTTGTAAGCTGGATATGACTTAGATAAAAAAAAAAGCTAATAAAAGCAATACTGTGAGAAATGTTCTTACTCAGTTTGGGTTTATAACTAAGTATTCTGAGTAAAATAACTGAAATAGATTTCTCTGAATTTGTCACTTACACATGTGAGGTTTTTTCCTCCTCAGAAGCAATAGAAATCCTCACAGAACAAACGTTTAAATGGTAATCAACTAAAAAACATGAAAATTTAATTGTGTTAAAATTGTATTTGTACCTTTCAAATTGTAATGAGTCCTACATCTCATGGATAAGACAAAACAGCATTACATCTAAATTGAGGGGTTTTTGTGTGTTTTGGTTGGGGGTTTTGGTGTTGGTTTTTTTGTTGTTTTTGAAAAGGTTTCTTAAATTGATATGAACAAGTGGCTTTGCCTTGCTTTTGGAAAACTGCATTGGAGTTGATGCTCTTTTGATATATGTAAATTAATGTTTGTTAGCCTGCGTTGATAATTGTGGAAGGAAGATTCTGTTACGGAGAAGCAGTGGATTATGTCTTCATTAGTCTGGGTGCTAGCTTTCATTATGAAGTTATATTTTCATCTCTCCTCCTGCAACTGACTTGGAAAATTAATTTGGCCAGAAAATAGGCAGAATTAATTGGAAAATAAAGGGTTACTGCTATGTGATGGATTATCTATATTGGCTGCAACTCATTAAAAAAGTTACCTTAGTTGAACTGAGGCTTTCGTCTAGTTTTCCCCTTCTAACTTTGAGCTCAGAATTATCTTGTGGCTTGTTGCCTCATAAGGTGCAGTATTGCTAAGTCAAACGTGTTGGGATTTTTCGTAGAACAGGTTACCATTCGAGACTGTTCTGCTGATTGCATAGTTCTTATTGTAAGCAGCCTGTGAGCCACTCTCACGTTAATGGCTCTGGAGTTGTTGGTGTTTCTATGGAATGCTATTTACTTTTTTTTGCCCCTCCCCTGCTGCATGTGTATTGCTAATGGCTCTTTGTCTGACAGAGAATAGACTCTCCTGTATTTGTTGTTATCGGAGATCTTTGACTCTGTAGAGAGGTCTCTGATAATGATGCTCAGGAACTGATGTTCAAGTCTGTAAGCATGGTGTATGCTGTTTTGAAAAGCCTCTCTATAGTTAGAGGTAAAATTACAGTTCTGTGTTGTTCTGTTAATCTCACTCTTGTGTCTCATTCACACTTTCCAAAATTTCTTATGCCTGTGCTTAATCAGTTTATTTTTTTTGAGTGGAAAAAAACAGTTGAAGGGCTATTTTTTGCAGTGGTTTTTATGTTTATGCTGCAAATTAGATTGGACTGTTTTCAGTGAAATACCACACTGTAGCAACTAAAGCTATGGTAAACTTCGGTATTTGCTCTTGCAGAGATTTATTTCCAAAACCCCTGTAATTCTTGCATAAGAAGCTGCATAATTTGATAAGTAATACTTAACACTACCTAAGATAGTTATACTAAAGCTTTGTGTAAAAAGAAAGGTGTGCCTGCCTTAATTCTGCTCCAAAACAAATTCTATTCCTTACCAATCTTAAAAGTTACCACAGCAGCCTAAGCATGTTGTACATACACATATTAAATATAGCTTTCATAACATTAATCATAACTTTATACATCTGTAGCTTCACAGGAAGAGTTTATTATTTTGTAAATTAAAATTTCCCATTTTGAGAAATAATTGATCAAGATTTTCTGTCAGCTAATAACCATTGGAAGGAACAGTAGAAATGTTAAATCCCCATTAATTATTTTTATAAGGAGTGGCTTTTAATTCAGTTGTCTGAGTAAAGATGGTCATGGTGCAATTTAAAAATACCTTGTAGAACACTCAGAGTGCTGTGTTGCTAATGAGGCTGTGCAGAGCTCCTAGTTGTTAATTATTTGCCTTGTCTCCGCATGATAGTAATAGTGTTGGGGAAGGGAGCTCTGTCTTGGCTTTTTAGAACGAAAATGAACTTCCTGCATTAGAAATGCCCAGATTGGAGACAAGGCTGTAGTCGTCATTGCTTCAAAGAGGTTAGGCTTTGTAAGTGATTCAGTGATCAAACTTTGTTATATAATTTAGTGACTTTAAAAAAAAAAAAATTAACTCATGCAGTTGGAATTCAGACTTGTCGGGAAGAAGATTAATTATGTTTTACAAGAAACTGAATGGCATGAAAATACAGAAAATTATGCATTACTTGCTTTGGGTTTGTCATGATTGCAAATAACCAGCAAATAAAGCTTGTTTTAAAGTTACTTTGATAACTGGAAAGGTAAAGCAGCACGTAGTCAACACATCAGGCAGTTGGCTGATGCCATGCAAGGATAATTTCCAGAAAGCATGCTATGCTTTCCTGCTCTTGGGAATCTGCCTCCCTCCTTTATGCTTGATCCTCCTGTCCCTATGCTTTCTCTCTCCCCCCTCCAAGTTCTTCATATAGATAAGGTCCAAACCCTTTGAGACTTGGAAAGTCCTGGCTCCACAGGAGTTGCTTGAGTGCTAGAAGAGGAGCAGTCCTGCTGGTGAATGTGTGGAAATTTGGAGGGATTACAAGATTTTGATCCTCGTTAAGCCTTACAACAGCAAGGCTTTGCATCTTCAAAGTGGGACCACTGCTTGTGACCAGCATTGTAAGGGTACTTTGGTAGCAGGGGCCAAGTTCAGACCTGGGAGAGCAATTTTAGGCTGGGTCATGTGTTGCTCTGAAACAACATTAGAACTGTTTTACTTTTTTTTTCCTTTTTTTTTTTTTTCCCTTTTCAGTGAAGAATCACTTTCCCTTTAGGTCAGAGACCAGTTGTGTTTTCCAGAAACTGCTTGTAAAATGGAGTTCTCTTTGTTAAATGGAAACAAAACCACATCTGTTGTGACTGGCTTGAGGGCCAAAACCAGTGAGCTTTCAATGCAAAGGAGATGTGGGTGGCTGATACAGTGGCTCCATGTGTAGGCCATGTTTCATTTTTGTTTGACCCTTTTGGTTCTCTCTGTTTCCCCTTCCTCTCTTCCAAAATAATTCAGAACTGTAAGTGTAAGGCAGCAGTAGATAGAAGCTGGTTTTATTTCCAGTAATCATAGCAATTCTTCGCATTTAAAGAACGAATCTTAAAAATCAAGTTAAGTTAGTTACTCTTGTCAACTTCTTGGGTTTGCTGAAGTCACTGGGATACTGCTGAGCAGCAGCAGCATAGGAGCAATCTGCTTGCGGAACTTGGAGGATAAACGTGTCACAAGGAAATTTTCTGGTGCCCAAAATTGAAAGTGAGATTTGTATTTTTTTTCCCCTAAAGGAAATCACACTCGACAGAAGTTGATACTGCTTACCCTGTGTAAATAAATAATTAGCTTTTTTGAATGAGTGGATTTTTACTCATTTCTGCCTTTTGCAGCACAGCCTTGCTGGTAGGATGAAATTCTGACGGCTCTGCTAGATTTCACTGTTTCTTGTGAAGTTTGAAGGTCTTGTGGCTGTGCATAAGGGTTGCACAGTTGAAGCTTGTGGCTGTAAGAACGTTGTCATCCAGCTGTGGCAGAATGAAGCAATGCTGGTATGAAATCCTTGAGAGAATTTACTTTAAAACTTTTCTTTTTCCTTCTTATATCAGTCTCTATACACACTGTACTACATTCAGTGTGGTTTTGCAATCAACTCCATAATTGAAGCAACCAGTACATGTTGAATGCTTGTCACTTACCTTCTTTCATGGGGTTTGGCTGCTGTCTTCCTCCCTTGTCTACCCTAGGGTTGTGTGGTGGCAATGCAGCTCTTCTGTCTGCCACCTGCTTCTTCCCGCACAGTGCTTCTGACTGGAGACCATGCTGTGTTTTTTAACATGTGCTTGGGGGACTAGGAGTGGTCGATTAAAAAGACATGGGAAAAAAACCCCAACCAACCACCAAACCGTGCCCTGGGACAGTAAATGTAGTAATGAGAAAAAACATGGAGAGTATACAGGGAGAAACAAGCAATTATGTTGTACCTGATAGTGCAGGAGGAACCTAATTTTTCCTGAAACTGCTGTCAAGTCAGAGTTACTTTATGAGAGTTGGTTGCCTTTCAGGAGAGGATAGTTGGGGGATGGCAGTAAAAGGGAAACAGCTTAATCTTCATGGAGAAGTGTGCATGCTTCCTGGTGTTTAGGTAGACTTCAGTTGACTGGTGCCCATTTTGTAGAAAGTTTCCATGGTAGTGGTGAGATGCTGGCAATGCTGATGAAGGTGGTGGATTTTTAAAAAGTCCCTCTGAACAATTCTCAGGTGCGATTTTCCAGGGTTGCTGTTTGTGACAGTCCTGCAGCTTGCTCCTGAGAGAAGGTCAGTGAAAAGTTTGAACAGTGTTGTTCATTTGGTAGTTGAAGTATTAAGTTTGTGGCATTGGTGGAGTTAATATTTCCAGTCCTTTGCCCCTAGGTATTTGACTAGGTATGTGACTTTACTCAGCAGTTTTGCTGAAACCCCAGTATGGTAAGTTAGCAGCCTCTGTTAATCCTTTGTCTTTATGATTAACAATTTCTGAATCATTTTATTAGCCTAATTATTTCTGAGGTTGTCTAACTGCCTCTGAGGTATTCTGTTCAGAAGTAAAATGCCAGTGAAACTTGAGGATGTCCTATAAGGCTGATATAATGATTACGTTATGTAGCTTTTAAGTTGAGCTATGCTAACACACTTAAAGATAAATGAGGACTAGAAGCAAACTAAACATCAGAAGGTTTTCTGTGTTCTTAGTCATGCTTTCAGAAGTAGTGTGAACTGAAAACATAGGATCTCGGTCAAAATCAGTGTTGAACATCTGAGGGTTTTCTTAATAGGAACAAATTATTTTTATAGCTGTAAGCAAACTATGTACCAAGTATACCTACTTCAGGCTAGTGATACAAAAATAGTTGATTTAACAGACCAGAAAAATGTTAGGTATTTACTTGTTGATCATGGTTTCTGTCCTGTAGGAGTAATACAGACAACCAAGATCATAAGCTTGAGCTATTGCTTTATATTGCTTTTGGGAAGAAACATGCTCAGATTCAGAAGGATCACAATTCAGTTAAAAAGTTGCTTTTCCCTTCTCACTTCTTTGGTTTGAAGACATTTTACTACAGGGATTGAATTTAAACTTGTAATTTAGTCCTGTTAGTGCCTTGTGCTTCCAACCTCTGAGCCACTTCAGGCTAATAATAGGAACTTCATTAGAATTAGATTAGAATCACTTGATGAAAATTTAATGCTATGATAGCATTTATATTGCTCCTGCTTTTCCATTGTTTCATGAGAGTCAGGATGAGAAATAGGTAAGTGTTTTGCCTGTAGTATGTGGCCACGATGGACTCAAATTCTAGCAGGCACGTTCTGTTGAGGTGAAGTAGCTGAAGATGCTTTGTAGCTCAACATTTCAATATTAATTAGAGATCTTCATAACAGTGCAGTAGCAATACTGCTTTTGTTTTAGTAGATGGCTGTTCTTCATTTTTGGAAGGGAATGATGCACTATTTGGTGACATCCAGAAGACTTGGAAAATACTGCATTCATGGTATTAGAATTATTCCAAATGTTTACTTTCAAACTAAATGAGAAACAATAAAATATGCCAACTAAATCAACACCAGCATTTGTTTATAGTGCTACTTCAGAAATGAACAGCAATACTCTTTTAACAGCTTTTTTCTAGGCAGGAAGTCTGGTTCAGCATAGCAAATCTTCAATTTATCCCGCTTGTATAAGGTGAAGCAGAGTTAAGCAGATTTCTGTGGAGTTCAGATGATCATAGAATCCTAGAATTGTTAAGGTTGGAAGGGACCTT
>RSEF01000007.1:21059497-21085185 GCA_003993805.1 Himantopus leucocephalus
CTGAGTACAGGGGGATGATTACCTCCCGAGTCCTGCTCACCACGCTATCATGATACCCTGATAAGGTAACTTTTGGTCCCACAGTGAACACCAGATACCAAGTTCTCGCGTAGTTTTGCAGAGCCGTTTCCAGTGTGAGTTTTGCCTTCCAGATGTTAGGATTTGTATGCATATTGAATAATGGTTTCCGTATTGATGATGAAACAACAGGATGTTGTTGTCACAATCCATGTTTCTTTTTATGAAAATATTTAAATGTTAGATCTTGCAGTTTATCTCAGGGGGAAAAATATCTGGCCATGTAACTTAATGGAGTATTTAGATTGTAGTAGGACATATAGGAAAGGTGTTTTGGTTTTGTTTTGTATTTAATTTGGAAGAACTGATTCTGTATTAGAAAAATGCTGGAGAAAGAAGTTTCCTTACATCTGTGAACTTTGAAGGAAAAGCTTTATTTCTGAGGTGATGTCATGCACCTACATTTGGTATGATAAGATGCCATTGCTGTTGTAGAGTATGATTCAAATTAACTGCTAGGTTAACTTTTTTTCTTCCTTAATACATGAAGGTAATTTATTTTGAATTTTTTTTCTTTGTAGATCTTTCTGTGTAGACAGCTGTAGGTCAAAATAGCGTTTTCTTCACGATACGTTATTCAGAGTATGTTACTCTAGGGCTTTTCTTTGTGGTATTCTGAAAACTCACAGCTGAATGAAGTTTGGGCAGGCAGGTAAGAAGGAGATCAGAAACTGTAAAACAGGCCTGCTGGTTGGGTCTCAGGTTGGACAAACTAAACCTGTGCAGGGAGTCTCAAGAGAGATCTTCCTCAGCTTTGTATTTCAGGTGTGAGCCTGCAAAACTTCAACATGTCCCTGGCCACAGAAATGATTAAGGGAGCATCTTTCATTTGAGGCTGAGAGCTGGGACTGTGCAGTCTGGAGAAAAGAAGACTCAGGGGTATCTTATCAATATGCATAGATATGTGATGGAAGGGAATGAAGAAGAGGGAGCCAGACTCTTCTCAGTAGTGCCCACTTACAGGGCAAGAGACAGTGGACACAAATTAAAAACGATTAATCTCAGTCTCATCCCAAGAAAACTTTTACTGTGGGGGTGATCAAACACTACAACAGATTGCCTGGAAAGGTTGTGGAGTCTCCATCTGTGAAGATACTCAAAACCTGGCTGGGCAACCTGCTTTAGCTGACACTGTTGGAGCAGGAGAATTGGACTAGATGATCTCTAGGATCAACCTAAATGATTCTATGATTCCATGGTTTGAAACAATTTTTGGTGGTATCTTTGTGTGAAACAGCAGGAAAATAGTTGGTTGGGGCTTTATTCTTTCAAAGGGCATCTTAAATTTAGGAAGCAACTCTGACAAAAGTGTTCCTGCTAACAGAAAGGCAGATTTAGAGAATATTTGTGGATTACAAATTGGTTCCACATTGGAATTTCATTAGTATCTTAGTTGTGTCTACGGCTGTAAGTTTCTGGTGAAATGGGAGCATATGAGGGGAGTGAATCAGTTAATGTTGAGGCCCCTACAAGGTATTTGGGTTTGGAGTTTTACTTTGAACAAGATATACACTAGTTCCATTGACCAAACATCCTAGCTGTCCTTGTTTTTTGAAAATATCCAAAGACTGATTGAACCATTACATCTTTCAGCCGTTAGAGCATGTTTCTGCTGGAGCAGAACTTCCAGTTCAGGTTCCTTCAAAAGGAGTTTATTTTGCACCACAAGAGCCGCTCTGCAAAGCAAACTAAAGCTCTGTGAGGAAGATCAAGGAGAGGATATTCACTTCAAAACCTCCCTGTTTGCTCTGAACCAAAATGAAAATGTACAGGCAACCAAATAGTACTAAGTGCAGGTTGGTGCTGTTTTTTGAATTTCCCTCTAACTTCAATTACTTTATCCTCTGTCAGTTATTCTGCTATCTTGAAATTTTTAATTTCTCATGTGTCTGATGGGAGGCTTTGCCCTTGAGTAAGAGCTGCATCCTGATACATGTATTTCTAAATTGCATTGTTGGTCTTTTTAATACTTTCGGAGTATTACTGTTAAGATTTTCCCGTGAAACTCTTGTGTTGACTGTTCACTCTAGGATAAAACTCTAGACCTTTGAAACAACACATTTGGATACAAAATTTTTAAGGGAAGAATGATGTCAGCTTTCCCTTTCTCTTCTAGATAAGCTTCTTTGGTTTAAATTGAGATTTATTACCCGATGTTCTTTTGTTGTGCAACTGACTGAATGATAAGGAAGTTTATTCTAGCAGCTTTTCAAAAGAATGTAGAAAAAAAGCTACTTTTTGTGGTGCGTGTGTCTGAGTGAAGTGTTTATGCTTCTTGAGATCAATGAAGGAAAAATGAAATGCCCCTGCTGGTATGCTTTCTGGAGGGCTAATTAGGTAGTGGAGGATCTCTCCGATTTCTTGTAGAAACCCCCTCTTCTACAAAAGCACTGGAGATTCTGCTTTTTCTTTCTCATAACAAATAATTTGAAGTCTGTAATTTAAAAAAAAAAAAGTCTTAAAAAAAGTACATTGTAAGCAATGATGTGAAAAATACTCTTTTGTATTAACCTGGTAAGAACAAATTTATTATTCTCCCAAAATGTGAGCAAAATTCACCTAGTTTTATAAAACCCTGTAAGAAGAGAAACTGTCAAGACCTCATACACATATTTCAAGATGGGGTTTTTTTTTTCTGTGTAACACTGCATGAGTAACAAGAACAAGTTTAAATTTAAAAAGAATTTAAATAAGTGAGACCTGTTCATTGATGGAGTCTTTGACCTAACCATAGCTCAGCACATTAAAACAGCAAGAAACAGTCTCTGTTTTACACAGATGTTCTTTTGTATGGCTTTTGGTTCTGTGAATTTGATTGCAAGTTTTTGGTACAACTGTAAGTAAAAAAAAAAAAAACAAACCAAAAAACCCCCACCCCGAATAAAGAGGTTTACGTTATTACCTGCAAATCTGACCTATATTGTGAGGATGAATGGATAATAACACGACAGACAAAATCCATTTGAGTGTTTGTAATAAACCCTTAACCAAGTTGTATCCTTTCTTTCACACCTTTTGTTGGGAAAATGCAGGATGAATAGGGATTTGTTGGATTCATTCACGTCAAGTACAGTACATCTACATTTCTCCTTATCACACGATGGCCCCAATGTAATTGTACATCAGGAGCTGACTCCTGCCTGCAGTGCGCCAGCTGCGTGGCTGTGCAGCACAGCTGTGCTGCCGGTCATGCTGCAAGAGCAGCGGAAGCGTGGGTGGAAAAGCCTGCTGCAAGTTCTTTGGCTGCTACTTTTTCTGTTTCTTCTTCCCTAACAAACTTGCAGTGTGAATGAAGTTGGATACTTTTGTGTTTTGGAGGAAGCCAATGCAGACTTGCTTACAAAACTGATGTTAACTGGAGAAGGGCTCGGGTGCTTCAGAGCTTTCCTTCCCCCCTCCTCTCTTGTGAGCTAATTTAACAGATAATAATACGTCTTACATATGTGCCGTTGTTACCTGTGGCTCAGTTCTTTGTTTTTGTTTTCTCAAAAGTCCTTTCAGAGAACCTTTAAACATGATCCAGGCTCCTGCCAGCATATCCTTTTACATAATTGAACTTAATGACAACCTATCAGAGTAGATCTTCCCTTTTTTCCTCTATGTGCTGTGCTCAAATGGATTTATTTAGTTAGTTAATTATTTTTCATCATACATACCCGAAGAAAAACATTTCTTTAAATCTCTTTAAGTAACGGACTGTTATGTCTAATGGTAAATTGTTCAATGGCACAGATATCTTCTAGACCATAAGTTTGGTGAATTCACAAATTACCTTTATACACTGATTTGAAAGTGGGAAGCATTTTAGGGATTTGTTAGGTAAGTACAGCTAAGCAACCTCTTTGCTCTCTGACCTGAGACATGCTATTTCTTGGTGGCATTGAATTCCCAATTCCTGTTTTTCGACTTCTGTAAATTTGAGTAAAATTAATACTGAAACTGAATATAGTTTATTTTACTCTTACTCATAACACCTTGTTTCATGTTTTTTCTTTTTAACAATGGCAGCTCATATGGAGGGTAATGTGATTGAGAGAAAAGATCATTCCAGGTATAGAACTTGACTTTTCACTGCTAAGTTCAGTTTCATACTCTTCAGTTCATTAAGCTCTTAAAATGCGGTACTTTATATTACTTAATAATCACAACCTTGGAAAAATGATAGTGATGGGATTATAAGTGGACTTGGTATATAAAGGGATGATAAGATACCCCAAGCATGAAAGCCATGGGACTTGTGAGGAAAACGTAAGTTCTACAAACTGGAACAGAGATACTTTCTTTGCATTTCACATTTGATGCCCATTCAAGTTGATATATCGTAGGTTTTAAGTAGCATATTTTATGAGAGCTTTGATGTGTTTGGGGGTCAGAACTGAATGCTTTTAGCTTGCTTACTTGTTTGTTTTAGGTTCAGCTGTATTTATTAAGTTGTCTCTGTGTGTTGGTTGTTCCTCCCCATCCTGCTCGTATGTGCTAAAAAAGAAGGGTATAATTTTGTGGTGTGTAAGAAGTAAATTCTGCACCAGAGAATAACATCTTTTTACTCCCAAGAATCTGTTAATCAAGCTTACTAGTTGTCATCTGACAGTAAGGGGACAGATAGGTTCTCTTAGGGATCCTTGGCAGAATGATGATGGCACAAAATTGTGTTTACAATTAAAGCTTTATTTTCTTAACAGGATATTATGATTAGTATAGCACAGAATTTATGATTAGGGTGGCACAGGATTTCTGCAAGCAGAATCTGTATAGTACAATTTTTAAGTAGTGTAATACAGCATTTATAATATAACAACTTATGATTTCTAATCACCTAAGCAGCATGGAATTTATAATAAAACTTAACTTACAATTTCTAGTCATCTGGACCCTCTGCAGATCGGGTCAAATCTTAGTACATGGTTTGCTGTATCAATATAACAATCATAATCTAGACTTGAAAATAATATAAAAGCATATGAGTCACTCAGCCCTCGGAGGAAGCAGATGATGGTGGAGGCATCCCTCACCACCAGAGGTGCAGCAGCTGTGGTCCAGTTTCCCTGCTTAGGACTTGTAACTGCTTGATTTTATGGACAATGTCCATATTGTGTGCTGTTATGCTTCGCTGTTCTGTGATGGGGTCATCACTGCCACCAGGTTGGCTGGATGCCTGAGACCTTCAAGGCCAGTAAGGAAGGGAGTAATCGACCTGGTGCTCAGCAATGTTGAGGCCACTAGGGAGGGGAAGAAGAAATCTATTTGGTTTGTCTACTTGGTTCACAGGACCTTCAGGGCCTGATAATAAGGGGAAAAAGAATAAATATGTGACCGGCTCCGTCACAGAGAATGGCTGCTTGCCTTATAAACTGGTGTTAGTTATGCTAACTACATTACCAGGGGTTGGGAGCAGGGGGCATCAGTCACACCAGTTTTATCCTGATACCTCCACAAGGCAAATTCCAGTTCTGATGCCTGCAAATTCTGAAATAGTGGTGGTTGTGGATTTTTTTTATATAAACATTTTTCACTTATAAAAATACTTCTTATGAAGATGTTTGAGATGTGGAGCAGAACAAAAGGAATTTAATCTCAGGTAGTGTTGATAATATGTGGTTTGCTTAGACAGTCTAATTTGAGTTGCTATAGTTCCCTTTCAACTTCTTTATTTAGACGACTCATCTATTTTAAATGACAAGTCAGGGAGAAGATAACACCTGCTGAAAGTGGGCTGCTTTTGTTTAGGTTTTCCTTACCTACTGTGGTGGTGACATTTCCTTGACGTGGATTACTAATGAATGGGGAGGTGCTCTCATGCCAGATCTGGAAATGTACCAGGCTCCCTGTAAGCTCCACGACTAGCATGTAAGAGGACTCAAGGCCATGGAGTTAAAAGATAATTTTGGTGATGACACACAGAGATGGTCATTAAACTTCCTGGATGATTGGGATCACTCCACTTTCCTTTCCAACACATCTACACCTTTCTTTTGGTATCATGTACCAAGGTGTGTTTGGAGTATGAGGAGCTTCCTAGTCAAAGACGGGCAAAATCATAGAATCATGGAATGGTTAAAGTTGGAAGGGACCTTACAGATTGTCTAGTTCCAACCCCCCTGCCGTGGGCAGGGACACCTTCCAGTAGACCAGGTTGCTCAAAGCCCCGTCCAACCTGGCCTTGAACACCTCCAGGGATGGGGCATCCACAGCTTCCCCGGACAACCTGTTCCAGTGTCTCACCACCCTCACTGTAAAAACTGTCTTCCTAATAGCAAATCTAAATCTACCCTCTTTCAGTTTAAAACCATTACCCCTTATCCTATCACTACACTCCCTGATGGAAAGAAGCGTTGTGATTACTGTCCGTTTATGATCCGCTTCTAAAAGTTGATCCTCAACTTCCTTAGCACCTTATGTTACCGAAAAGACTTGAATTCCTTTGTAGGTACCTCTTTAAAAAAAGGGCAGGAATGTGTTTTTGTCATGTGCCTTATGTTATTTTTGCGATTGATAGGGCTAAAAGTTTTCTAGTGTTGAAATACAGGGCCGTCAGGTAGGTTGCTAACTGAGTTTCCTGCTGTGTTGTTTTCACTTTAAACACTAATCATGATAGCATGGGGAATAAAACNATATTGGATTGGAAAACTGATAAGGGATCTAGGATACTGTTTGTCTTACTACCGTAGCTTCAAAGGCAAGACTCTGCAGTATGTGACATGACTGCATGGGGTAACAATGTATTTCTCTTACTAGAGAAATGGCTCTATTTCTGCCAAGCTTCAACAGAATGTGTGATCTTGATCCACGTGTAAGTTATTGTTTCTTCCATGTGCTTAACAAACATAGCGACTATATTTTTTTGTGGTTCATTTATTTTACTTGTTTCAATAGAGTTGTACCAAATAAAGACATTAAAATATCTCTCAGGCTGAGGTTTAACGTCAGCACTTCTTGTTGGTCTCTTTTGGGAGAGCCGGGATGGGAACAGAGTGAGGGGACAGTCGTGAGGTGGAAGGAGGTAGCGGGCATAGCCTCTGTTTTTCTTTCCTCCCTTTCCAAACTGTGTGCTTATTGCCAGGTTTACTTGAATACCCCAATCATGGTTAATAGTCATCCTTGGACCTTCCAATCTGATCTTAGTGTGTTGATGGCATTGTACCAAGCTGACGAGTGCTGAGCTCTGTATGGCCCTAAGCAGAAGTCTCCTTACCAAGAAAGCTTCTGAAAGCAAAAAGCCATCACTTAGGCTGATACTTTATTTCAAAGCTGAACACGGTCACTGCTAAATAAACCTATGTCTAATCTAAATATATCTGGTTTCACTTTCTAGGCACAGATTTCCTTAATGCCTTTGTCAGTCAGAGTAAAGTTCTCTTAAAATTATTTGAACCATGACTGGTGGTGATAGATGATTATTCTTCAGATAAGACAGACATTTCAGAAGAGTTCCTTCACTATAGTGTGTCTGGGCTCATCAGTGGAGGGAAGGCAGACTTTTACATTTTCCAGGTCATCAGTATAGGTTCTCCACTTTCTTCTACAGTATTGATTTGTCTTATTTCCTGAATAATTAGTTCATGATTGATAGTTATTTGCTGTACCCTGATTCTAGAAACCTCTGTGTTCAAGAAGGTGGATTCCTGTTATCATGTGCTTTTGGCAGAAGAATATCTTTATTCTATTCTGAAGATTTGACAGGGAGGGAGTAGTAACATAGTACTGCATTGCAAACCTCAAAATATTTCCTATAATTTATCTAGCCAAAACATCTGATACAACCAGTCCTTTTACTATTTTAGTGAGGGTGGAGGAAAATAAAGAGAATAGTTCAAAAAGCCTAGTCATTCCCTCCTGTCCCTGTTTTTATTGTATGTGGCGTTTTATTGCTGCTTGTGAATTCCCCTGCTTTTCTTTTTTCTGCAGGGAGAATATGATGTCTGGTTAATAACTCAAGCTGGCTGTATCTTATCCTTGGTACAGGTTGGCTCAATGGTTGTATAGAAGTTATCTTGTAGATTTTCTATAATGCATAATTATTTTGTTATGGACATTTAAGCTACTTCTCTGAGATTTCGGTGGGATCACAGAAGTATTTGTGGACCTTTATCATCTTTGGAGAGTTTTTTCTGGATTATTTATGCAACATGCATTTGAAAAGTAGTATGGGATAAACTAGACCTCAGAAATTTTGTTTAAGCTCCTCCCCCCAAAAAAGGTAAATACAACAATTCAACAACCCAGTGATTCATTTTGTATGGCTCCATGAAGAATGAATGATATTAATTGTTGAATGATGAAAATGCAGTAGCAGTTCTATGTATGCGCATAGATGTCATAGAACACTTGGTGTATTTTAAGTGAATTATGTCATAATCCTAGTGGCTAGGATAAACGAACTACTATCCAAGTGAGTTGTACGTGGAGAGGTTTGATCCCAGCATGAATTAAGAACAGAAAGCGAGCAGGAATTGTTAGTAAATTGTATTACGTGGTTATCCTGCAGTTCTTAAGAACACAAGCATTTATTTTGTGTGAAGACAGAGACAGTAATTGTAAGTCCGCTTTGTGTGAAGAAATTTAGTTTCAGAAATTTTTAGAATTTGGTATGGTGGTGTAAATGAGCTGAATTATAACTTATTTTTAGACAATGGAAGTACTATGAAAGAAAATGAGCAATACTGAAAGATCTCTTGAGTATTGTGGGGTAAAAGCTAGAAACCGAAAGAAATTAAAGGTTCTTTGTTCTCTGTTTCTGAACCAAAAGTATTGCTTTGCTACCAACAGAACTGATTCTTATGAGACTGAAGAGACGTCTAGTTCTGCACAATGCTGCCATGGAATATATTGAAGTACTGATCAGTTCATAATACATACGTAGTAATGCTGGGGATATACTACACCATATTGCATGCAATATAGAACATAGCTTTCAAGCTTTTATATAAATACAGCTGCTTTGTATGTTACATAAAAAACCCCATGTTTTTATGAGTGGAAACCTAAGCTAGATTGCATTTCTGCAGGCACAGTTTGTGTGCACAAGTGCATTCTGCTCTATGCAAAAGGAATCCCTCAGTTATGCTGCATATGAGCTGCATTTAAGAATGACCTAGGTGACTGTTCTTCAGAACTGGACTGTCTGAGAGATTAAATATAAATACTTTCATAGCTGCTTCATACATTTTCATAGGTTTTATTCTGTTTAGTCCTGGCTTCTTTTACAGACAATCATAATTTAGTCTTGGATTTGAGGTTGACTTGAAATTTGTGTTCATTAGTCAGCTACGTGTAATTGGAGGTTTCTGTATGTTGGGGGAGCAGAAGAGGTGTGTAAAAATGCAGATGGTATAGGTCAGTAAGAGTTTGTATAAATTCTGAGATAAGGTATTTAGTGTTCTCCAATTACGTCTGCTGTCTAACTCTTCGGATACCTAGTCAACAAGAAAACTCACCATTACCAATGAATTACATCTTCCTCTTCAGAGATTACGTAGAAGAACCATGGCATTGGGGAAGGTGGTATACTTTGGGTATAGTGAAGTGACCTAGTGAATGCAGAAATCTTTAGAAGAGGTTTGTGTTGGAATACTGTAGAATAATACTGAGCTACTAAAAAAGACTTGATAAATCGTTATGAGGTAATGAGGTTGCTGACTTCTGTTTTCAACGAGAAGAAGAAAATTGAAAGGAATACTTCTAGATCTATTTGGAATAGTAACTGCGCGGCGATGAGTGAGTGGAAAGTGGCAAACCTCTGTACATAACATGCATACGCTACAGAGAAAGATGGCTGCAAAAAACATGAGGACAAGATGAAACTCTGATTTGTTGCCTGTTGTCAAATGGGAGTGGTAGGCATCTTGTGCACTGAAATTGCGTTATTTCACTGCTAACTTCTGAAATTGGCAAAGAGAACTTGTCTGTAGCAGGAGAACAACTTTTCCAGTAGTGGAAAAAACCCGTCGTTCCTACAAAGCTGGTTTTTTGAGTCTGGCCGCTGGTAATCCTTTGTTTTGTTCTTCTGCAGGAGACAGCTGGATGTAAAGGCTTCATGGTTTATCCAACCTGAGCTTTCATTATACTACATCAGTTTTATAAATAGCGACTGGATGCTAAAACCAGTCTGTGCTTTAGTTGTGGTATAGTTAGTATGTTCTCCACTGTGAGGGTTAGGTTTTGGAAGACTTGTAAGGCTCAGCATACCTGAAGAAGTCATGCCTTCTGACAAGGAATGGTTGACTGTAATCTATTCTATGCAATCATTTTCTGTGACCCTAATTTGTTATGCTAAATGGTTGTGTGTTGCGATTTTGTTTCACTGTATGATAGCGCATTACTTGTGTAGTCTGTCATCTCTCGACTGAAATGCTTATCTGGGTAGTCCTGTTTATAACACCTACTCCTCTGGAACACTTCAAATTTCTACTTGTTTAGTAGACCAGAGAAGGGCATTTGTTATTGACAAAAAAAAGCAGTCTTCTGACCAGATGGGAAAGCTGCAAATTTTCCTCATCTTTATCCCCCGTTGTTCACCTTGTGAGCCAGAGGAAGAGAGGGGAACATCTTTTAAGAGGAAGGAGGCATAGAGCCACCAAGTGCCTGGCTCCTACTTAAGTACGTGAAACTGCTTTTTCAAACGAGTTTTATATGTAGACCCACTGAGAAAGAAAGCTGCACAGATTGCCTTTACTATCTAAGTACTGTATTCAAAAGGCAGGAGAAAGAAGAAACCAAGGTAGATTGGCTTTATTCTAAACATAGAAAGCTTTTTGGATTGTCAGTGCATCATATTCTTGTGGTGAAGAATATTCCACTGTAAGTCATCTCTGTCTGAGGAGAAAACACAGGGAAATGCACTGAAAGGCTTTTCATATAAATAAACTTCAAACTCTAGTTTATGTCCTAAAATGTCACGTTTCGTCCTCTTTCAGTAAGCAAAAGAGGAACAGATCTTCAACTTGTGCATAAAGATAGCTCAGGATTAATTTTGCAATCAAGAGTTTTTTAACAGTAGTTAGCACATAGTCTTTGGTTTGGGGTCTCACAGAACTTAAGCAAGTGATATAGTGGGGTGGGGTCAGGGATGTGACAAGACTTCTTTTTTGTAACCTGATTTTTCCAAAATGTTTTGAAGTTTTACTTACTGTCATTTTACTTTAACTTGAGGAAGCAGTAAGGATTTCATCCTGGTGTTGGCTGAATAATTTTTCTGTGTGCTTTTTCTGTTTGTCCTTTATCTGGTCTTTGTATATTAATCCATTTGAAAGTGAAGATCTGATTTTTTTCCTACAAGGAGATAAAACTACTGGCATAGGTGAAAAAGATACACGAAGGAAAATCTTGGTCTTCATTCCTTATCCTTAATAGCTGGAAATTTGCTTTCTTCCACCTGCCTTAATCTACAGTTGTGTATCCGAAGTAATGAGTTTGTGTCTCAATGTCTACCGAATGGGAGCTTCATTAAAGTGATGTAGATGAGTCTTGCTTGAACTGAATTGTGCTGACTTGGTGGTTCCTTCCTTGCGATGTCTTATTTAATTTTTAAAATCTCTCTTAATTCTTTTATTACTTACATTATTGGAATTTTTAAAGGCTTTGTTCTGTAAGCAGACAGAACAGGACATGTCAATATTTGCCTGTGACCACATCCTGCAAAAACATGACTAGTTACTCCTGTTGAGACGTTTTTTTTTTTTTTGTAAGATGAGCTCAGAATTTTGTAATGAAATTCATACACTGAGTTAAAAAGCTTTGTGATTTGAGTGAAAACGTCATGTGAACAAACAATACACGAAAATAGCTAAGCAAATAGCAATTAAAATGTGGACAATAACTTTCAGTCATGAGGTATTGTCGGTGCTGTTTTCAGATGTCCAGAGGGAAAAAGCTCTCAATTGTTCTTAAGTCGGCTGGTAACTGAATCCACGTTTGTAGAGCTTAACAACAAAAGGCTTTTTGTTCACAATTTATATTCATCTAGGACATGCCAATTACTGAGCATAAATAGAACATAGTGTATGAGCAGGCCAATATAACATGTTGCTCAATTTGTGACTTACCAGAAATCCATAATTTATATTAAAATAATTAGAATTGCAGGTAGAAGCTACTTGTTGGGGGATTTTAGATATCTGCATGAACGAGCATGATGTAATTACTTTGAGGAAGCACACAGTGCTGTATTTGATGTGGCAGCAAGATGTGCAACCCGGGCAAAACTCTTTCTGAATATTACTTGCAATCATATCATTAATTTAGTGAGGCAATACTGAGTCAGGCAAAGCCAGTGGGTGCTCGATAAAAGAAGCAACAAGACCTTTTTACTCCTGCTGTTTGCAAATAAAGCATTCTAAAGAAAATTATTCTAATGCTTTCCCCAAAATTTTTCAATTCCACCAAGCTTTGTTATCAGTGTAGTTGTATGACTGTATGTGATTTGCATGTCAGGTAAGCATGACTGACTTTCTCTGCTGGGCCATCTTCTTATTGTTGGTGCGATACTTGTGCCTGCCATGCTCGTTACNTTAGCAGCGTGCATCTTCTTATTGTTGGTGCGATACTTGTGCCTGCCATGCTCTTTACAAGAATCAGCATGCTTTTTCTAGGCTTTTTGAGCACAGGTGAAACTGTAGGTTTGGAATGTACAATTTTACTGATATATTTCTGTTCATTGCATAGCGGGAACAAAAACCTGGTTAAACAGGGACTGACCTGAAAGAACAGAAATAAATAACATTTGATAAAGCACACACTCTCCACCCCTCTGTGTAGTGTTTTTAATTGCGTTATATGTG
The DNA here is from genome assembly GCA_003993805.1 of Himantopus leucocephalus. Classification (NCBI taxonomy): domain Eukaryota; kingdom Metazoa; phylum Chordata; class Aves; order Charadriiformes; family Recurvirostridae; genus Himantopus; species Himantopus leucocephalus. Next base: position 21,072,352 of record RSEF01000007.1, read on the forward strand.
CAAGTCATGTTCTTGATTAAAACAGATGTGTCCAAAGACAAAAGTGTAATGGTTCCCAAACTGTATGAAATGCATTGAGGTGGTGGGTGTGACTTGATAAATGGGCATGTCATTTTAAGTTGTTGGCGTGGGAATTTTTTGTGGAGTATGGAACAGAAAGTTTGAGGGTTTTCGTCTCCATTTGAGAAGCGTGTGAGCTTTCGTATTAGTAGAAAGGTATGCGTGTGGGGAAAGCACTGAAAAAGGATAAACGGCAAATTTTAAGTTCTTTGTCAGTGTGTCTTACGTTAGTCACTGGTTTGAACTCCTGTTATATTAAGACTGTGTTCCTTTTCTGCCCTTTTCCAGGTAGTGGTGCTACAGCAGTTGTCCAGGCAGCGCTATGCAAACCGAGGCAAGAACGCGTAGCAATAAAGAGGATCAACTTAGAAAAATGCCAAACCAGTATGGATGAATTACTTGTAAGTAAATCAGAGGGGAACATATTAAATGGAGACTATCTTCTGTTTGGATTTTGGGTTTTGCTTGGTCCAGGAGTGAGGGTAGAATTTTATGCAGGATAATAGTGAGAAAAGGATTCGAAAATAATCTGCAAGAATTATGCCCTTCCCCTAAAACTCTATTTTACTAATGCATATATTCTAATGCCACAAAAACAAGAGGTGCAAATTTGAATCTTGGGACCTCTTCTCCCTAGTGACAAATGATAGGACGAGAGGAAACGGGTTCAAGTTAAGCCAGGAAAGGTTTAGATTGGATATTAGGAAAAATTGTTTCACTGAAAGGGTTATCCAACATTGGAATAGGCTGCCCAGGGAGGTGGTGGATTCGCCATCCCTGGAGGTGTTTAAAAAAAAGGGTAGACGTGGTACTTGGGGACATGGTTTAGAAGTGGTTTTTGTCAGGTTAGGTTAATGGTTGGACTAGATGATCTTAAAGGTCCCTTCCAACCTCAACAATTCTATGATTCTATGATAACCAACTGTTGAGAAATGTGGGAAGAACTTTACCCCTTGCTTTCTGGAGACTCAGTTTTCAAGAAATTATTCTCTGTCTGTCTTTTCTTAATACTGAGGAAAGATACATTTTCCTTTGGTTAAACAGTAATTAAAAATATAAAGGTTAATTTCGTAGGTCTCCTTAAAATGTCTAAAGCACCAAAACACAGCAAAAACTAGTTGTTGGATCATTTTGTAATGATAGCTTTTGAGGGGAAATGTAGGAATGGCTACACTGCCACCTACACAAGGAAACTCTTGTTAAGGCTGATAACACACATTTATCCAATAGCCCATAACAAGCCATTTGAGGAATGCTGTTTGTTTGGGTCACTGATCAGAGGAGGAAGGGACCTGTAAGAGGCCCTTTGTAAAAGGCACTGCAAGAGTTTTTCCTCTGCACTTTTTATGGCAATCCAGACAAAGTCTCAAAGAACTGTTAGAAAACGAAACCTGTTGCTTTCTAGTGCTCCTAGTCAGGTGCTTGTAAAACTAATGCGTGCTTATATATAGGCAGCATAACAAGACTTGAAGGACACAAAACCATTCTAAAAGTGAGAACACTCTCTTCTGTTCCACAGGTTATACTACTGCCTAGAGACTGTGAGCTTTTTCTAATGCAGAAATTCCTGCCTCTGAAGGAAATGATCTCCTCAGCAGGGAATTGCCAGTGCAAAAGATATCTTGAATTTGATACAGAGGGTATGGTCCATCCAGTTTCTTCAGATAAAATGGCTTGTTTACAGTGGAGGACCCAAAATGCTCTTCCCCTGGTGATTAATGGCATTCACCTTCAGTTTATGTAACAGCTTGTATGGGACATTGTTGTGTTTTTTTAAGAGGATTGTGGTAGTGGAAGCTGCCTCTGAGGTAGTGAGGCTTCTGTCGACTAAAAACTCAAAAGATAAATTCTGAACTGTGTTTAGAAAGAGAACGGCCCAAGGTGAGATGCTGTGCATGATATATTAACATCTACAGCTCATAAAGAACATTTCTATAAAACCAGAAATACTAATAATTGTAATAGAAAATGGTCAAAATTTTATCTTTTTTAAATTAGAATTTGAACGAATAATGGGAATTAAAAATTAAACAGTTACAACAAATAAAAACAGATAAAACTGCCAATAATCTGCAAGAGATATCCATATGGTCTAGAGAAATGACTGCAGTTAGTTACCGGCTTGTACAAAGTTACCTTAGCCAGTGCTTGAGTATCTTTACTGCTGACATGTCTCCACCGTCTGCCGAATAAGTCAATAGGTCTTGAATTTTTGGTCCCGTATTGCTTTCTTTTGGTACAAAGACAACTGTCTGTACCATCTTTTTTATTTTTTAACTTAAGTCAATTTCTGCTTTTCTGTGTTCAGATTTTGTGTTTCTCTTATTTGTTGATCTGTTTTGACCTGAACATAAATTCTGGCTTTCCAAGTTCCTGGTTAGGAGGGTAAAAAAAAAAAAAGTCCATGTATGATTCCTTTTATTTTTATATGTGCATACACACGTGTGCATGCATACACATACATAAGTAATGCTTTTTTTTTCTGTGAGGGGAAGTATACTTACTCTGACTCAGTTCTAATAGAGAAATTTTGCATTTATTTTTTTTTTAAACAGAGATGTTATGCTGGAAAAGGGCATCATTGACCTTCAAAACTCTTGTTACAACTGTACTAACGCTTTTATTTCAGTTGATAATACTTAGAATGCTCTTGTGTTTTGGGTTTTTTAACAGTTTTTGAGTCTACTCAGTTTTCAATCACTTCTTTTTCTGATAGTTTCCATTGGCACAGGGATATTCTAAAACTCTGCCTGCCCTCTGAACACGCTGTTTTGTAAAATCCTGCTGCTGATGCTTATGGATGGTGTGCAAAGGCACCCTTCACAAATTCTCAGCTGTGTGGCCTTCAGAGAGGTGGAAGATGCAGCAAGCCTGGTGCCCACGTAAGCAGACTTTGGGCCAGTGTCAATTAAAATAGAAAGGGAGTGGGGGAGGGAGTTTAAATAATACTAAGGTTACACAAACTGCCAAACTCCTGAAATTCAATACTCTGTTTCCTGCAATGTCCTGTGTTCTCACTATTGTAAGCTAAATGTAACTTAACCCCATGAGCCAAGGAGAAAGTTCCTGTCCTTAGTATTGTCCTGACTGGGTATCTTCCCCCATCCCCTTACCTCCAGTTTTTTAAAACAAACAAAAACCTCAGCACTACAAACCAAAGAATATTCTATAGAATGGCTTATTTGATTGAATAGGTTTTCAAAACTTTGCATTTCTGCTCTGGATAGCCCTTTGAGGCAGGCTCTCTGGAGGAGCCCCTCGCGTGTTATGCCCAACTCCTCAAACAGCTGTACCCCGGGTGTCCGTGGAGGAGGCCCCGGGGAAGCACCTACGGAGCTGTGGCACCTGCCTGGTCACTGGGGTCTGGACCCGGCCCTGTGGGCACTGCAGCTGAGCACCGAAAGGAGCTGTCTCGCAGTTGTTTATTAACTGTGTCACCCACCTGCCCTTAGGCCAACACACATTTTTGTCCAGCTGCTCAGCGAAACTGGATCAGGAATAACCTGGCTGAAAAGAAGTTAGCCTTTAACCTGGGCATATTTCCTGATGCAGTGCACAAACACTTATGCTTGCACAAGGGAGGGAGAAGCAGAGGGATGAGGGCGAGACTTCAAATTTTAAGTGCCAGTATGGCTTTGGTGCTGTCAAATGTCTGAAGTGATGTGAATATGAACAAGGCTCTGGGGCATTCTCCTGGATGTCCTGCTGCAAGCTTTTTCTCCGACAGTGTATTCTAAGTGAATGCTTTTCTCCCTCACCTGTGCATATTGTGGGCCTCAGCCAAATAACTGAAGTTTGTGGAGGCTTACCATTCAGTGTGTGATAGAGGCTCTCCAGAACTGCAAGTCTGAAATGAATGCTTTCTTAACTAAAATTTAATCCCCTGTCTCTTATGGGGTGCTTTCTATTTGTTTATTTTTGTTTTGCAAAGACTCTCTGGAAAAAGTCACCAAAGCTGAGACACAAGGTGCCTTTGGCCATGGTTACTGGCTCAATTTTTGCCGACTAGTTGATGCAGGCAGACAAAATATTCAAAGCACTCTCCAGTTAAAGACTGAAAGTTACCACAGTCAATTAGTTACGTTTCTGCACTGTTAATGTGCGAGTAAAATAGATGAGGTGTATTTTTGCCCAGTAGTGGCAGGTAAACTTTTTGAGCCATCATTATGTTACCATCATAGGAAAGGAATAAAACAATATAAGAAATGAAATAGTAGTAGAGTGGGAGAGTCACATTTAAGATTTGGTATGGATAGCTGAATTAAGAACCTGAGGCAGTAATTTGACTTGTGTTTAAGCTGACATGCCTGCTACAAAAGGGAAATGTGCCCTACATATATTTCTTCTGTTTTCAACCTGCTGTCTTCCAGAAGAGGGGGAAAGCTATTTTGTAAATTGCTCAGTTATTCAGGCTCATTGCATGATTATCCAGGCATTCATCTGTCTGTGGTTCAGGGCTCAGAAGTTGTCTAGGGAGGAGGACTTTTGACAACAGGACTAGCTGAAGTGTATGTCAAACTACAGCCTGCCTTAATAGTCACCAACAGGCACCACAAGATTAAATCACAGTCTTTAATAGCTATAATTAACTTTTTATTAGAAAGTGGCTGTGATCTCAAGTGCATTGGAAATAACAACAGCAAAAAAACCCCTCTTTCAAACACTTGCTGAATTGAGGTTGAAAGTTGAAAATGGCATCTGTGGCAGCTTTAATCAATCTAAGTGGGACTGCCAAAGTGCATGCCTTGCACCAGGCCTGGTAAGTCAGTGTGTAACACAGGTCCACCTGAAAGCAGTTGCTTTTCAAGGAGAAAGGGGAGGTGGAAGAGTTTGGTTTTTAGCTGAACTGGCTCCCTGACTGGCTCACCCTACAGGAGCACGTCCTCTAGCACCAGGGATGGATCAGGGCTGTGTGGCCGGTGGTGGGGAGGGTGAAGTAGGGTTGTGGGAGCTTAAGTTGGTGTGAGGCCAAACCCTCCAGTACAAAGAAGGCCTAAAAGCCCCTATGTAAAGGATTGGCAGGATAATGAGAGCTGCCGGAAAGGTGTTACAGAACAATTATGTGAAAGAGTGAATAGAAAAAGGACTGTGTTTGAAATAGCAGATACAAGGCAGTCATTCTTAATCTGTACAGCTGTGGCGTGTCATAGATGGTGTTACTTGGTAGTGCCACGTTGTGCATCTGTTGATGACTGTGTGCTCCTCTAGTCAATTGTTTCCTCTGACTTTTGGTCTGTAATATTGCTTTTTCCTCTTGCACTTCTGTTTGATTGCGTGGCTCTGGTGTCCGCTTGTCCATCCCACAGTAGCTGAGTCAGTGGTGCTGTGTCCTTTGTCCGACAGCTTCCTTCCTCCTTTCCCACCTGCTCCCATTCTACTTTTTTCATATCCCTTTTGAACAGGAAAGGCCGTAGGTTTTGGTCTTTCTTTACGTTTTGTTGTCCAGCCTGTACCTTTAGTTCTTGGAGACTGCTCACTCTTCATTGCTTACTCTGAATTTGGGACTTTAACAGTAATTTATTTGCTGCTCTCAGAGGAAAATTGATTTCGTTATGCCTGTATCTGCTGGCCAAACCCCCTCGTGTTCTTTGCAATATTGTCTTGCACAAAGATCTGTAGGTAAACTGAAACATTTTGGTGCCTTGATGCATATTCTGTGCATACTTCAGTTCTGTTATAGTATTTCACTTTGGAAGTTAAACTTTTTCTCTGTACAAACAGAACTGATAGCTGGCTGTGTTATGTTGGGCTTTGTATTTCTTACAGAAAGAAATTCAAGCAATGAGTCAATGCAATCACCCCAATGTGGTGACCTATTACACATCTTTTGTGGTGAAGGATGAACTTTGGCTGGTTATGAAGCTGTTAAGTGGGGGTAAGTTACTGGTTTTACTTGTTTAGCTGCAAGGAAATTATATGATTTTTTCTAATGTACCTTCTTTGAGTTAATTGACCTAAACTAAGTAAGGAGTGGGGGAGAGAGACTACACAGGATGAACCTTGAGGTGTGTTATAGCAGGAATGGGCAAGTGAAAAGTTTGTATATGCGTATTGATGGTACAGGCTAAGAATTACTTGAGATAAATTCTGTTGATCTAACTACTGTAATTTTTTTATTCTGAATCAATATATTAAAATTCTCTATCAAGGCTGTGTAGGGAAAACTGATAAGAATGAAGTCATTTCTGTCAGTGTGGCCTTTTTTTGAGTTTCTCTAGAATCCACTCTATTTTTGTAAAAATGCATATATATCTGATTTCATAATGAGTGCTTCTGATTCCTTATTCAAGGAAGATTCTTCCTAGGACAGGCATTATACGTGTTGCATCCTTTTTATTGCTTAAACTAACCAAACACTCATTACAGTTTTTATGATGATGGTTAATGGTATAAAAATCTTACTTGGTTCTGGGAGAAGAAAAAGGGGCTGAACTGAACATCCTTGCGGCTTAGAAAAGGAGGCTCCAAAATAATAGGTCTTTGCTACATGATATTCTTCAAGATTAGTCTTGATGTCAGCAGACTGCTGCACCATCACCCTAGAAAGCAAGGAAGGGAAGTGCTCGTAAAATAACACTTGTTACGTCNTGGGTTAGAAGAGCGAGGCTCCAAAATAATAGGTGTTTGCTACATGATATTCTTCAAGATTAGTCTTGATGGCAGCAGACTGCTGCACCATCACCCTACAAAGCAAGGAAGGGAAGTGCTCGTAAAATAACACTTGTTACGTCTCATTTGGTTGAATTGTTCAGTTCAATCAAAAGCAGGCACAGACCCTGAGAGAAACCAGTGAGTCATGACAGGAATTTACTGTGAGCTGTTGAAAAATGCTTGGATTAAAAGAAAATGTTGCTATTGGATTCCTTGAAATTTGTAATAACTGAAGTTCAGTGTCAAACTGGGTGTCACTAGGGGTGTTGTCACCATTTGTTTGCAGAGAATATCTCCTTCCAGTCATGCATCTTTATGTTGTGAATACATGAAGTGTAAACTAAGCTGGATAATAAACCAAAATGTTTGCTGTCCACGTCTGTTTAAATGTGGGATACCCCTAAATTTTTAATAAATTTTAGCTTAGCAAGCTGTTAGCAGATCTTTCTAATGGATCATTGAGTGTTACAGTGTTCTTGACCAAAAAACAGTGCTCAGTTTCTTGTTTGAACGAGGTAGCAGTGTGCTTTATTCAGAGAGCTAGTTACATGTGGTCTTTACATGTACATGCAAAGATTTAAATTACAGTAGCATAGAAAGGATGAAGAAATATAACTTTCTCAAGAATCTGATATGATAATGCTGTATATATGTTTTTTTCTTTCCTGGATCTGCAATATAGGTTCAATGCTTGATATAATAAAGTATATTGTCAACAGAGGAGAGCACAAAAATGGTGTCCTTGAAGAACCCATAATTGCAACAATTCTTAAAGAAGTTTTAGAGGGCTTAGACTATCTACACAGGAATGGGCAAATTCACAGGTAGGAGCATATACACAGTGAAAAGCATTTTCAAAGTTGTGTGTATAGTTTGTTGGTACTGGTCAGCTGCAGTTGCTTGGCTAAGTGAATTGTATTGCTTCTTTCACATACTGTAAATGCGCTTAGTAATTATCAAATGATAATGCTCGGGCAGATGCTGTAATCTTGACTGCAGTTTGTCACTAATACTTAGTACTTGCCTGGTCTTTATCCTGTCTGTCTCTCTTACAGTTGGGATAGGTCTGTGCTGCACTAAGTATGCCAGAATGGGGTCTGTACTCCTGTGCGTGGTGGTACTCCAGATATCTAATCTGAATCTAGTTTACGTGATATGGTCTGTGACTTGATTATTGTGTTGCACAGTAAACCTGTAATCTTGGGCACTTGGGCACTGCCGTACAAATGTGAAATTTATTTTTTCTTGGTAATCAGTAATGTCTATTGCAACTCTACAGACCTCTCTTCATGACCATGCATGAAACTGGGATTGGTACTGTGGAACTGCATCTTGGTGTATGTGCATCTAGTGATTGTTCTCTTCTTTATATTCTCTCTCCATTGACTTCCTCAGTGTAACTTGTGCAGATCCCCCAGGGTGATCTATACATACCTGCTGTAGCAATCCACAGGTTGCTTCTAGTGTTTGGATGTTGGAAGTGCTGTACTCTGAGCTCCTGAATTAATTTTACAGAGGTGAATTTGCCTTTTAAGGAAGGTGCCTACAACAGGCTCTCTGTTTCAAGCATTAGCCTTTTGTAAGTGAATCTTTTAGAGAAAAAACGGATTCACTGCAGACAGAACTCGGAGAATGGAGGTAGTGCAGATGTAGCACAGTAATTGTTCTTTATGTGTACTTCTTATGTCTCATCTTATAATGAACTGCCTCTGAAGTAAATCAAGAATTATTTCCTCCTTTTGCAGAGAGAAAATTGAGTTAAATGGAGAAATAAAGAACAATTATCTTGACTTCTGGTCTGGAATGCCAAAGATCTGCCTCAAATCTTAATTCATAGTCTTCTGTTAAACTGATATTGTTGCGGAAGGAACATTTATTAACTTTTAAGGATAAAGAGGCCCTTTGAGGTTGGATTTGGGAATTCCCTTTGTCTATTCTTAAAGGACCTTAAAAAAGATAAAAGAGAGAGATCTATTACATCTGAGAGATCTGTTGCATCTGAAATTTCTGCTTTTTTATAACATCTATTTTGTAAACTGTGCAATATCACAGAAGTCCTGTTCAAGACGATACAATGTGCGTTCCTTTTCGCATGTATGCTGTAGGTCAAAGCTGTGTAGTTCAGGGAATGCTATATCAGGTGTTATTTGCCAGTTGGAGATGTTTCCGATTTTGTTCTGGTGTTTCAATTCATTCTTCTTTACATACAAGGAAACAGGTTATGTTACCTTTCAGTAGCAATGTGTTAATTATTTTCAGTAAATCTTGGAATGAGTGATTTGCTCAAATTCTTAATGTTTATGATATATTCTATATGAAAGATTATCCTGTGCATTAAGAACGGGATGCACATTTCTGTAAAAAAAAACCCAAAACAACAAAACCAGCCAGAAAGGTTTCTTCTTAACATTATGTGTGGATAGTGTGTTAAATAGATATAGCTGACTGTCAAGCACATGCTGAATTTTTGACAGATTCAGTGTCAAGTACCTTTTCATCTTGGTACCCTATAGCAAAATATGGTTGCTATTCCCGAGCTTTAATAGCTTCATTGACGAGAAATCTACAGTATATTCACTTTTTTGAAGATGGGTTTCTTCTCTGATGAGATCAAAGAGGAGAACTTTTTTCAACTTTTCTTTTTCATTAGTGGTGCAGTCGGATGTGAGAATGCATTAATTCTTGCTTTAAAGCTTTGAAAGCTTTCAGTTTGTGAGATTATATTTATAAAAGTCAGTGAAACAGACTTTGCACCTAAATATTTCTGTTCTCAAAATCTGTCCCTGAAATTTGCTCGTTTTGTGCCAAAGCTGAATTTGAGTCATTTTATACAAGAGAGAGAGTTTGTGAGAGTTTGTTTTGCACTCTTTTATTATAAATCAGTTACATTTTATACTTCAGTTCCTGTTTCTGTCTTTTAATTTTAAAATACTGTCTTGTGAAACTAATCAGTATGCAGTATTTATTTATTTATTTACATAAAATGTGCACATATGTACTTTCATACCTAAAAGTAACCTCTCTTTGTACATTCTAGAGATTTGAAGGCTGGCAACATTCTTCTGGGTGAAGACGGCTCTGTACAAATAGCAGGTAATGGAGATAGTAGAGTAATGGCTAATAAAAGAAAAAGGTAATTGCGACTGGATTAGGGGCAACAAATACAAGTTTTCTGTTGGCTTTTAACTATTCCTTTTGGAGTGCTGTAGCTACAAGTTACCCCGTTTCAGATTTCAGGATTCTTGGTTAATGATACATGATTTACAAATTATTCAATATATAAGGAAACTTTTTAATGTCCTCTTAATGTTTCCTTATATAGTTGATGGGACGGAGAAAAATATTGATTAAACAGCTTGTGAACTCATATTTCTGTTCAAGTTTATTTAATTTATTTCTGCCAGAGATTATAGTAGTTCCTGGGGATTCAAAAATGTGTATGTAGCGCCCTTCATGAGGACCTGGGGTATAACTTAACTAGTCACTGAGATGCGTGAGATATATCTCACTGAGAATTTTTGGCATTTCTACCATTTGTCTTGCAATGATATAAGTTGCATGCAGTTTAGCATCTTAAATACCCTCTGAATGTATCTGTGGGTTTCTTGAGTGGTAGTCTGTAAGAATTGAATTACTTGTTCTTTGTAAGAGCTTAAGTTCTGAGCAAGACCCCATATCTCAAGTTAGTATCAAATGTCTGGAAAGTAGAGCAAGCAAGTGGTGATACCTGCCCCATCTCCCAGCATACTCCCAGGCCTTTCACAGTTTATAGCTTGTGACCCAGTGATGAAAGCTTTGTGTTTAGTACCCCTTAGTAATAAAAATGGCTCCAGCCAAAAGTTCCCTTTTATGAAAACAATGCTTCCAAAGTACCATGCAAATGTATATTTTGAAGGCTTTAATATGTCGGTGCCTGAAGTCTATGAAACTGGACAGGAAAAGATTGGCTGGCAGATTTACTGGCATTTACTAATTGGAGCAGTTTTAAATCTTCTGGTTTGAGTCCAGGACTTCTTAAGTAGGCAGTCAATTTTACAGACTTGAATTTTAAGAAGATACTTAATATTTATTTATTCATTTGATTATACCCTACAGTTATCTTCACTTTCTATAGGACTTTGGGCAACTGATGAGATTCTAGGTTTGTGGCGTTCAAGTATTTTTTAGATCTTCACATGTTGTAAAGGAGTAGATGTCCAGACAACCAACTTAATCAAAAATAATAATAATAACTTAAAAGTTGAAAGATAAAAATCTCATGAGCCATCTGAAATAAAGCTGTTGACTTTAGATTATTACTTTCACGCATAATCAAATCTACTCTCCCAGTAATCAGATAACATTCAAACAACAGCTCCATTTATCCATTTCTAGTTCAACTCCAGGACTTGGTTTCTTGACCTGTTCCTCCTTTTAGCTGTAGGCATCTTAATGAGTAAGGCTTGAATTGTGCTGCTAGGGCATTCAGTGCATGCGGGACTGAGGAAGTTCAGTGGATAGGTATGTGGAATGTGTCTTTCTGTGATGCATTATTTCAATACCAGGTTATTTCCGATCTTCAGGTGAAAAGTGCACCAGTGTCAGACTTGTTTCTTTGTTGGTGTGGGGCTGTTCTGTTTGGGACTGCTGAGCATTGCATGTTAACTGAAAGCCAGTTTTGAATGTCAGAGAGCCTGAAATTCATCCTTTTTACATCTTTTTGCCTTGACAAAGTAAACATCTCATTTCGTCTTTGGAGCACAGATAACTGATAATTTTGCTTTTTTTTAATTGCTGGAAGAACTTAGATTCTTTTGACTGCTCATTCATCTGCACACCAAGCTTCCTTCTATACTGAAAAGATGTATCCATAGCATATACTTCTAATAGATATGAGGAGTAATATTTGAAGACACAGTTGTCCATTAGCATTTCTGGGGCTATGACTCACAAATGAAGCTCAGCCTGGTGTTTCTCTGACAAAAGATTTTGTGCATTTATAGATGAGCATACATTCTTCAAAGAATTGGGATAGCTCTACAGAGACCTCTGATTATGGACAGAACCTCTGAGGTTCTGCACAGAGAATCTGATCAGTCTTTGGTGGGAAAGAGGAAAATGCACAATTTTATTTTTTTTTAAATTGGGGAGACTTATTTTTTACTTTAAAAAATTACTCTGTACAGGGCAAGAAACTTTTGATTTATTCACAAATATAACGTCAGAAAGTCACTGCAGTTCCTCAGCTTCAACATTCTACTTAAAACTATTGAGGCTCTAACATCTGGCGCTTTGGGCAAACCAGATGATTGGTACTTCATCAGGGTTTCAGCCTTCTAAGCCTGAATTGCCTGGCAAAGGTCAAAATATCAAAGAAACCAGTAAAGGAACAGGTATGTGAGATCAGGTAAGGAGTGTATAGCAAAGAGCAGTCATACACAGAGACTGGTGGTAGTGTAGAAGGTATGGGTTCTATGATGCGTTTAATCCATACAAGAAATGACAGTTTCAATAAAACTCATCAGAAAAAGAATGTGCACTTTGAGGAGGCTAGGCAGATGATCCTGCTTTTCAGTTTTGTGCATAGGTGGCTGTGTGAACTTACCCATTGCACCTGTGGTTCTCAGGGTGTTCACTGCCGTGGTAATCCATACCCACAGAAATGTTTGGAAAAGATTTGGTTAAAAATAGGCAGAGCCTAAGTATCTCAGATACTTAAGCCAGATGGAGGAGAAAGATTTATCTGGGACAACTGTTTGGCAGCCCAAGCTTTCCTTGGCCAGCCCCATTCTCACAGGAGCTTGATGCTTTACTACTCTCCCAATCTTAACCGTAGGCCTATACGTGGCCTTGGCTGAGCCTTAGGCTGAAGTCTACAGCCACTGTCAAGGTGAGAAAGGTATAATCATAGAACGGTTTGAGTTGGAAGGGACCTTGAAGATTATTTAGTTTCAACCCCCCTGCCATGGGCAGGGACACCTTCCACTAGACCAGGTCACTCAAAGCCCCATCTAGCCAGGCTTTAAACATCTCCAGGGATGGAGCTTCCACAACGTCTCTGGGAAACCTGTTCCAGTGCCTTACCACCCTCATAGTGAGACATTTCTTCCTAATATCTAATCTAAATCTACCCTTTTCCAGTTT
>RSEF01000007.1:21085285-21103420 GCA_003993805.1 Himantopus leucocephalus
GTGCACTCGATCCCACTGTCCATATCACCAACAAAGATGTTGAGCAGCTCCGGTCCCAGTGCCGAGCCCTGAGGAACACCACTTGTAACTGATCTCCACTTGGACTTGGAGCTGTTGACCCCAACTCTTTGAGTGCAACTGTCCAGCCAGTTCCTTATCCACCGAGTGGTCCATCTGTCCAATCCATGTCTCTCCAATTTAGAGACCAGGATATCATGGTTTGCACAAGTCCAGGTAGATGACATCAGTTGCTCTTCCCTTGTCCACTACTGCTGTAACCCCCTCATAGAAGACCACCAAATTTGTCAGGCATGACTTGCCCTTGGTGAAGCCATGCTGGCNGGAGAATAGGGGGTTTCTTTCCCCTTTTCCATTCAGCAGGAGCCTCACCAGACTGCCATGACTTCTCAAATCTGATGGACCGTGGCTTAGCAACTTCATCTGCCAGTTCCCTCAGGACCCACAGATGCATCTCATCAGGTCTGATGGACTTGTGCGCCTTCACGTTCCTCAGGTGGTCTCGTACTTGATCTTTGCCTGCAGTGGGAGGTTCTTCATTTTCCCGGTCGTTTCCTCATCTTTGCCTTCTGCATCATGGGTAGTGTGGCTGCAGCCTTTACCAGTGAAGACTGAGGCAAAGAAGTCGTTGAGTACCTCGGCTTTGTCTCTATCCCGGGTGACCAGCTCTTCTGTTTCCTTCCAGAGTGGGCCCACATCTTCCCTAGTCTTTCATTTCTCGCTGACGTACTTATAGAAGGATTTTTTGTTTGTCTTGATGTCCCTGGCCAGATTTAATTCGATCTGGGCTTTAGCTTGCCTAACCTGATCCCTGGCTGCTTGAACAATTTCTCTGTATTCCTCCCAGGCTACCCGCCCCTGTTTCCACCCCCTATAGGCCTCCTGTTTCCTTTTGAGCATGTGCAGGAGCTCCTTGTTCATCCGTGCAGGCCGCCTGGCTTTTCTGCCTGCTGCCTTCTTTGTTAGGATGCATTGCTCCTGAGCTTGGAGGAGGTGATCTTTGAATATTAACCAACCTTTTTGGGCCCTTCTTCCCTCCAGTGCTTCATCCCATGGCACCATACCAAGCAGATTCTTCAAGAGGCCAAAGTCAGCTCTCCTAAAGCCCAGGGTGGTCAGCTTGCTGTGCACCCTCCTCGCTGCCTCGAGGATCTCGAACTCCACCATTTCATGGTCACTTCAGCCCAGGCTACCCTTGAGCTTGACACTGCCTACCAGCCCCTCTTTGTTGGTAAGGTCAAGGTCCAGCATAGCTCCTCTCCTCATTGGCTCCTCTACCACTGAGAAGGAAGTTGTCGTCAATACAATCCAAGAACCTCCTGGATTGCCTATGCCCTGCTGTGTTATCCTTCCAACAGATGTCGGGGTGGTTAAAATCATCCATGAGGAGAAAATGGGGAGAAATGTTTTTGCAGCTTATGCCTTCTGTTAGTAGGCTCCTCGCAGCCCAGCTCCCTTGGAGGCCATGGGCTTTGTATCTCCTTGTATTAGGTGCAGCCATGCACCTAACACTAACTCGATGTTGGCCTTGGCTGAGGCTTGGCCAAGTGCCCAGCCCTGGCTGAGGTGAAAAAGGTGTTAGGGAATAAATGATTTGTTGGCTATGCTTATTTGTGCAGCTCTGATTCCTTTAATTTCAAAATGCTTTACTAATACACTTAAATCATGGCTCTTTATCGCATTTGTTTTTTCTTTGGTATTAGCTGTGACTTTTAGCACCTAACACTGTTGAAGTGTACAGCTCTTTCCTTGTAATACATTTCCCTTCCATCTTTATGTAACTTGTTCTCGAGAGTACTTTGTCTCCTATGTGATAGGAAGCTTGTCACTGTAGGTCGTGTCTTTTTTAAAATAACCGGTATTTGTGAAAGCTGTGTCTGGGGTGGGAAATTAAAGTCTTGTTGTTATTGAGTAGCTATCAAAGCCTTCTTTCTCTCTGTAAACATACAACAGTGTTTGACTAGTATTATAGTGAAATGTTCACTTGAGTTAATTAAATCCTCATCACATCTTTCTCAGTGAGATGTTGAAATAGTTCATTTTGAAGCTTATGCAAGAAGAGATTTTACTTAGGTTTTGGGTTGTGCTTTGTTTGTTTTTTGTTTTTCTTTTTTCCGTTGTCCTCCCTCACCCATTTAGATTTCTTGTTTGTTGTCCTTCTCAAAATTAATGTTGTGTTAATAGGGAAAACAGCAGTAGGGGAGCAAAGGTTAAATCAGGATTTTAGCTGTGTATCTCAGTTCCTGAAAGGATCTGTAAACAATTCTCCGACACAAACTATTTATCGGTGCTACAGAAAGGACGTAAATTTTTTCCATATCTCTCCTTTATTTATGCATTTGTTAATTTATTTTTTATTTCTACCTATTCAGCTTTTCCTTATATGTAATAGTACTTCCTCAGAAAACTGTCATTAATACCAGCATTGATTTTTAGGGCATTAAAAACTTAGAACCAGGTGTTTCTGAGGCTGTTCATGCTTTTCAGAAATACAAACAAAACCTGTCTATTCTATAACTTAACAGAATTTGGGGGGGAAAATGTTTTTTTTAATTCATCAGGCAAGCTGCAGGGAAAATTAAAGAATATTGCTTGAAGCTTGCTTCTTACTTGTCTGCTGAATTTCTGTCTGTTTTAGCAATGTAGAAGAGGTCCAGAATTTGAGTCTGTGGTGCATAATGGTTGTTTAGTGGAAAGTAATGATGAAACTACGTTTTATGTAATTACTGAATTTTTAAATTTATTTTTCCAACCTTAAAATCCAGGGAACAATAGGAAAATAAAAATCAAAGTAAGTCTATAGTAGACTACTTGATTTCAGTGTAACTGGATTGTAAATAGCACAGTCTAAAATACTCTTCATAAAGCTCCATTCAAAATGACAGTATTTCTCCATACATTGGTAATCTGCTTTTCTTTCTTCCATTTATCCCCTACGTCTCCCATACAGCTGTCACTGACAGATTAACAGAACACTAAGGTTTTTTGCTATTTTGGCATTTGGGAAAAACTATTCATGTCATGGTGTACTACTAAATATATATTGTTGATTGCTTTGCTGATTATCTTTGTTTGTCAAATCTCCATAGGTATTTGATTTATATATAGTATTCCCTCTTGTTCAAACTGCATTCAGATTTAGTAGCTCCTAGTCTTTGAGTAATAGCAGGTGCAGACCTCTCGAACCTTGGCTCAGAGCTCTCATTTGAAAACCTTAAGTGACAGACGTACTGGAGTCCTTTGTAACCATATTCAGGAAGACACATACTAGGAGGTTAAACTTGAGGGAGTCCTAGTACAGATCTCCCAGGTAAAACTATACCACCTATTCTGTAGCATTTCCAGGACAGTGTGTTATGAAACAAAGGTAAGCTCTGCAGTGGAGAGTTTCTATAAGTAGACCTTTATGAGCTGACTTAATTGCTAAACTGTAAAACTTTTGCTTTGTTATTGGTAGTTTAACAGATTTCAACTTTTTTCTCCTCTTCCCAGATTTTGGTGTTAGTGCATTTTTAGCAACGGGAGGTGATGTTACTCGTAACAAAGTAAGGAAAACATTTGTTGGTACTCCATGTTGGATGGCCCCTGAAGTAATGGAGCAGGTATTCCTAATGTTAAAAAAAAATATATATATATATAGATATATTTATTTAATCTTTAATTTTTGGAAATTGAGACGTCACCACCTTGTTTTTTCCTTCTGGTTCTATTCCAGGTGCGAGGTTATGACTTCAAGGCTGATATGTGGAGTTTTGGGATAACAGCCATCGAGTTAGCAACAGGAGCAGCACCTTATCACAAATACCCTCCTATGAAAGTAATAATCACTTTGTATTACCTAATGCTGTTAGCTGTATTATTAATGCTGCTAGATAGTTAACACTACTTCATTTTCAATAGCAACTCAAAATATCTAAATATATGTATTCTGTGGAATACTTATTCTCTTTTAATTTCTATATGCTTTGAATTCATTTTGCTTACACTACCTCTTTTTGGGGTTTACTGTAGGTGTTAATGCTGACACTTCAGAATGACCCGCCCACTTTAGAGACAGGTGTAGAAGACAAGGAGATGATGAAAAAGTATGGCAAATCCTTTAGAAAACTAATTTCCTTATGCCTTCAAAAAGATCCTTCCAAAAGGTAGGTCATTATTGCCATGTACAGTGGAGTTATTTTTTTTAAGTATACAGAGTACTTAAAGTTCCAGTGTTTAAACATCATCTTTAAGTGTATGGTTTGAATTTTGTAAATAGCAGCCTTCAGTCGTCTTCATCTGGGGAGAAGAAATTGCCTCTTGATTGTCGCTTAAGTTTTCTTCTTCTGGGTTGTTAACCTAATTTATTTATACTTAAATGTACTGTTGAATTAAACTCTTGATCAAGCAAAAGTCCTTGCTCTAGACCTTAATTTCTCATCTGAGCCAAGATATGAATCTGGATATTGTGCATAAGTCTAACAAACAAGACTGTTAAGATTGATCAGACAGAACTGTTGGTAACCAAACATATCAGTCTCTTAGCCTTCAAAATAAATTAAAAATAAATAAATAATTTTATGTTGATTTTTCTCATTTTGTGACATAAGGTTAGTATTGCCTTAACTTGGATATTTCCAGAGAAAATTACTTATTAAGAGATATTTATTTTTTTTACTGTAAAGTTAGGGGCACCAAGCTTATTCAGTTTTCCTCATGTTTATATTGACAGTTGTATATCTTAGTATCTTTGTGATTTGTTCTTTCTTGCTATGTTTTGTGAATGGGATAGCCAAGATAATGAAAATATCAAATATCTATTCCAAAACCATTGCTGAGGTCCCAGGTTCCCAGAACGATTAATTTATTTATCCTTTATTCATTTTTATGCAGACCCATTTTTGTAGGTTTCTTTTGCTGAAGAGTTGGAGGAGGCACATTCTAATTAACATTATTTCCTAAGGGTATTTAATACATCACTTTTTGGAAGAGTTTCAGAGCTGGTATTTCTGGGAAAAAAGATTGTTCCGAGAGAGCAATCCTTATTGAGTATTGTGTGGGTCTTTTATGGGGTGTACTTCACTGATGTTATGCTAGCTTAAGTCCAGGATATTGTTGTAGGGAGTCAAGTTGAAAAGGTGAGAGCAGCAACACTGGAGAGTAAGTATAATTAAGAAAAAAGATTATGCGGCAACATCTTTGTTCTTGAAATCCTTCGAATTTGTTTTTTCGCTGAAGGGTCATTTGTGTACTGTTTTCAGTTTCCAAAACCCCTTATAATTGGTGTTCTTAGTAGCAGGTCCTGATGCTTTAAGTTTAGCACTGCAGTTTGGCTGCTTACAGATCAGAATGAAATGTGTTCTGGATAATCAAGCTTATTTTAGTTTCCGGTGTCCAGCAATTTTCAGGGCAAGGTTAAATTGGTATAAAAACGTGAGAAGTAAATAATTAAAATGGTTTTCCTTCTCTCCTTGAATACAGAATGCTGAGTTACCTGATCTGTAGTTACAACAACAGTGTTGAAACAGTAGTGTTTAAGCTAATTACACTAATTTATTACACTGATATTTAAACACGTGCAATATCTTCATACTCGGGATTGCCTTGAATTGAACAATTAGACCAGTGGATAGGTGATTAGATCTGTGTGCCAGTTACCATAACCAAGGAGCAAGTGTCCTTATATTGTGGGGACATCGCTATTTTTTGTTTCTCCCAAGCCAGGATTTAGTTTTGCAGAGAGATACCTCCATAGTCGTCGTCAGTTGTGGGAGAAGTGCCTGCTCTTTGTGGCAAGTTCTAGGACTGGCATTGCACTGTTGTTGTCTCAGACCATGATGTTTTTCTTTTGGGGATCTTTGTGTGGGTGTTTCTCTCTTTCCCTGGTGCCGAGGATGATGCTTACAGTCCTCAGCACTGCCATGGCCTGTGTGGAAAACAGGCCCGGAAAGCATGTCCAGACCAGTGTGTCAGAAGTGTCTGGCATAATTAATAGTAGAGGAATGGAGAACACGAGTTTACTAAGAATCTCGCTTTTAACTGTGCATATCCCTATTATGAGATGTGATGCTACTGGATCACTGATACTTGTCTTAAGAGTTAGTTTGAAATAGAATGTTTTAACTTTGACACTGAAACTGGTGGTTTTTTAGTTTTTTGTTTTAAAACGTTCCCCTTCCTTTTTTGCTCATCCAAGGTTTATATCTGAATTACTGCTAATCCTGGTGTTCTCCACAGTACAACTAAGAACTCCTTTATTGTAGAGTTTGGTCCTTTGAAGGGGAAGAAAAATAAGTGCTATGTGGAACTACTGTCTGTGTCTAAGTTGAATGCTTTCTGTTGATGTCAGTAGTTGTTTCATTATTTCTAGTGGGAGTGAATACACATACACACTGCTTACTACTCCACTTACTCTTCAGATGTGTCCTCAGAGAAATAAACTAGTTCAGATTTGGTAGGGGTTTTTTGAGACTGAAATTTTCCAAATTGAAGCTTTCCACTGTCTTAACTAGTTTGTGCTATATCCAATCTTTTGCTTTAATTCAAATGGAAAACTATATCAGATGTTCATAAATGAACATAAGTTCGTTTAGAAATTATGAATCTCGGAGATTTCAGCTTCCTTAAATTTAGCTGTGTCAGAATTAGTCTTGGATAGTGGTATGGGCTAATGGAAAGGATGAAAAGAACCTGGAGGATTTTTATTTCATCCCAAGAGATGCTTCACTTTCTCTCCAGAGTCTGCTGCAGTACCAGAGTCTGACTTTGGCTAGATAGGCTTTTTAGATCCCTGAAGCCAGGGGAGACAAATCCCGCTGTTGGAATCACTTTGGTAGCTGTGAGATTGTGATTATCTGTTGAAAACATCAGAAATATAAAATTGACGATGATGGGAAGAAAGAAACTTGAACAGAACTGCAAGTAAAAGTGAAATGTCTAAGTTTTGACCTTAAAACTGTTCCTTTGATTTTTATTTGTCCATTTTGTTGGAAGATGCTCCTGATGACTCTCTTTTTGGTTTATGCATCATGTTAATAGTGTCAGTATAGTTTCTTGTGAATACCTGCTGACATCAGTGAAGTAAAAGAATGCCGGTAGCAGGTATTGATGCTACTGTCTGGAAAATGTAATTATTCTTTTATTGCTGTGGAGCAAAGTTCAGTTGCATTCGTAGAGTCACTTTGGGAAGAACATGATACCTGACTCTTTGTTTGATTGAAGGGTAAAATGCATTTGTGTTGAAAGACAAAGGGGGAAAACTGGCAACTTAGCGACTGATTTCTTTTTTTTTTTTTTNGTATTTTTGCTATAGGGAGGCTTAATTTTTTCATGTGTGGTAAGTGAGTACGTGTGAATTAATTCAGTAGCTATTGTAATTCATTCCCCATTCATACAGTACTAATTCAAAAGTATTAGAGACGTACCATTTAACTAACGTCTTGTACTGTATTCACTGAGAGGGGTCTTTGTTTTCTGTTCTAATTTATTATTGATCTTTCAGGCCCACAGCAGCAGAACTTTTAAAATGCAAATTTTTCCAGAAAGCCAAGGTAAAACGTTTAACCCTACGAGTAAATTTTGCTCTGCCTTAAAATCTACATGAAATTTCTTCTTTCCTTGTATTGATTTTTAACTTACAAAATGTTGGTCTTGCAGAATAGAGAATACCTGATTGAAAAACTTCTCATTAGAACGCCTAATATAGCACAAAGAGCAAAAAAGGTGAGTGCATTCACATCTTTTTCTTGACTGGTATGCAAGAGAAAGCATGGACTGTTCAGTTGCCTTACATTTTAGCTGACTGAGCCATTCTGTTATGTAGTCCTTCAAAGACAGTGACTGATGAATGACTGGTTTCTGCATCCTAGCTTTCTCCAGGAAGCCCTGGGGCATTTTGACTTCCTTTGTGGCATTGCCAAAGCGATACATGGAATTTGTCATCATACATGAAACGATTTTTTCCCACTTTTAGAAAGCTTTTAGAAAGCTACAGGTGAAATGGTTGTGCAAATAAAAAGTGATCTGCAAGCATACAGGTTCGTACACTGCAGAATTCATATCTTCATGGATCACCTAGAGAAACAGTGAAGATACTATAAATGGTATTTATTGAGGACTGCTTGGTTCTTTGGATTATTTCAAATGTGGTGCCCAAACGTATGGAAGTTGGATCCAAACTCTGCAAGAGTGCTGCTGAGTTATTCAGACCAGTGGAGCCTCATCCCACAGGTGCTGAAGTTAAACCCACAGCTATGGCATATGCTGGTATTTCTGTGGTTCCTTTGTCGCTTATGTAAATGAACTTGCCAGGTGATATGCAGTAGAACTGAAAAAAAAATTCTTAACAGGTAGGTATTTTAAAACTGAAGTATGAAGCAAGCTACTGTTCATAAGAGCTAATAAGCAGGAACCAATGTAGCCTCCTGCTTGTTGTGTGTGAGAAATTATGGAACTTCCTTGCTGTAGTGACTTAATTCGCCATGTCTCTTCGGTATGAGGAACCTGCTCAGAGATTGCTGAGCCTCTGCATGTGACAGGGTAGTGTGCGGAGTCCAACTTTCTAAAAGCAGGCTTTCTGGGAGGATGTTTCGAGGAGGGCACTTTGGGAAAGGAACTGTTTCAGCCTTTGTTGGCATAACAGTTAGGTGTCAGTTACCTGGTCTAGCACTCGTAAGATTTTCTGTTGTCTTTGTGAATATCAGTTTGGCATAATTCTACAACACTGAAATGTTCCTACAGCTGGTGGCTAATGCTTGGAAGAGACTGTCAGCAAGATCCGAATGCTTTAGGTTTCTTCTAATCTTTTAGGTGGAAGTAATTCGGGAGATCAGTGGCAATCATGGGGCTTTGTGATAGGTTGGAGTAGAAAGCTGGAATGAGAGGACTTGTAGAAGGGCTGGTGTGCTGAGCAGGTTAGCATCTGCAAGGTGCAGAGGAAGGGTAGTTCAGCTGTTTGGACATGTGGTGGCAGCAATGCCCACGTTAAAAATTCTCTAACTGGAGAAAAGTCGGTGTCATTTGTTTTTCATATTACATTTTGGGCCATACTGGAGTAATTTAAGCATGTTCTAGTACCAGCTAGGTTTCTGATTGAGCATGTGCCTCATGAGATTTGTCTCCCAGCTGTGTTCTCAGGTCAACTTTAGAGACTGCATGTAACTCACATATATGAACGTATACTTGGTTCTTTAAATAACTTAGCAGCTGGAATTGCAAAATTAATGCAGGTTAGCCTCCCATATACCACCAGAAATAGTTTTCTGAATGATTGTTTGGACAATTCTTTCTGATTTGGAAGAGGAGTGATTCTCAAAAAACCAAAGCTGTACGGCGCTAGAGACAAATTAATAGATCTTTTAATTACAGCATAAATGGAAAAAAATATTGAGGTTTTAGCTAGTGAAAATGCTAAATTATTTATATTTTAAGAGGACATAATATTAAAATTCATATGGGATTTAAAATATAATTTACTTGTTAGAACTTTGCATGTAGCTGCTGTTTTAAGGTACCATAAAATATAAATGTAGTTTAATATTAAAACTGTGGTGCTTTATTTAAAAAAGCTTGAGTAAGTAGAGTTTGATTGCTCAAACATTAACATGTGAAAAGCCTAAGAGGTCACACTTGGAAGAAGTAACACCTGTAATGGAAAAAAGAATGTCACTAGGGCAAGAGATGGGAAGGAGCTGGTTTCCTCACTGCTTAAATTATCTTCTGTAGCACTTGGTGTGAAATGCCTGTAACTAATGATCTGTAGCACCACTATTAGCACAGATGTCAGATCTGCCCTGCAGTAATTTAATTTTTCTTGCATTTACCGCATGTATAATTACTTTGCCTTGTTGCCTAGAACTCCAGCCTTAGTAGAGTTTAACTTTAAATTCTTTTCTCTTGACATAGTGTTCTCGTGTTTTGCTTCTGCCTTTACAGCTTATACTTGGCAACTGTTTTGACTAAATATGAGTTCAGGTCTGTTTGTGAAATCCTGAAAGCAGGTACACATAGTCTTGTATGTGTGAGACAAACATTTGAGCTGTAAGATGTGTCCTGTTTTAAAACCCAATTTGATAATTAAACACCACCTACGTTGTGTGTTTAAAATACTGTTTAACATCAGAGTTGTAAACTACATCTTTGTGCATGTATTCCCCCTGTCCCAGTGTTTCTTTATTTGTTTTTAATTCTGCTAATTTTGAAATTATGCCCTTCTTCCTGGCCCTATCCTGGTAATTAAGACTAACACTGAAACACTTCTGGAATTGATTTGCCCAGGAAGAATATGTCTTGCCTCTTCCTGTGCAGAACTTGCTTAAGTATATCCCAGAACTGATCCACAGAAATGAGTGTTAGACCATGCAACTCCTTCCTGGCAATTCTGGGTTTTATTAATGTGACTACTTACTTCTGAGAGCATTGCTGGTGTCAAGAAGAACTGGAACAAAGGCTGCAGTGAACGGTTCAAGCTCAGTGTGGTCTGGTAAGCGGGGACATGCTCTGAGGCTGCACTTTTGTCATTGGTAGAAATGCAGGAGCCCTGACTGCATCCTCTGCCTTGTCGGGTGGTGTGATGGTAGAGCAGCCTGCCCTGTCCTGCTTGGATCAGGGCTGTGTACACCCCTGTTACACAACAGCTTAGCAAGAGTTTAGGTACACTACTCATTAACACATGTTGAAGTAGTTTTAATTTTGAACTGAATGCTAAGTCATTTCATTTGTGATGAGAATTGCTATATTGGAACAGAGGAAATGGGAAACAGCTTCTAGTTCCACAGTCAGTTTTGAAATCTTGTCACACTAAAAAATTAATTATAACTGTTAAGTACTCTGTATGCCCAAAGGCCCTGGGTCAATTTTGTGGTTCATAATCCTGTTTCTTTAATTTTGAAAATCTCCTGCATGACTGCCACTTTTGCAAAGTGAACAGGGAAAAACATGTATCTGCATTTCATTTTATTGCTGTCTTAAGTGCTGCTAGTAAAAAAAAATAAAAATCTGAGTAATAATTAGGCTTGGATTCTATTTTTGGGAAGGTGGTATTGCTGTGCGCTGTTAATAGAAGCTCTTTAGAGCTCAGAGTTATAAGTTACCGGGAAAAACCTGTGACAGCATAAAGAGGTGATTAGTGTGAGTGATACCAGTTTTTAGTAAAACTTCAGTAGATATACCTTTACTGATGGGCTGGAATTCTGGCTATGCAGTACAGCTAATTTACGGAAATGATCATGTTACCCTATAGAAGAAATTAACATTCCCCTGCATTTAATGAGGAAAATATCATTAGATCCTAGATTTCCTGGACAGCTGTAACAGCACGATCGCACCTATACATATGCAACATTTCCTTCTTTCAGTAATGGATTTAGTCTGATAGATTCACCTCACCAATGATGGCTGTTAGTACAGTTGGACTCCAGACCTTTTGAAAAGCAGAAGGCAACATCAATTTAGAGCTCAGATTTTTAGCAAAAATGTATATTCATTGTTATGATTCTTTACACTTTAAGGAATGCTTATTTCATTAATGCTGATCTATAAAGAGAAGGGACAGGTGATATTCTGGAAGACTTTTTCTGGAAAACAGCAGCTGAAATATCAGCATGTATTTGGCAAGNGAAAACAGCAGCTGAAATATAAGTATGTATTTGGCAAGACTTTGTGTGGGGGAGGCCCCTCCATTGCAGAGGATTAATTGTTCAGTTTACCCAGAACACTGCTACAAATGAAAAAGACAGTGCAACTCTTTTTATATTGTTGGATATTACTAGAAAAAATAGAGGACAAATTGGCATTCAGACGATGTTGGTTTTTTTGTTTATTTTCAAGAAGTTGTTGGAAGTAAAAATTAATGGAAACACTTTTTCCATACAATGTATATTTGACAAAAACTCATATAGTCAGCAAGCAGTGCCTGCGTTAGTAGGTAGTAGAAGTGAAAAGTGTTGTAAGGGGCAGACACATGCAGTTGCATCAGCTTTGTTTTAACATTTCAGATAAAGGAAAAAGATTGCTGTCAGCATTTTTGCCAGGTATACTTAAATGCAGTTTTGCCATAAGATACAAGGAACTTCATACACTATATGGGTTTGTCCATCCTTTCTTTCATACAGTGCTTTTACCATCTGTATAAAGTTTATGAGGTTGGATTTTGTTCTCTCTCAAATGGAGCTAATCTAGTACAGAACAGATGAGCTTTAAAACAAACTATGGAATAGTTGACTCAGTTGAGTGTCTTTTCTACATCAGATGGCCATAAGCATCTCTACAATAACTTGTATTACTTGTTTTGGAAGTGTTTAAACCTTGCACATGATTCATCTTAATCGTTAAAAAGTAATGCTCTCCCATATTAGACAGTGTTTTCCAGTTCATGGGCTATCATGGTTCAACTTCAGAATTCATTCATGTGTTGAATGAGTTGCTGTCTCTTGTGTAATGGCACTGATCTTCTCATTAGCTAATGTTGTGTTCGTGATCTGTTGACTTGTTCAAAAATGTCTAGAACATGGACTAACATGAGGTTGGTGTATAAGGAGACAACTTTTCTGATTAGACCAGTAGCTTTAGATATTTGGCGTTTATCTAGCTGTTGAGGCTTTCAGTAACTGGAGGAGGGGTTTCGTTACTGTGAAATGCAAGTGTAGTGTATTCTTAAAAGTGCTGTTGAAGGAGTCCTGGTTAAAGACTTAAGACAGGATAAAGGAAGTCCAGGTGTACCTGGTGCTGGTGGTAGATTCTTTGATCAGGAAGTAAGTCTTGTAACTAACCAGAATATAATCCTATTTTATTGTCCTGGTTTGTAATGATTACTAAATAATTTCTGTCTCTTGCTGAGAATGCGCAGGAAGGTGCTGGTTTTGCCTGTTTGCCTTCTGAGAAATGAAGCCTCAGCCACTTCACTTGCATGGCATCCAAAACCACGTTGCTTCTCTTGGATTTGAAACGGTGTCCTAGGTGGAAAGTGACTTAATTGCATTAGTTGTTATTAAATCTGTTCCCAGGCTGTAGGCCAAATCAGTATTTTGTCAATGCAGGCAGCCACAGCTGGCTTGCTAGGGTCACCTTAGTGTCACAAAGTTTCCCGCTGTGCTGTCTTGAGCAAGGTGGTAGAAGAAACCTTTCGGCCCGTCCTTGTTCATAAAAGTAACAACGAGTTCTGGGAGGATGTGGAAGTGTGTGTTACTTGTGACTTTGTACATTTTTGGGAAGTTTGTCAGAATGGTCATGCAGGGAGATGAATGACAAAGAGGATTGTGTAAATGCAGGGTGGCTCAGAAGCAGTGTTGCCATCTGTTACCATTCTCTGAAAGACTAGTGGAATAGCTATGTGAGAATTTTTGCTTTCATATGGAGAAGTTAAATCTTTAGCCTTCCTAGTTCTAAAAAAAATAAATTGAAGGGAGGAATAAAAACAAAGAGGAGCCCAGGCCCAACACTCTGAAGAAAGGGAAGAGTAAATATGTTTTCCTGGTTAGACCTTGTAAAGCTTTTAGAAGTACAACAGAAAAATAATGCATGCCACTTGTTTTGACGCTCCTTCCCCCTTCCCCCCAACTTGTGCTTGATACTGATGATATTCTTGACATTCCTGGGGAGAACTGCAAGGGAAGTACAGGTGAAGCAGGACATTCTTGAGATTGTGCTACCCAGTGGTATTACGGGGGACTTAATTTAGCTGAAAGTGCTCTTGGCTCCAAGAAGTTAAAATTATGACTGGAGCTGAGAACTTCAAGGTTTTAGTCAGAACAGGTAGTTTATGGCTAGCAGAGCAGGAAGGTGGACTGGAATAGGAATAGTTCGTATGCAGAGTCTGGTTTCTGTTTAGCACTGAAAAGCAGCTCCAAGAGAAGATTGTTCAAACTGTGCATCTGCAGGTAAACGTAAAGTTACAAGTGTATGAAGGGAAAGGGGGAAAAATGTCAGCTGGATGACAAAGGTATGTGCTGTGTGGGAGTCGTAGACAGCAGAGGGCAGCCGCATCTAACGCACAGCGCAGGGAGCAGCGTTCAGTCCTTCCCCAGCTATAAGGTCACGCAGGCTGGGAGAGCGTTGCTCAGTTAGGAGCTGCTCTTGGTCTGTGATTTTTAAATGCTATAGCCTGGTTGAATGCATGCTGCTTCTTGATATTTAACTAAAATATAAGCACTGGGGTTTTATAAAATTTGATTTTATAAAAATTACAGATTTATGTTTGTTACTTCCGTGTTCATTTGTAACTTTTCGGAGAACTACACTCAAATTTTCATTTTGATTGCCTTATTTTTTTTTTTAAATGTCTTGAATAAGCTTAGGTCTCTTTAAAATCTGTGTGGAATGCAGACTGTGTATTACAGTAATTTCTGTTACGTGCATAAATAAATTGAGAGCTTGTAGAAAATAGAAAAGGGGAAGAAATCAGAATTTCACCTTGAAATGGTATTTTCAAGTCTTTGACCTTGAAAGTAGGTCAAAATCATAGTAAATTCTTTGAATTCCACAGTAGTGGACTAGTTTCCCAAGTATTCTTTAACATGACCATATTTCTGGCAGTGAAACCCACCTTACAGTAAGTATTCTACTACTGAGTAATGAAGGCTTTGCATGAAGCTGTATTTGTCTTTCTTTTTCCCTCTGGTCATTTTAAGCAAGTAAACATCCTGGATGATAGAAAAGGATGGTGGAACTGGAAGATGCTGATTATAAAAGGAGGATCCAGTGATCCCTCTAACAAAGAAAGCCTTTTAGTAGTGATTCACCCTCATGATGCCCATTCATCTCAGCAGTCAGGAAAGATAAGCGGAAGCTCTAAAGATCTCAGTCATTGTCTGTTGTCTTCATCTTTCAGAGTAGCAAATCACTTTGCCAATTTGCTGTATTTTTTCTTAGGTTCCTTTGCCTTTGATTCCTGCAGGTACCTTCTTGGCCTTAGCACCTTAATTTGACTGGGGGAGAGGAGGGGCCAGGCAGGGAAAAGAAGGAGGTTATAAAAGAGCCTCTGTCTGCATGTATGAATTAGCCATCGGGTCACGCCTGATAGCCTGTTTGGGATTCCTTGGTTTTGAGGTGAAGTGTTACTTTTGAGGAAACAATGCAACTCCTCTGCACAATTAATTGAAAACATCCTCCTTAGCACAAGTACACATTCATGCCTGAAAGGACTATTGTTAAAATGTGAATTAAAGAATTATTTGCAGTTAGTAACATTCAGTAATGAAGTTTATGTAGTGAAACTAATAAGTGGAGAAATAATGTCTGAAAACCAAAAATCATACTGAATTATTAAACTTGCACATTTGCCATGTTACTGGGATTTCTGCAAAACACCGCAATTGCTTAAAATAAAATCAAGTTCAAATTTTGGAGCAGAGATAATAAATATGTTGCAGTATTTATGTAAAACCTTATGGTTTTGGAAAGCAGAACTAGGAGTGCAGGGAATTACCTGCACTTGTTTACAAGATGTTTAAGTGACAAAATAGTGTCTCTAGTCTGAGCTGCTACATTTTGCTGTCTCTGAGCAACATTATTCCAGCAAGAGAAGACTTGGTGAAAAAGTGAAGGGAGGAGGGCTTCGGACAAGGACTCCCCTAGGGTGGAGAGTTGGTACACTGAGCATCTGTACGCATTTTTCAGAATTTCCTCTAGAGATGTAGGAATGTACTCCCTCCTGCCCTCTCCCTCCTGCTTTTAATGGCTTTGTTTTCCTCTCACTGATCACTCCACTGTATTCCACTTCTAAACTGTGAGTGTAGGTAAGATTTCATGGCCATCTTCTCAGTTGATGGCCCTGCCCTCAGATGTCACACTTGTCATCATGTGAGCATGATACTGTTTGTGTTTGGCTATAAAAACAAACCAGCATCATAAATATTTGATGCAAATGGTCTTTTGTTTTTGTTTTGTTCTCTTTTTTAAATAGGCTTCTGTTTTTTGTTGACTTGTGCTGTGTTATCCTCTAAAAAAGTGTGCTCTTCAAGGACCAGGAGAGAGAGCTAAAGAAGTCCGGTTCAATGCAGAATTATCAATCTCCTTTATGCAATACTCTCTCATGAAAGAAAATGTAACGATCTTAAACTTCTTGACTTTAAGTTGCCAATGTAATTGATTCCAATAGTGAGTAGAAGTGGTAATTTACACAAAAATGGTGAAGATTCCTGTATTTCCAATTCTTAGGTGCCTTTTCAGTTTTCGCAATACTTTGTGCTGCGTTAAGAAACAAATATTTGCAAGTTTGCATCAGTGACTCAGATTTTCCATATTGACTTATTTAATTGAAGATAATTATAAATGTTCCATAAACATGACATTGCGCACTTCAGAGCAAACAATAAATAGCTGCTTTGAAAGGGTGTGCTGGATAGCTGTGAATATATATTTTAATTCCAACAGAGGTGCCGTTTAACTTTTTGAAGAAAGCGATTGTGAGATCAAAACATGATTTTTGAAAGGTTGACCCAGAAGTAAATGAAATATTTTTGGCCATTATTCTAATGTGAAATTTTAAATGGGATAACAGTTTCTCTCAGTGTTGCCATATTTTGCAGACACCATTTGCATTTGACTTGGAATTCAAGAATTCAATTGAAATTGGCTTGGAATCGAAGGATTTGACGTTCCTGTATCTTTCTAGTGAGATAACAGATATATATGCAAGAATATTCTCTGCTCTTGCTTTTACTGACTCAGGACATACCACCTGAAGTGCTAATGACACCTCATCTCCTCCCACAGTAAGGTCACCTTGGAATACTGAAATACAAGCTCTTCAGACAGGGACTTTAGGCCATGGGAGATGTGTGCATCAAATAACGTGCTTGCTTCCTAGGAGCTTCCCTATGTTCTTCAGTCAGAAAATTCTGTTTCGCATAGGGAATATATGTACCAGAAATGTCTAAAGACATTTTTCAGGAACTGCAAAGCCTTAAATCATCTGTGTCCTTTCAGTCAGCTATTTAGACAAAACATAATCAGCAATTTTGACAAAATCTAAGCATGGTTATACAATGTAGAGAAGCAATAACAATTAATTTTATGTGGAGTATGAATGGTAACTTTTGCAAATTTTCAGGGTTCAGGACCAGCCTTACCTATCCTTTTCTGCATGCGTGATTTTTTTCCCCCAGGGAAGTTTCTGTGGCATGTGGTTGTGGGTAGTGAAGTGGAGGACTTGGATCTCTTCGTACCACGAAAGGTGTAATGCAACAAACCTCCACAGTTCTTGCAAAGGGAAGGGGCTTATATTGTCCTGAGTGGTGGCTTGCACATCTCAATTTTTATTCTGAGCTGAGATTTTAGGATTAGTGTCTGGTCCTGAAAGGCCAGTTGCACTTATCCCAGAATTAGTTTCTGTGCCAGATTAAATTCTTGCTCTGGAAGCAGTGTCTTAGGCCTGCCTGCACTTAAAACAAACAAACAGTCCACCACCATCCCCCCAAAAAACAGCAAAGAAACAAACAAGCAAAAGCCAACACCCACCCTACCCCACCCTCCGCCCTGTTCCTGCATATGAATAAGAAACTCTTAAAAGTTCAGTCNCAAACAGTCCACCATCCCCCCCCAAAAAAACCAGCAAAGAAACAAACAAGCAAAAGCCAACACCCGCCCTACCCCACCCTCTGCCCTGTTCCTGCATATGAATAAGAAACTCTTAAAAGTTCAGTCTTACTTCTTTTCAAAGCAGGAGAAAAACAAAGACTAAGAGGAAGGGTTTTTTCCCATTATATTTGCAGTATGCAGAGTGGCTTAAGAGGAGGGGATGCTAACACCAAATTACTGTGATGTCTTAATACCTTTTGAGCCCTACAAAGCAGAAATGCCTGGATGTTATTTTAGAAAGGTAGTGGTACATCCCATTAATAATTATAGTTTGCATAAGTCGTGGTGAGAAAAAATAAGGTTCCCAATTGCATAAAGCACATTCAGGTTTGCACAAATTTTGTGACTTGCATCAGAATAAAAGTGAGACTTCACATTATAATGAACCTGGGGGAATTTAAGAATAGCCAGCGGTGAAGGAATTAGGGTGCTCACATGACCTGTGAGACTGGGTTGAATGACGACTAGCCTTCTCTTGAGGAAGTGCCTCAACTCTTGAACAAAGGATGATGTGTACATATGGGCATTCATGCTCTGTATTGACCTCAGATTTGGTTTTGTTTT
>RSEF01000007.1:21103438-21172018 GCA_003993805.1 Himantopus leucocephalus
TTTTTTTTTTTTTTTTTTCAAAAATGGGGTTACAGTGTAGGTGTTCTTATGCAAAAAGACTGATGTTCTTTTGCATGAAAATACGTTGTAGAAAGGGACTTCTCCATGGTCTGCCTTTTACCTCAAGTGCTAAGCTGTGATTAAATCTGTAACTGTTTTGAGCACAAGGCTTGTGCCATGATTGGATAAATGTGATGATATGCTGATTTCCTTCGTTGCATTGGAATGCAAATAAATGCATAGGTTTCGGGATTTAAATTTGCTTTTGTATCTTAGGAAACATTCAGGAAAGGTTTACAAGAGGGCTAAAGGTAAAAATTATAAAATCTGATTGCTCTACAGGCTTAGGTTGTGTATGAAAGGAACTGGTCTGGGTTGGGGTTTTTTGAGAGAAAAATACACAGAGCAAAATGTTGTGCTAAAACCAACACCGTGTTCAGTAGTGTCCTATTTCTCATCATCGTTCTATCTATAAAATAACTGGCGTGGTACCTGGCACTGTAAATACTTCCCATGAAGTTGTATGAGAAGTGAAGCTCTTAGGTCTTCTGATTTTAAAACAAGGGGGGGGGGGGGGGNGGGGGGGAGGAGTTGCAAAGAACTCACTGTATCAATTACCAATTAATATTGTCACTTTAAAGAGTAATTCAGCATATCTGTTCCTTAAGAGCTTCTGGGAGTCCTGTCTTCTATAAGAACCATTACCACAGTCTTTGGGAAATGTAAAGATACACAGCATCAGTGGAGCAGTCTTTCTTTTCTGCCTGAAAGTCAAATCTGGGCTCTTACTAGGACAGACTGCAGAAAATGAAAAAGATGAGGTGTTAAAATAACCACCTTGTCATTCCTGCTCTCTGGGGCACGTGGGATTGTGCATATCGTGAATACTGTACTAGCAGATGTAGCTGAAGGGCATCAGTGGTAAAATAAAAGACAATTTTACCTCTAGAAAAAGCTAAGCTAGTTGATTTGTTTGACTGCAGGATTTCCAGAAGGATGTGTGTTTAAAAAAAACTCCAAACAACAAAAGAATAAAAAGATATGGATTGCCTTCTGTAGATATGCAAGTGCAAAAAATGGAGAACAGCACTGACAGTTTTGTAGGTAGAAATTAATAGGTAGCAGTGTCAGAGTTCCACAAAAACTTTTGCAGATGTGTTTTAAATGGGTGGGGTCTACACATCTGCCTCTCTCCAGGAATTCAGGAACGCATTATATTTAGGCTCTAAGTTACCTATATATGGAGGGCTGCAAGACACCTTCCATCTTACTGAAATGTTTAATGCTCATTGATGCCACCAATTTTGCTTACACAAATGCATCGTATTTACCATACTTTCAGGTCACCATACTCTTTTGTGGAGCAGATTTTAAAATGTTTTAAATCCATCCTTGGACTCCATCCCAAATACTCAGTTGCCAGAGACTTTAATAGGAATATCTTAAATAATTGAGGTAGCAGGAAAATCAAGATTACTAGTTCAGTTGACTTCCTGTAGAATGAGGAAAAAGACAATAGATGCATAATATTACTTTTACTAAAAGAATGGATTTTTAATGTGGTCTAGATCATGTGCTGTACCATGTATCAATTACACTAATGTTTTATGTGTGTATGCACTGATATCCCACGGCGTGTCATTTTAATGTTGAAATAAAATTCTAAAGAGTAAGTGGGCCCAGTTCTCTGCTGTTTTTAGTTGTGAATAAAGAAATGGAAAGATCTTAATACTCAGAAAATGTTCATTCCTTTCCTTGTCACCCTACAAAAATAAACTTGTAAAGAGATTGCAGAAGCAAAAGAATCAGTGATGAATAATAGATTCTTCTTTCCCCAGTCTCTAACATCTACATATAGCAAGCACATCAGAAGACAACAATTTATGTTTTGCTTCTTTATGCTGTAGCCTGCTTTTCATCAAGCTTTGGGAAATGTGGGCAGCTTCTGCATTCTGATGCTGGAGTTCTCGCTCTGTCAGGCTGGTTTGGGCTAACCTTCAATGGATGGGGTTTACAGTTGCCCTGTTCATCTGGTTAAGCAGACATTCTCATGGAAACCTTGTGCATGCTATTGTTGGATGGGAATGTTAACTCATCTGTATCCTACTTGAAAAGGGTGAGGACAAATAGTTCGTCAGCAGCTTAATTTATTCTTAAATCTTTGTGACTGCTGTATACTGGAATAAGCTTTAACTAGCAGCTACATATACAACAATAGTAATACCATGCTTTAATATTTTTCTGGTAGTCATGTTTTTTTTCACTCATTAAAGTGTCTAAGCATTCTCTGTTGCAGCTGATGTTCCTAATGTCTTTCTTCCACAGCTGTGGTAATGCTGTCAGTGGCTTGTTAAGTTTTTCTTCCTCCAAACTGTTTTTGGTTGTAGACTGCAATATTCTGAGCTGCTTTTGTGTTGGGTGCAGTTTAAATGCCAGTCATTCAAAATATTTTTTTATTCTCTGTGTGCTCTTCTGATTTATGTGAAATATGTTTTTTATTACGTGCTAATTTGTCTTTGTAAGGCTGAAGGCTTTCATTGTTTTCTTTATTAGCTAAAGTTACGATTCAGTTTAGGTCCTATTTTGGAAGGAGCATTTAGGTTTTTAAAACAATAAAACCCAAATTAGAATTGAGCATGTTTTAACTTGTTTCCCTTTCCCTCTGAAATATTTACTGAGAGAGATATAATCCTAGCATAAAGAACTATTGATGCTGTGTATTTTGAGTAAAGCTGATGGAGAAATTGCATTTGTATAGCTACCGCATGCAATGTAAAAGAACTTCCTCCTTATTTTTATAGCGATACAAGAAGTTTGTTTCAGTTCCATGCTCTGTCTTGGATTTACTTTGTGGCCTTGGATAAATCACTTCATTTGTCAGCTTCTTTATTTCCTTCTGTAAAATTGGAGGCCTGTGGCAGGGTACCAGGAGGAATATGTAAAGTATTCTCAACAGCTGTAATCTATGGGGCGAAATGCAAGCATGCTGCCTTTGATATCAGTATTCTAGTAGTATCTCAAATGATAACCAGTAATGAAATTCCAAATATTTATGATATTCCAAATACAACCCCTGTTGTATATTCTTACTAGGAACAGTGTTAAGACTGTTGTTTTTACTCACCTTCCGTTTGCCTTTTCTTCCCTGTTCATCTGGCACTTCAGAAATTAATTTTGGTCCTAGGCTAGTACCGCTCAAGACAACTCTTCTTACACTAGCCTGTAAGAAAACTAATGAAAGGTCATTTACAATTTGGTTGGAACAAATCAATCTGAAGCAAACTGGATCTGAACGAGAATATGGAATTAAAACTACCTATAGCACCAATTGCTAATGTCATTTGAGGATGAGCATCTGTTCTCATGTTGCTGGACTCTTCTGTCAATTTCAGTACTGACAAAAGAGATTGGGAAGTTGGACTAAAGTCCGCTGACAATTTTAGGCTTGCATATGGAGGCCTGCAGAGATGTCTTCTCTCCAGCAAGTTGAATCATGAATTTGCAATCAATATGTCATTATGATGGAAACCATGGATGTAGTTGCCAAATAATGTTTACACTCTTAAAAATCCCCCCGTAGAAAGAAGAGATGGACATAGGAAGAAGACACACTGTAACTGTCTATACGTAAACAACGGGAGTTTGAGATAGCCATGACTCAGGAAGAGCATAGTGCATTCTTTCAAGGACAGTTCCTATGAGGGAAATGCTATACTTGATTGTAAAATAAAATCAGAAGAAGAAAGGTTTATCTGTTCTCTCAAGGGTAAAGTCACTGAATCTCATCAAAAGTTGATAAACAGGGCACGAAGCTTCTTGATCATTATATGGCGTCCTTTGAGAGCTATGCAGTACTTATTGCTAAAGTTATGTCTTGAAGTCTCCAAGATAAGCATGGTTTGAGCTTCCTTCCTTCTTGTCTTCAGGTAATTCTTTTCTCTCCCAGGGTAATACTAGAAGTTGGGATGAATGGTCTGTCTTGCATACACTTGACATTGTTCATTCACATTAGTTTCCTTTAGTACTTTATTTTGAGGGTAGAAGAATTCTTAATGTCCATATTTGTGAAGTGTATCTTCAACATACATTTTGAAAAACGCTTTTGTTGAGCAGAGCTGAGCTGGGACTTGAGATGCCCTCTGAGGTGTTCATTGCGTTGCATTGTCTCTATGAATTTGGGTAGGAATATCTTTGCTGTTTGAAAATATCTTGGTGATGTTACTGATGCCTGTGTGATCTCTTCAGATCTGCTGCTGTTTCTATCAGCTTTTCCATGGGTTCCTGCAGTGACCCAGCGAGACTGAGATTATTGGCAAAGCACAGATGAATACTTTGTGCAGTGCTGAACACAGCTTTCTATAACCTTCCATCAGTAGCCATCTAGTTTATTTTTTAGGTAACAGCTGAGTGTTATGTCCCCATGAACTCTCCTCATAATTTCTATGTAGTGATTTTTGTGTTGGCCTGTTGCAGCGTTTTTGGTAACTTCTACAAGCTGCAGCATTTCAAAGAATAGCTTAAGCTGCCCACTGCCAAAGGAAAGAATTTGTAAGCTTTGCCATAGGGGACTATGGTTTGATGGGAGAAAATGGGATAATCATTTCCCTCCCTCTCCCCCGATGGGCGTACTGTAATGTTTTTTGCTACAAATGCTTGACACCTGAGGCGTAGATTCCTCTTGTATTGTGCAATGTGAGTGCTTAACAGGCTACAGCTCAGTACATGTATGTATATAACTATTCTTCAGCAAAGTATTTCTGTGTATTGCACACCTGTTCTTGTAAAATGAAAGGAAACAAAACAGTAAAGTATATGAGAATGTAATCTAGAGAAACACCCTCTTTGTTTCCACCCTGATGAAAGTGCATTTCTAACAGAACAGTTGTGGCTCCGGTGCCTCTCAGTGATTGCTTATCCTTTTTCCTTTTTTCTTTTCCTCTCCTCACAGGCCTGTTACAATAGCCCTTAGTGTACTTGCTGGAAAAGATTTTTCCTGTGTTGAAGGTTGTTTAGGCCTGTAAGGACAAAAGGGATATAGAGCTTTACCATACTCTGTGATGAACACTTCAAGAATAATCCAAAAGGTTGGAGAGACCCGATTGTGATGAAGTGAAAGCCTTCTGAAAATTTTACTGTAGACACTTGGCATACCTTCATAAAAATGTGCTCACTTTAATTCTGCAGTGTTCTGTGAGACGGGGAAAAAAAAGGGTTAGAGCAGAAGACACATTATCTCCTAGCAAACTAGGACATGGGGTAGCACAAAAGACAGGTGTTTGGTGGCCGAAGACAAGTGTTTGAGAAGAATCTGTTTAAGGGACGAAATTGCTTTAATTGTATCCCATGGTTATCAAAAGGTCTTAGGACTTTTGACGTTATTTGAATCGTCTTTGTCTTGATAAAGCAAATATAATATGAAAAGAGGATTACTAGAAACTTGGGGAATACATAAAGTGCTGAAGGGTTGACTTCACGTTTACTTTTTCTTTTCTGAGCAAAGATACAACTGGTCAATGCTGGAGCATATTGGCTCGATTTATTATGACTGTTCTTAAACTCTTACAGATGATCATAGTCTAATAAACTGTATGAACATTCCAATGGGTGCTGACCCCTGCAGCTGATTCATGTCTAATGTGGTGCTATCGTGGTCTCCAAATTCTGCAATTGTCATTACAATGCTTAAATGCTAATCCTAGATGCAACCCTTCTGAAAGTACAAATAATATGTTGATATGAGAAAATACCAGATTAGTTTTTCCTGAAGTAAAATTGTCCTTTTTAATTAAATGTTTGATACCGATGATACCCACACTGTAACATGATTTTCTATGCTACTGTTTCTGTTTCCGAACATAAAATAACATTATGGTATTCATGTTTTTTTCATGAAGAAAAGAGGTATTTATATGAGAAAGCATATAAAAAAAGGTACTAGAAGCAAGTAGTTTGACTTTGGGGTTTTTTTCTTCTTTCTCCCTAGGAAAATGTGTACTGATGTGCAATGTTGATTGCATAAATTAATCCATGATGAAAAAGTTTCAAAGATACTTAGGAAAAGGGATTTTTTTTTTTTATACTGAAAAGCCAACAATATGTTTATAGCATTTGCATGTGGGAAGGGAAGAAAAAGTACTGAGCCTAATACTGAAAGCGTAGTATTTGGGCTGAAAAAAACAAGA
This sequence comes from Himantopus leucocephalus, assembly GCA_003993805.1. NCBI lineage: Eukaryota > Metazoa > Chordata > Aves > Charadriiformes > Recurvirostridae > Himantopus > Himantopus leucocephalus. The sequence goes on from RSEF01000007.1 coordinate 21,109,621, forward strand.
AGGAATGACAAAAGATAGTGTGACAGATATAAAGAACTTAAACTAGCATGCCCACGAAAGGGAATGGAGACAAATGTATGCTGTGTCTGGATATATTTGCTCCGTGTTCATATTTATGTCTGTATCACTTCTTGGGAATTTACAATGCTTTCTTGCTACAGATGATCGGGGCTACTACTGAAAATGATGTTCCAGCTCCTCCTCTTGTGCAGGCTCTAGCGCTTGTGCTAGCTCATGATCAGCTAAATTAAAAAGCTGATTTGGCTGCAAGCTAACTGTGTTCCATGTTAATTTTTCAGTTGGGTTGTCTGCACAGCTGTAGGAACACAGATGAAAGCTTGAGGAGACTTGGTGTGGCAGATTGTGCACTCCAGTCATGATGCTACATTGTAAGCATCTTAGAGTACGTGATTTTGAGGATCCTGAGGGACTGCTGCTGCCAAAACAAGACTATCCGACTTCCCTTTCACTGCCCTTTTTATTTCTGACTCTTTGCTTACAGTCTTTGCTATCTGACCTCAAGATGGGCTGATTTAACCCACCAATCTTGCAAAAAAACTTGTTCAGAAAAGAAAAAAAAAGACTAGTTTTTCTCCCAGGCTGGTGGGTTGAATCTGCTCACTGTACAACCAGGTGGGCCCAAGTGCAGCCCTGCTGGATGTCTTGGGATTGTCTCTTCCCACAACAGCAAACTAGTAGATTGCCTCAGTTGTCTTATCTTAACCCTTTAGACTGGTTCTCTGGCTGTGCCAAATTCAAAGCCCAAAAGGCTTTAGCTGTACAATGTATATTTCATTCTTTTACTTATTCTAGTGTATTTTTGCTTTTTATTAATGTAAGTTGAATAAGGTAAAATGCTAGCTGTCTCCTAAAATTCTTCACATGTGTCACATGTGTCATTTTAATGAACGTGCTCTGGAAAAGACACTGGAAAAATCTGAAGAGAAGCAGCACTATACTAGTATCAAGTCTGTTACGATAAGTTTCTATTACCATAGAAATTTAAGCTAATATATTTCCATCCAATATGTGATGTTATACAGATTTATGATGAATGAAAAGACAATTAATTTATTTGCAGACGTGGTGCACAGCTCTTGCTCTGTCTTCACCTAGTATACATGCCTTCCCTATGTGACTGAGTCTTTGTGGCTTTAACCAGAATTGAGTCTGAACAAAGCCACAGTTAATCAAAAATTGTGCAAATTAATTTGCTAAGTAATGCAGGTGTTAAGCACACCCACCAATAAAAAAATGTTATAGGCAACAACTTCACATTTTTGAAGGCTGAATAGGTTGGGTACTTTGCTATAGCTGAAATTATGATTTCTTTCCTGTGAATATGTGTGCTGCTGGTAATCAGTCTCACTGAAGCAGAGTACAAGTCTAAACTTTAGTTTTTCTGCCTTCAGACACCTTTCAATAAAATCATTTAATTTAACATCGTACTTTATTTTGCAGTAACAAATTTTCTTTTCCGTGAGCCATTTGTTTATTGCTTATTAAAAGGCAATCTATTTAAAAACTTGAAATGCACTCCATCTTCATCAGTAAAGCTTTCTCCGATAACTCTCTGCCAGCATCATTAAGCTCCATTAAAATCATTCTAGTTAGAATAAGTCTTCAGAACAACTGAAAATGGATGCAGAAGAGATTTTGATTAGTGCATGATGTAGTGTGTGAATGTGTCTGTAAACCATTCTATTCTATTCTATTCTGTTTGAAAAGCATGGTTTTGCTTGTGGTTGATGTCCTGTCATAGGTTCATGTATTGGGAAAATGCTTGTGCTGTTAAACAAAAGCCTACATCAGGACTGTTCCTTGAAGAATAATAAATTATATCCACAAGCACCAGTATCTGTGCTAATCCCTGATGTTGTAGACAGTAAGAGCCCACTGATTGTGCCTGGGCTGATTGCAGCTGAGTAAGAAATTGCTGTGCTACTGCTTCTGTTGACTTTTGCTTGGTCTCCCTCCCAAACACACACGAGCTTCTTGTACCAAGCTTTGAGGCAGCTAGAGCTGCTTGGTTGGTGCATTAGGAGCCTGGTATGGGAAACTGGGAAAATAGTGCAGAATTTGGCCCTTGAGTGATGGAGTAGGATGTTCCCCCAGTGTCCTGCATAGGTTTCCCCTCTTCTCAAACAGGTACAAAATATGGAGAAACTGAGTAGGGCATTCATATTCAGTTGTGCAGGGAAGAAATGTAAGGAAGGAATGTCATAAGGACTGAAGAAGGTACAAAAATGTGCTGAGGTTCTGAAAACTTCACCCTTTCCTCTAGTTTAGTCTTTTATGTGCAAAAGGGAAAGGAGAGCAGCAGATGAGTGTTGGAGAGCTTACCTGTATGAGCATTTCAAGTTGTACAGTGGGAACTGTATCTTGGTTCAGTAATGTGAAATAATTAGAAAAGCTGCTTGTGATCTAAACACCAGTGGGGCTGCTGCTTATTGTGCTGTGCTTCCAGCCATCTCGGGGGTCTCATAAATGTATACCAAGGTGTGGGAAGAATTGTTGGATGTTCTTTTGTTTTGCTCAAATAGGCTGAACATGATCTGGGGAAAACAGGCATGTTGTCAAACTCTGAAAAAGAGCAAGATGGCATCAGAAGAGTATTTGATTTTCAGATTTAGCTGCTGCATACTCCTATTTAAGCCTCATTAGACTGTGTAATCTACAGGAGTTTGCCCAATTAGTTTGGTGTGGTGCATGCCTGCCTACCTTCTCAGTCTGCATACAGCTGCTTTTCTTTTTTTATTTTTTTTAATAAGGTTAATTCTACTTTTAAATTATCCTTAAGACCTTTACACATTTTGAAGCTTTTTAGCAGAACAATTAAAGTTTTTAAGACTTGTGTCCCAAGAGCAGCCTTGTCGGTGTAACTTGTGCTTCCTTGAATAGCCTCCTTTTATTTCAAGGGCTAGTTCATAGTAAGCAGTTGTCATCTATTTGGTCTTGTTCCTAAGTAGTTGTAAAATATATCCAAACCCCATTTCCCTATATGAATTTTGCATAGCTTAGCTGTTCCCATTGGCTCAAAGATGACCCCGAGTCCAGATATTATTCCAGTGTGCCAGTGACTCCTCCAGCAGACTAATGAAAGCATATAGAATAAAAATAACAAAGAAATGCTGATTAACCTGAACACCAATAAAGACTAAAAATGTCTGTGTAATGGTGAACACTTAATATTTTGGTAGGTCAGACGAGTACCGGGTTCCAGTGGTCACCTCCATAAGACAGAAGATGGGGACTGGGAATGGAGTGATGATGAAATGGATGAGAAGAGCGAGGAAGGCAAAGCTGCTGTTTCTCAGGAAAAGGTAACTTTTGTTTGTGCCAAGACATTTACATTCTACAAGATATTCTGTCTTGATGTTACTTGTTAGTATTTCTAGATCTTTGATGTATAAAGCTGCATAGCTCATATCTTACTACGTTTGTTTTCCAGTCACGAAGAGTAAAAGAAGAGGAGAACACAGAGGTAAAAATGTATTTATCAATTATTTTTTTCTTCCAGGTGTTTGATTGAAAGGATTTCTTTTTCATGTCTGTTGTTCAAAATGTGAATTGAGGTGGGAGTTTTGTTCTGCAGCCTTGTATGGCAAGTCCTTGTGAGGATAGAGCTGTATGCAACTGGGCCTGTAACAATTAACTTCAGCACACACTGAATAAAATGGATAGGAGATTTAAAGTCATGTTATGTTCATGCCCAGGAGAATTGGTTAAGATAGGTAATTTGGCTGTTTTTAAGAATCTTCATAACTGGATCGCACTAAGTGCTGACTTTTTATTAGAGTAATGATGGCTGTTTTGGAGTAGCCAGAAGATCTCCAAATAACTTTTAATTCTTAGGATTTGTATCACTTGTAATAAAAATGCTTCATTTAATATACAGTAAAATAGTTAGTACTGTGGCGTAATAGATTAATTCAGAGGAATAAAATACCATATTGAGTTTCGCGGCCCTGTGCTGAGAGTGTGGGAAGCATAACTGCTATAAATAATTGCTTAATAGGATTGCTGGCTTACAGCCAAAGTGCTCTTTTAAAAATGTCTATTCCTTGGGTGGGTGACCCTTGCCGCTTCACCTGCAATTTTAGATTCTCTGATTTTCATTGGTGTCATAGAAATCTTCTAAAAGACTAACAGCTTCCTGCCAGGTTTGTTCCTGTTAGCTCCTGTGATGACCCGAGTCTTTCTGTTGCAGAGCTAGTTTACATAGCGCTTCAGCATCTGAGATGTCTTATGTAAGTTGAGTACAGGAAAAAAAAAAAAAAAAAANAAGGACTTCCACCAGACAGTCTTTTTATGTCTTAGAAACTGAGAATTCTACAGTTTGTGACTTAGTTTGTACAGGTAACTTTTTTATTATGAGTTGGTTATTTTATGAAGGATAAAAAAAGCTTCTACTTGAAGTCTTCTGTTGACTTTTGTTTTCCTAAATGTTCCAGAAGATGACTTGGAACTGAGAGTAGTGCAGCTTGGCACTGTTGGTGTGCGCCTGTTGGTCTTTGGGCTGCACGTTCCTATACACTGAAATAACAGGTCTGTTGAAGATGCAGAAATAATAGTAGTAGTTTATATGAATGGAAGGAACTTAGTGAAGTAGAAAAAAATCTAGTCCCCTTTTAATGTTTAAATAATTTCCTGAATATTCATTAACTTTTGTTTAAAATACACAGATAATAAAATATAGGTGTTGTGTAACACTTTTTCTTTCTCAAATTTGCTTTAATGTGAAAAACTGTTGGAAAACATTCAAATGAGATTTGTGGTGCAAGTTTTTATTTTGGGGGTACTTGACTGTAACCTTTGAACAGACTTTTGTCGGTGGTGACAATATGCCAAGTAGGATAGAGGACCTTGAGGTACTCTGTATGCAGGATACGCTTTTGCTTGAGACTTCATATAAAAGTTAGTTGAGGGGCTGGGGAGGGTATCATAGCGTGAGGGAGGAGTGATGGTGTGAAAGATACCCATATTCCTGATTTTTCTCTGTGAAAGACGCTCTCTGAGCTGTGATGTCTGCTTTGACATGCTACTAGTTCTTTGCAGATGGGTAGCTGCAAGACTTCCTAAACAACCAAAGCTGTTACACAAAAATAATGTGAGTTGTAGCTTGGTATTCTCACTGTGTGCATAATATTTAATAGGTTATTGGAGCTTTGATGCGAGGTGGATTAAAAGCTCTTACACTCAGTACTTTATGCAGGCCTTATCATTTGTATCTCTGTAATTGAAATATGGCAGTTTTACTTGTTATCAGCTATATTTTAGATTGTGTTACTGAAAGTGTTTAAAAGGTTTTTGAGAGTTAGAGAATGTGTAAAATATTCTGTGCTACCTTCAAACTGTTAGCGTAGCAAGTATTTCAGGATATTTTTTTTCCTTTGGCATCCATTATATGACTTTTTGCTTTTTTCTTTAATAGCCTCAGCCTGCTGTTAGTGACGAATATAGTGAAGTTCCATGTGCAGTGAATCTTGTCTTAAGATTAAGGTAAGAGATTCTTCTATTTATTTTAGCGTTCCTTTTTAGTTGGCTGTATTATTCTTGATCTCCCTCATTACTTCCATAATATTAACATAAAATAAGTGTTAGCCCCTTTAATCTCCCAGTATGACCAGTATGAATAGTGTTTCTGCGACTAATTGCTGTCTTTTAATTGCTTACTGAAATAGTGTAAAATGAAAAGCAGAATATGAATGTGGCTTCAGGCTAAGTGTACCCTTCATTAAGTATTTTCTTTCTTTTTTTTCCTTGCAATGCAGGATCACAGTGAGAGATTTTTAATGAGTTTCTTTCACACTTCAGCAGTCAGCCTCTGACAGAAATAAACCATAGCTGTATTACAAGTTGCCTACTCAAAACATTTTTCACTGGCAAGTTTGATCAGCCACTGGAGAAATGACAGATATTTTAGAAAATGGATACAAATATGTTGTCTGACTTAAATTTCTACATAGTTAAAATGAGTCAGATTGCCTTTAATTAAAATCAGTTTATAACTAAGATTTGTATTGTTTAATTATGCGGTCTAGTTCTTGGATAAAAATACTTTTTCATAAGAAGCTTTGATAACTTTTTATGTATTTACAGCCATTTTCCTTAGATGGTTAATTTAGTTAAAAAACTTACTGCCACTCACTTTGACTTGTTTACATCCAAACTCTTAATTATTGCTATGGGGAGAAGTTAAATGTTACAGGGTTTTTATGCTAACAAAATGATAAAAGGTCAAATAAAGAAATATTTACAAAATTGCAACCATTGTGTTGGAAACAAATAGCAGATTTATGCATAACAAGTAGCTTTTAAACAGTAACATCAAAAATTGTTAGTAATCAGGAAAAAAAAAAGTCTACAGAGAATGAGTACTGAGTTCCAAAATCTATTATCTTCCATTTTCTTTCACTACTTTTCTAGTGACAGCTGCAAAAAATTGCATGGCTTCCAAGCGTTGTTTACTGAAGGGAGGAGTAATAAATTTTATTGTGGGGAAAGAAAAGACTTAGAGATTATTTGGAATTGGTTTAGTTGTCCAATTTACATAACTGCCCAGTTACGCTATCAATATTCTTTTTCATCTCTCTGCTGACAGACAGGTAGATGAAACCATTTACAAAACAGACCAATTCATACTGCTGTGTGGATGTACTAGTGAGGTGCTCTGAGTATTTTTAAATTACAATGAAACCTATAGAGTGATTAGCTTCTACCCAGTTACTTGCAGTGTTGGCATATCCACAGGGCAAACATTATAGTCCTGCAAGTACAGTGAAATGTCAGGGATTATGCTTTCAGTTTTCTGCAGCTCTTAAGCTAGAAGTGTAGGAAGATTGATCCTAGGAGACTTGAGTTTCCAAACTCTTATTTGCACGATGAACTTCTGTTCTTGTTAAGAATCCTCTTAATTGATGGGTGAAAAAATTCCCTCCTCCTCCCCTCACTAAAAGCAAGTCTGTAGTAACTAGATTAATGTGTTACAATTATGAAGGTTTAGTTGATTATTTGTAGAGAGGGAAGAAACAATAATTTCAATTTTAGGAACCAGAAAGTTTACCTTTAAGCAAAGCAAAATAGTCTTGAACAGCAGATACACTCTGGGGGCTCGGAACGCTCTTGGCGTGGTGTCTTGGAAGAAACAAAAATTGATGCACAGTTTTGCAGAGTAGATTTTGTTAATTTAAGCTGACCTACTTTTGAGGGAAGAATGCTCTGCAGTGCAAACTCCTGGCCCCATCTGAGCTCTGGCTGTGTCCTGCCTCAGTGGTAGGAGTTAGGCAGTAGTAGGTGGGCTGAGTTATGCATCTCTTCTGCCTTTCCTTCTGATGGAAACCTGAGCGTGTGAGTAGGGTCAGAGCTAGCACATAATCAATGTGTGTGTGGATGGTTGGGGGGAACAAAGGAGTGCGAGGTGTACCAAGCAGTTCTCCTTTCCTTTAGTTGGGACTTTGCAAAGTGCGTATCTGAGAACGAGGGCGAAAAGCTCCCTACACCTCTGCCCAGTGGTGTAGATTCAGTTAGTACTTAAGCATTTCATTATATTTGGAACTTTAAAGGCAAGAGTTACTTGTTTGTGGCACATTCACAGAAATTCAGGGCAGCCACTGGCTGGCTGCTATATACCTTGTGTTTAGCAAGGTGCCTCTGGCATTTGAGTAGCTGTGCTTCACCTCCACTGTTGATCCCAGGAGAAGAACTGCTGAGGCTGCTGTGAGCATAGCAGGGTGGTGCAGTCTGCTGAATACTTGTCAAGAATTTTATTCAAATGTCTTGTTCTTCAGTAAGTTAACAGAAACCTTATTTAGGGAAAGCTGATGATTATTTGTTAACTTTTAACAAAATACGTAAGTTTCTTCCATTATCAGATTAGCTGTGGGGAGTTAGCTCATTCGCTTGTCAGTGTCAAGTATATTCCATTAAAAGCTTTTCAACTTTGACCTTACTGTAGGCACATTAATAGTGGCCCTGGCCTGGCAGTGAGCAGTTGTACCTGGGAGTAGGGGACTCCTGCGTTCTGGATTTTTTGGGTCTAGGTCTAGCTGCAGTGAGCAAATTCACAAAATCCAGCTCTGGAGAAATAGCGACTGTGGTAACGGTATAGTGCTGCTTTATGGGCATAGGATTAGGAGTCTTCCTCCCCAGCCCCAAAGAGTCTTGATGCTTGGACCTTACCACTCTGCTAAACAAAGGCCAGAGTAGGTTTGAGGCTGGCGTTCCAGTGAGGTATTGGCAAGCTTGTACCACACCAGGTAATGTAAGTGACAAGTTACAGAGATGCTGTTTTGGGAAGACAGTAGTGTTCAGAATATTAAAGTGTTATTGCTTGAACTGTTACTTTAATCTGTTTTGCACTAATTCAACTGTTTTTTCTGTTTTGTTAGCAGGAGGGCAGTTGTATGGGGTTCTTTCATAAAAGTCTGAAATATAAATTACATCCTGTATCATAGAATGTAAACCTGGAGGCCATTGGTCACTCACGGTCAGTCCTGGGTTACATAGGAAACCATCATCTGCATTCCAACCATATGCAGCTGTCCTTATGCTGGGAGCATTGCAGGGTGAATGAGCTTACATTTAGGGCAGCTGTGTACTGAGAATGAAAGAGCCCCTAACTGCTCTCTTTTGTTGTAATTAACTTCCTGAGTAAATGTTTTTTGAGCATCTGAAAGTAAAAATACTGCTAGTTTTGGCATTTGTAGTGAATAAAAGCAGTGTAGATGACTTGCTTTGTGTCATGTGGCATTCCCTTAGTATTTTAAGGTAGTAAACAGCTAATATCCTCACAGGGCTTTCTGCATTTATCCACCTCCACTGCAGATTTTAAACTATTCCGTTGATGTCTTTTGATGAATTGATCATTAAGTCATATAGTTGATAGAGACTTGAGCATATCAGAGGATTTTTATGGGATTTGTTAAAATGAACCATAAGTTGTGAACCGTATTATTATGGAGCAAGTTAGCTACAGTATGAGGATAGAAACAATTTCCTGTGGTGCTTCATCTACTACTATTATATAGCTTTTAAAGTATGACTTGATATTCAGATAAACATTGTGAACATTAGATGCCAGACTTGAAGACTCAAAGCTCAGTAGATCATCAAAAAAGTTGGAAGCTTTTTCTTTTAAAATAATTCACTGGAGGCAATCAAATTATATAAACTGCAGTAGTTTGATGAGTTCAGAACACACTGGTTTTAGATGCTGAGCATTACTGTTTAAGAAAAGAAAGTTCAGTACTGATGTGGGTAAAAATGTAAATACCGGCAAAATACAAGAGGAATGAATTGACTCATGGGGAGGATGAGAGGGGAAGAGAAGTAAACACAACAAGAGAAGGCTCAGGAAGGTCTCATCTCGTCATTACTTTATTTTTGCTTCCCCAGAGAAGGGGCCATGGGGTAAGGTGACAGAAAAAGGTGAGCATCTCAGATGTGAATGAGCCCTGCCTCGTCACACGATGGAGGCTGGCTGGGCTAGGACCTGAGGGGAGAAGGCATTTCCCCAGAGTCCTCAGGCAAGATGGGATGGTGGAGGGAAAACTGATGGCACTTGCAGTACTGCTGAGTCTTTGGCTGGGGAACTGCCTTGGCTGCAGAGTTGGTCATGAAAGTTGAATTTTCATCCCTCTGATCATTTTTGTGGCCCTCTGCTGGACCTGCTCCAACAGGTCCATGTCTTTCCTGTGCTGAGGGCTCCAGAGCTGGACACAGTGCTCCAGGTGGGGTCTCACCAGAGTGGAGTAGAGGGGGAAAATCACCTCCTTCAACTTGCTGGCCATGGTTCTTTTGATGCAGCCAGGATATGGCTGGCATTTAGAGCCTGATGGGTAGAAATAACTTAATATGAGGCTTGGGAGTATGGGCCAAAAGGTTTGAAGAGTAGTGCCTGGAGATTTGGGACAGGGCAAAGCCAAGGGAGATGAGCAACCTTCAACAGGAGCGAGGGAAGAGGGAGGGCGGAAAGTAAGTGCTCCTCTGGCTTGGTTTTTTTTCCTCTTTTATAATGAGCCTGTGCTACACCAAAACCCATCAAATTTTAGATGATAGTTTGATTTTTTTTCTCCTAGTAGTATATTCCAAAAAAGGTTCATAGTACCCATAAAAATTAAAAATTACCTTCCCAAAGGAGGAATTCTGACAGAAGAATCAATGCATTTCAGTAATTCTTTTACTGGATGGTCAGGTTCTGTTATTTTTCCCAAGCAGAGCAGGTTTGGACTCATTCAGTAATTGAGTAGGAAATGCCAAATTAACACCGGACTCTGTTTAGTGCAAATTCCTTGTTGTGGATGAGAAGCACAACTCACATTCTGAAATAATCTTTAAAGAATCCCATGGCGCTCTTTATACAAGTCCTGGTATTTAACTCTGTTAGCCTGGACGGTTTCCAACTTGAGTGTCTGATTTTTCTGTGCTTAACTTCTATTTAATACCTTTTTGTTTTAGTAGTTTTCTCAGCGGGACCAACTTGTAAAAATACTCCCTACTGTCAGAGTTCCTTTTTCAGTTGGAGATGGCAATTTCCAATTTATTTTCTATCTTTTCTGCTGGTGTGTCTTGGAATATGTTGCCCCAGAAGTGAAATTAGCATCAAGCAGTGTGTTTTAGTTAATTTCTTGCAAAACTTTTGAAAGGCTGTAGTATTAAATACTTAATACAGACTATTAGTATTTTAAAGCTCAAGTTTAATTAAGAAACCGTGCTAGAATTTTGCAATGAACTCAGGTTGTTCCTTGATCTATTGCCATGGCGTGTAACTATGACCCAGACTGAGTGAGTGATCGTTCTGTTGAAATACTGATGCTTCTGTATCCTCAGTCTCACAGAAGAAGAGGAATTTGAGAGTGCAGTGGAATGAAATCTGTAATCCAGATTTGCTCCTGTGAGGCTGTGCACACCGCATGTCTTGGCAGCAGACCCTTGCAGGAACTCTGCAGAGGTTTAAGGCAATTGTCTGTGATTTAGTCCTCTGACAGGACTGTTCATACCACCGGGGAAAGGAGGTGGGGAGGAATTATCCCCATTGATTTGAAATTTCCAGTCTAGCCACCAAGGTGTTACAGTTACAGATTTGGGAAGGTCACTGTTAGAGGGTTTGACTATTTAGATTAATAACAGAGACGTTTCGTATTAAATTAGGAGACTTGTTAATGGTTAATAGTTAAGAATTGCAAATTATCTGAAGCAATCTAAGATGGTTAAATTAGCTCCTGTGACAGGAAGATAATTTACTGACGGTAATTTGGAATGTCCCAGGACCTAATTTAATACAGTTCCTGCGTGCTAGATGAATTAAGGCTGTGGAAGAACAAAAGGGGCAAATGGAAAATTTTTACTTGATGCAACTGGCAAATGGGATACTTCTGCTATATTATTGCATACATTATTGAAAAGAGCGTGTTGAGAAAATGCTAAGGCAGAATTGTACAGAATGGCACTCTGTGTTATTTACTGATAAAAGTTTGTGCATGTCTGTATTTCTTACAAAACCATTTCTTCAGCTAACATAGCTGGTTTATCAGACTTTGAAACTGTCGTTTGATCCTTTCTGAGGAATCTATCTTCTGGGGAGCTGGACAGACAGATACAATTAAGAATGACAAGTCCAAGGAGCAGCTAGCAGCAGGCAGTTGCCTATGCCATCCTACAGCAGGAGAGAGTTGTTAGGACTTAAGTGAAATGTGATTTCCTCTGTGTGCCAGAACACAGACGATGAGGTACCACTCACTAGTCTGAGCTGAAGCTCAAGTGCTAATCTTCCTGCTTTCATGTAGGCCTGGGGTTTTGACCTCTTCCTTACAAAATTCATTACATGTAAAGTTACAGAGAAGTGTACTTGGCTGGAGGTACCTAGTAGAGCTACTCTCATGTTGGTAATATTTAAGTTTGAGGCTTAGATTTTTAGGAGAAACAAACCCCCGTAAACAAGCAGACCCCAAAATCTGTTCTGGCTAGAGGCAGAATGAGCTTGATAATTGGCTCACTACCATAACCCAGAGCTCTTGTTTCTTTCTTGGGTTTGTTTTTTTTCTTCTAGTTTTTTTGGTATCTTAAAAAACTTCTGTCATTCCAGACTGTTTTGTAAGAAGTGGGGCTGATGTGTATCCTTCACCAAGGACAGCTATTTCTCAACATTTTTGCTATTTAGAATGGCTTCCGTTCTCCAGTGTATTTAATGACAAAATCCACGAACTCCCAGCTGAGTGGTAGATTTACAGCTGGAAAGTAACAGAACTTCTCTATAAGCTGGGAATTGATCCAGTAACAAGCATCATAAACAAAACCATTTGCAGAATTCTTGAAATAAATGTACCTGTGATTACAGTATCGAGGACTGCCCTATATTTTATTTTGCCATCACTTCTCAGGCTTTGCCCTGGGAATTGGGGAGGTATGGGGACATGGTTACGGAACTGAATTTTGTTTTCACAGCATGGAGACTTGATTTAAGTAACCTGTTTAATCATGATTAAATCATGACTGAAATCAGTAAGGAGGAACCCTTGATTAAGCTATTGATTCTAATCCTGTTTTCCTTTTGTACCTCTATTATTTCCTTCAAAGCTTGCTCCTTAAAACCAGTAAATTATGCATTTCTTATATACTGCCTAAGGATGTTTTTATGCCTTGCTGTATTTTTATTGAAAATAAATTGAACATTTAAAAAATTATTTTAATTATGACCTAAATAATCCTGGATGCAATTGCTACAGCATCACTTATTTAACAGAGAGCTGCTATGTTTGTTTATCAAAACAAATTTTGTATATAAAATCGATAATTGTTGAGCCAAGGAATCAATATATTGTTTCTGCTTATTAAATTTAGGTTATCAAGAAGATTTGAATGTCTAAATATTTAGACAGCAAGGGATTAAGCATTTAACCTGCATGGCTGTGGTTGTAAATTGAGCAGGCAATTGCATTTGAGGATGTTGCTGATACTGAAATTTTAAAAGCCATAGAGTTTTTTTATTCCATTATGAATTTTTATTGTATTATTTACAAAAGACAGAAAAAAAGAGGGGGAACAAAAAAACACAAAGAAACCCAAACAACACTCCCAACCTCCTTTATGTTGAAGGAAATAGTTTAAAGCTTGAATTGACCTCAGTATTAAAAGTAATTTTATTTGTATTATTAATGACGTGTATGTTAATGGTCAACTGTAATATGGCTGACATTTTGATAATTCAAAATTTAGTTCTAATTAGATATTTTTCTAGTGGTTTTAAGGACATCACATTTACTTTGAGAAGCCAAACTGTTTCATCCATCTGAATGTGGTGGCGCAGTACATTTGGTGGGGTTGAAACCGTTTTAAATAATTTTGTCTGTTTTGGCTGCTTGTTCCCACTTAGTGTTTTGCACTGGTAAGGATGTTTCTGGGACTGTGTTGGGTCACTATAAAGCAGTCAGGTGGTGGTTGGTTGGTTTGTGACTTCTAATATTTTTGAGGGGAAGGCAAAATTTTAACTGAACTCACTTCATTGATCCTGTTTTGCTCCACAAAGGAATTGTCATTGCTCCTGGAGTGGGGTCAGTGAATGGCCACAAAAGGTGCACTGGGACACAAGTGGGACAAGAACTAAACATATGAGCAGGCTTTGCTGGTGAAGCCTATTTACTGTGAAGCTACTTCTGAGAAACTTTGGCCCATGGCACGAAAACTAGATGAAACCTTTGAAGATTTTAAAACAAAGCTGAGACTTCTTGCCATGTTTCCCACTCTTCTTGATAAGCTCGTTGGGATCTATGAAGTTTAGATGGATGATATGCAGATTGTGATAATTTGCTGGTGGCTCAGATGTCTTTCTGGTTTACCTACAAGTCTCCTTTGGTTGTGATGGTAATGCCCTGATAGATCATCAGGAGTGGAAAACTCCAAGCCAATGGCACAGAAAGGATGCACACATCCAGGGAGTTTTTGATTCAACATATTTAAAACATTCTTTGCTTTGGATAAGGCAAAAGGTTTCTCTGAGCCTTCCCTCCAAGCCTGCTTTGGGCATTTGGGGACTTACACATCTCTATTAAAAAATACATCTTCTTGTAAAACTTGTTGCAAGTCTGCTGTCTTGATTTTATATATGAAATCACTTTTCTAGAGCTCTATTCTGAAGTACCCCTAGCCTCCTGGCAGTGATCTGCCTTTCACACTTTCTAATTTAAAGAACTGAAATTTTGCTTCAAGCTTTTTGGCCATTTTACAACACTGTACTTGGAGAATGTGTCACTGGACTAACAGGTTATAATCTCTCTTCTTGTGCAGCAGGCATGCAGAAGCATACAAAATAAGCCTTTGTGTGTTTAATCTGTTAGTTGCTCTGCTATCTCTCATCAGTCAGGCAGATGGGGCATTGCTTCAGTCACACAGCTATTACAGGTTTGACTTCCTTAAACTGTGCAGCGATCAATAATTTTTGGTATCAAGAAATACAGAGCTTTCAGAGATATACTCGGGGTGGAGGGTGTGTGTAAGTTAAACTACTGGCAAATCCAAGAAAGGCAACTATAACCACAACGTGCTGTAATGTTTAACAAAGCGATCAAATTATGTGCATCACAATTGTCCTCTCTGTTACTGAAATGCTCCCAGTGAATACTTCAGTGTGATTGCTTTTTAACATTATTGATGTCATCTGTACTTAACTCCAGTTCTTTCTAGGAATGAGTCAGTTTTAGATCACTTCTGGTTTTGACCAAATATTGAGATTTTACCACATTGATAAATTCTCAGTATAACCGTGTACTGCCCTTCACTGTATTTCAAGTACTTGTTAAAAATACTGGTGTTTTTCACAAGTTAAATCTTTACCACTGCTTTTTAAAATACTTTTTTTTGTGCTAATTCAGGAGTAATTTTAGGGAAAAACTGATGATTAATATTGCACTCTGCAGCAACAAAACTGAGAGCTCTTTGTCTAAGTTGTTTCCACCTGCCGATATATGAGGGCAGGTGGGAAGTGTGAGCCTCAAAAAAAGATGATGCAAGTGAATACTGCTTTGCTCTGCCGATGCAGAGAAATGGGTCACTGAGAATTGAGGTAAAAAAAAAATATTGTTAGTTCCAGAATTTGCTGTTTGAATTAGCTGGGAATTAATATAATAAGGAAAAACTTGGAAGGGCTGGTAACATTCTTTTGATTTGGCTTTTGGCATCAGTAGCTGCAGAGAGAGAGAAGGCCTTATTTAAAAGCATATTTAGGTATAGATATATCTAAAATGTCTCTAGTTCTAACACTTTTATGTCAAGGAATGATGGCTTGGGGCTGTAAACCAGTGGATGGGGAGGATGGACCTAATGTTCGTGTGTCACTTCTGAAATAATAAACACGGTTTTGCAGACTTGCCTGGTGGTACTTGAGTGTATCAGCTAGTTTTCTTGTGTTTCTTCTATCACACAACTTGTGCAATTTCTTAGATTTACTATCCTATCCCTAGTTACTATCCTATCAATCTATTTTTTACTAGATTGAAAGCACTCTATTCTTTTTATTAAGTCTTAAGCAACTTGGGACTAATCAGTTACGGGGAGAACTGTTGTAAAGTCCCTTCCTGCTGGAGGAGCTGTCGGCTACCCTGGAGCTGTGGACAGCTGATCTAATTGTGACTGTAACAGTTCACTTGGTGGCTGCTTTTTGTAAGGTACACTTGCCTTTTTTGTATGGTAGATGGCATACAGATAATAGATCTTTAACAGGTAACTGCTCTCTCATTCCAACAGCTTAACAGCCAAATGACAGTGTTTCATTGTGACATTGGTTGTTTTTCAGTCTTCAAAGCATCATTTGGCTGTGTTTTGCCATTAGTATTACAGCTACCTCTTGAAGTATAGTGATTAACAAGTGCGGTGCATCATTTCTGGGATCTGCTCTTTACCTAAGAACACGTAAAAATTAAATGGTGGTGACAGTGTTTTGTATAGTTAACTCTTGAGTCCTATAACTTGATCTTGAACCATCATATGCTAAACATATTTCCTTCTTCCAGTAATGTATATGGAGGGGGATAAGTTGTAAACGCGTGGAGTTTTTTCAGAACCACTGAAGTAAATGGTAAAGTTTTTATGGACTTCAAAAAAATGTATATTTCAGGACTATAAAGAGATTTTAGTCCCATTCTACCTGGTGGCAATCTGGAAGTAGGGCAGACTTTAAACATGTATTTTGCTCCTACCAAAAGTTAACAGAAATGCCCTTCCATTTAATCTAGAAATGACCTGAAGTCATCAAAAAAAAGTTGAGAAGAACTGTCTCTCTCCATGCTGAACATGCTGAACAGACATGATCTGCTCTTGATAGTGTGGTAATGTGTAATGGAGGAGGCTGGATATTGATTGGGAAATGACAACTGAGCATGGATGTGTTAGAGAGAAAGGGATTTACATAAATGTGGTGAATCCTCAGGAGGCTAATTCTTCGTTACAGTAAATGCTCTGTTCTGTTGTGTTTATGTGATCCAACAAGAGCTTTAAAGTTCTGATGCACAAAACTAATAAACAGGCATCCTCTTATTACTGTTTTGGTTCTGCTGTGTGCAAGGTACCATGACTTCCGCAGGAAAAAAAAGGGGGGGGGCACCAGGGAAGAAGTGAGCTGTGATTTTTGTAGGGGTAGGAGAGGGTTCTTGCTTTCCCTGCCCTAGCTGAATAGATAAATTCCCACAGCTGAAGCATAAGAAAATTACAAGGCGGGGAAGGTAAAGGGACAGAAGATTTAGATGCCAGGCCAAACCTCGGATTTGGAAGTGAATGTATCCACTGGTCCCAAAGATTCTACTCCCGCATCCTCTTTGCCATACTGAAAGTGCCAGTTTGCATTTCAGAGTTTTGTGTGTGTTAACTGGGTTCTGTAAATACAGTTGAACTAAAGTTTTAATTAATCAAAACTGAGATTAGAAACAGGTACTATATATCTTCAGTACAGGTTTTTAACAGACAATACTTAAAAAGGGCATCACTTAAGCAGGATTTTGATTGAATCAAGCTCTATAGCTTGCCACAAAGTAAATTCTGCTGAAAAAAAAGAAATCGGTAAATTATTGCCCACTGAGAAAGTAAACTCGCAGTTGATTTCATGGAGTGGTGCTGTCTCCATCTCTTTCATTGCTACTGTGATCAGTTTTCTCCATGTGTAATACAGGGCACTGACTGAAAAATNCCAAAGTAAATTCTGCTGAAAAAAAAGAAATTGGTAAATTATTGCCCACTGAGAAAGTAAACTCACAGTTGATTTCATGGAGTGGTGCTGTCTCCATCTCTTTCATTGCTACTGTGATCAGTTTTCTCCATGTGTAATACAGGGCACTGACTGAAAAATACAACACTTGTGGAATAAGCTAATGCTATAAAAGCTAGGTTACAAAGGGAACCATGTTTAACTTGTGCATTAAGCCTTAAGCACGTGAAAGTGAGAAATGGGTGACAAGTTATTGTGAGAAGGAAGATGACCTTTTGAATTTGAATAACATTTGGTGTGGCAAAATAACATTTGTCCCTCCAACACCTGAATAGCAAGGAAAAAAAGGTAAGCAAAATTTCTTTAAAAAAAACCCCTACAAACCCTAGTCTTCTGTGGTTTTCCCTTAATTATATTTCTTGCATTGTGCACACAAAGATCTGGCCCCAGAGATGTAGAATGAAAATTGGATGAGTTCAGCTCTAGGATGTGCAACCTACCTATCACTCTGATTAGTCCACTCCATTTCAATGTGAACTTCTGCTTTCTCTGCAGTCTAAATGAGCAAGTCATTTAAATGCTTCTGTGGTTTTAATTACAGCAGCAATGGCAGTGACGCCATGCAAATACCATACTACTTGCCCTTGTTTCTTAAGCTATGCTGCCTTGTTTTTTCCACTCTAACTTAGTTTGCTTCTGTGGTACTTCCAATGCAGTTCAAATTTTGGCGGAGAGGAGCATCTGGGAGACCTAAACTTTGTACAGGTGTGATAAGCATGATGTTTATTTTCAGTGTGTGTTTTTTGTTAAAGCACACTGACTTTCAGACTCGGCCAGTGTCACTAGTCCCTGACGGTGGGGGAAATTCTGTTCTGGTGGGAATAGGGCTTGTAGGAGTCTGGGGAGAGGAAAGGCTGGTTGGTGAAGGGTGCCATTCATAATGAAGTTTTTATAGTTTTAGTTGAAGACTAATTTATTTCTGGTTCCAGAGAACAATGCATATTCTGCTGTTGTCTCTTCCAGTAGCCAGACTTGTTAGGGTTTGACAAAACTAGCCATTGACCAACTTGACCATTTTAGGGAGCTCACACTTGATGCGTGGTTTTTTGTAACATGTAGATCAGTTCTGTTGCTGAGTTACAACTAGTCATGATCTGAAGAGTGGATGGAAGAAATAAGTTCTCTTCTTTCTTCTGAGAATGCTTTATTGCTTATGATTTGGTTAATTGGACCATGGCCCTCCTCAATGCCAGTCAGGCCCTGAAAGTGCCAGCTGTCCCTTACCCCCTGGTAAGGGGACCTGTTCGTTACAAATGGTGCAGGTGCTCTGGCCTCTTAACTACCCCCCCGCATGGGCAAACCAAGGACCCTTCCCTGGTCAGAGCTTGTATTTTGTTGACCATACCATAAAGTGTAGCTTTTGGGTTTTTTGTTGTTGTTTTTTTATGATGTTGTTGGGGGTTTTTTTTTGGTTTTGTTTTGTTTTTTTTATGTTTTCACTTACTTCCTGACTGGTAATGTCCTCCATGTTCAACTGGAGCTCAGAAAAAAGGGTGAAAGAAAGAAGATACGTGTATATAGATACATCTTCCTTCTATCTATATAGATAGAAGATATATAGATCTATTACTATCTCTATATATATCATCTTTCATATATATATCTATAAATATATATTTAATTTTAATCATGAATAAGTATGGAAAAATAAGTGAAAGAGAAGCTAGAATGTGCCCTAGGTCAGAATTGCAGGATCTGTATGTTGGAGTCTCTTAAAATAGGTTCAATGGTGAGGAAATGGGCTAGTAAGAGCGAACTCATTGCTCCAGGAGAGCTCTATCTTTTGCTGTTTCCACTCATCAGTCGATAGAAATAGTAGAGAATGTACCTATGCCTTGTTAGGACTGGATAACCATAATACAGAAAAATTATATACTAACGAAAAGAGTTGTTGCCATCAAAGATGGATACAGTTGGTGTAGAGCAACTTACTTTTAGGTAGGTTGAGATCACATATGCACGCAGACAAGAATGGGGATGATGAGAACTAAGATTTTTGATTCATTTTCCATTGGAGATATGGGAAAGGATGATTAAACAGTTGCATTAAAAAGTAGCATTTGATTAAGAAAATAAATAAAGTTTCATGGAAGGGGATGTATTTGTGAAATGCCAACGGAAGTGACCATTGATTGAAAGTGTGGATGTCTACAGTGCCTGTGCTTGCTGTCTACGTGACATAGTGATGGGACAGGTGATGATGGGGGAGTGCCTGTAATTTATGGTTTCTGACTTCATCTGAAAGAAGAGAATGAAAAAAATCAGGGAGTCTTGCTTCTGCTGTAACTAATCAAAAGCCATAAATGATGCAGTTTCCATGCAATGTATATGTACTCTGTACTGTTTCACAAGTCAGCTTTGTTGATTACCATTCTGTGATCACCTGCGTTCTTGGACACTCTTCTTGGACACTCAGCTCTGTATATCAGTCTGTAAACCATGTGTGATGCTGGAGTAGCTGAAGTCTGAAAATTCAGCAAGTGATACAGAAATAAAAACCTGTGTGTTCTTACACACATGCACACACCCTTCTCCTGGCTTGCCTTATTTGAGATGTTTTTTCTTATTTTGGGAAGGAAGAATATACTGTTACTTAGCTATGGTAAGATGCATCTCATCCAGGATATACAGACTCTTCCTATATGGAAGTTGCTGAAACTTACGGGAAATAGAAGCTGATGTTTCAGATAACTCTGCATAAGAAGTGGTAGATAGATTTATGGAAAAAAGAAAAGAGTACTAAAAAAGAATGAAAATCTGCTGCTTGATATATAATCAAGCTATCCCAGCATGATTTAGACCTTAATTCCAAGACATCTAATTTTCTTGAATCTCACTTACATGATAGACATTCTGCATTTAAGGACAAAAGAAATAATGACATTTAATGTCTCCAATTTACGGTTGCATCATTGCACAAACATGATTTCCTATTTTAATTCAGCAATGTAGATCTCTTATCAAGCGTGTGGAACACAGTTAATTGACTATAGCAGGAATTACACTGTCATTAGGTAATTATTTGAAAGGCTTTGTCTTTAAATGCGAATGCCTGAAATCTCTTTCATGTCTTACGATTTTTTAAGTAGAACCACGTCAATCTGAACAGCTGCATAATTTGTTTATTCTCTAATCCTGATTTTTGTAAATACCAGCATTGTTCTGCAAATTGTTTCCTTCAAAACAGAGCATCTTTGTTTCATATTCTAATGACAGGATGGTCTAAGTTTATATATAGGCAGGGGGCTAAGCGGTGAAGTTGGCCCATGTGCTTTTTCTGGTTCTTTGAGGAAGCATTATGCCCTAGAAAATGAGATGTAGCAATCTTAGTGTGCACATCAAGTGAACCTGATAAAAACAAAATAATAATGAAGATTTGCAAAATATGCTTTCATGAAGTTTTAAATTCTGAAATTACTTTGCAAGAAAGATGGCTGCCCAAATGTCTTAGCATGGCATGCTTCGGTGTCACCCTTATTCAAAGAAGTTCTGTGGAATTTGTCTTGCTGGAGGTGACTGCATAATGAAAAGCACCCTGCAGGAAATGAATGAACTGCAGTGTGCTAAAATGCACAAAAATATTTAAAATTTACTACTTTTTAGAAGCGATGGGCTGTTTTTATCCATGATAATCAAGGTATATTAGTCTGTAATGGCACAGAGCAAGAAGCAAATAAGAGGTGTTATAAGAAATGGCAAAAAGGTCTGAGTTTGCATTTTTAAAATAGAAATAACGTTCTCACAAATGCATTAGAGAAACTAGGGGCCATTAAGAAATGATGAAGAAGATAAAATTATTAATCATAAAGATACTAAGTGCCTGTCTTCAAATCCTATTTCTATTTAGCAGAAATAAAGTCTGTGTGTGCTGCTGCATGATAAGAATGTAATGGATGTAAGTAAAAAAAGAACTCCAATGGAACAAATGAAATCCTGCTTGGAAACTCTGCCTACAAATAAATCAACAAGTCCAAACAGTTGTCACCAAAGTGTATCAAGGGAACTAGAAAACTAATGTGCAGTAACAGTGACACTAAATAGAACCAGAGAAGTGTCTGAAGACTGGAGAAGAGCATGAGCAGCTTTTAGGGGAGAACTCGAGTGCATCTTCTATTTGGTGGAATATATAATGGAATAAATAATTTATGGAAATCAATAAATGTCTGGAAGGTAATGGAACCGTAAGCAAAAGCACTTACAGGCTTCTAGCAAATTAATCTTGCCAAACTTCCTTTGTTTTGCTTTTCTGAATAGTAGTGTACCATTAAAGAGAAAGCAGCAGTGTCCTAAGTTCAAAATAGTTGTGTGTAACAATTCCAGATAGCAAAGTTGGATGGCTGAATACATACCAACCTTCCTTGAATTTTTACCTTCACTTAAATAAACGGATTTGACTCATTAGCTTTCTATTTGGGACATTCTGCAATTTGGAGACAAAGTAAAATGCACTCCATTTGCATCCTGCTCGAGGAAAGAGTCTGTATCAGGAGCAGCTGGTCTTTCACATAGCCGTATCGGTCTGTTAGAAAGCTGGTTAATTTTCATGAGAGTTCATAATTACTTAGTGCCTGTTTATATGGTGGATGTTCTACTTAGGGGAGGTCTGTGGAAAGATACAGTCTGAAAGCCTAATATATTGGTTTCTAGATAGATAACTCTTAAGAGTGCAAAATCTACAGAATTACTTCTCAAACTGGTTTTAGTGTCGGACTCTATGTGGAAAAACATATGCAGGCTGGAACAATTCAGTATAGCTGCTAATAAGAAGCAAAACTTTCTGGTTTACCTCAGCAAAGGTATGAGATAAAGTTCTGATTCCCTCAATTTGCTTCTTCAAAAATGTATGCAGGAAATGAGTATCTAAGTCTGAGCTGCATTCCACATTCGGTCAAAACATATCTTATTTAAGAAGAATGCTAAATTTCTTTGCAACTTCCCTTTTTTGGAAGGTGGCAGTTTTAACAAGCTTATTAGATATACTAAATTTCAGCAAAGGGAAGTGGATTGTCAGAAGGGAACTCAGAGGTGGGTCAAACGTTGATTTTTTTTTTATTATTATTTTTGATTTATTTTTTTTTTAAACAGAAAGCCATCCAGGTGTTTCAGGGCATGGGGGAGAAAGAACTGAGGTTTATACTAATTCTCTGCTGAATAAAAATAGACTGTGCAATTTCCATATAGTGGCAGCAGATTTCTGCAACAGAAGTAAATGAACAGAANTTTTATTAATATTTTTGATTTTTTTTTTTAAACAGAAAGCCATCCAGGTGTTTCAGGACATGGGGGAGAGAGAACTGAGGTTCATACTAATTCTCTGCTGAATAAAAATAGACTGTGCAATTTCCATATAGTGGCAGCAGATTTCTGCAACAGAAGTAAATGAACAGAAGTAAACGAGTAAATCATAAATCTGTACCTGGCTAGCTGCATTGTCTGCAGCTTTGTATTAGTGATCTGAAACTCCTACGGGTTTTTATTTAGAGTAGAATTTTGGGAACCTGAAACTCCTTCAGCTTTGAAGCATTCAGTGTGTTCAGTAAATGAGTACTTTTCATTTTAAGCGCTGCATATGGCATACTTATTTTTCAGGGTTTGCTATCTTGCTTTTGTCTGTGTTGCCAATCATTTTGGGGTTTGTGTTCCTGCATGTTGCTGGTTTTTGACTCTGTAATATTTTTGTAAGTATTTAGCAAGTGATAATAGCTCTAAGTCACAGCTGAGTATGCCTGCCTATTGGATTTAGTTTTCCCACAGCAAGACTTCATGGCCTGGTACGCTGAAATACGAGCTTGCATACAGTTTCCTCACTGAGGAGAAGAATAATGGACTGCAAAACACATTCTGTTGCTATTAGCTTTTCAAGTGGATTGAGCTATTCATTGGAAAAAGAGCGTACTGCAGCAATTAAGTTCATCCCTGTGCTCAGTCGGCTTGCCGTTTCCGAAAATGAGATGGACATCTATTTTGCGAAGAGGCTAATGTTTTACTGATGGTAGAAATTATTAACTAAATCTGGAGCTGGAAACGTGCAAGGAATGGAGGTTTGGAGCACAGTATGAGACTGTAAAGTTCTTTAACATAGGTATTAAGTCCCTTATGACTGTGTCATACGCTGGACTGGTTAAAGCACTTTGTGGCAAATGGGAAGGCAGAAAACCGTTGGCTTTCACACTCTGCTGCTTATTTTATGTGTAGCTAGAACCTCACTGTGGAGACAATGATTTATTTATAAACACTGCTTTTCAGCATTTAACATTTGCTAGGTAGTTTGTTAAACGAGCATCTCTGTATACATGTGATCTCAGTTAGGGAGCTTGAAGTCCAAGTGAATATTTTGTTACTCTTGGAGGAGAAGGGGTAATACATACAATTCAGACTATGTTGAACCAGTAGAGTCAGTAAGGCAGAGTGTCTTTTGAACATGACAAGATAAATATTTATCAGAGGACCTTATTTAATCCTTTAGGTTACCCAAGAGGGCACTTTTCAGCTTGAGCTTCTCTTTCTGTTAGTTTTCCCCAAAATACTGCCATGAAAACGTGGAGTCTCTCCAGTCTGGGTGCTTTGGGAGAGCAGTGCTTTTCAAGTTGAGGAAATTCACCCTACAAAAATGCGGTTGTCAATGCCATAGGTATTCTTTGGGTGTAGGAACTGAGTAGTTGTTCTATTCTGTTCTTCATTACATTTTAATGTATACACTGAATGTTTTTCAGGAACTCCAGGAAAGAACTTAATGACATACGGTTTGAGTTTACTCCAGGTAGAGGTAAGGCTCCTTCACTTGAATTATTCTTTTATTGCTCGAAAAGGTATTTCAGAAATTGATCACTGCTTATAGTTAATACAAACTACCTCTCTGGAATGTTTCCTACTGTGTAGAGCTTTATATTGAACTTCACTTGAACAAGAATAGCAGATGTATGTAAATTCTAGTGGCAAGATTGCATGATGTGTACTATATATTAGAAGACTTGATCCACAGTATACTTTATCAATTTAATGTCTTGTAGAAATGATCTATGTGGTATATAAGATCTTGCATGGCAATATTTATGGATTCGGAATGTCTATTTTCACATTTGGAAAACATCGTAGGAAATGGAATATAGTAGCCATAAAGCTGTATGTGGTGATGGTGGTAATATTTTAGTTTCTTTCCCCTTTGTAATATAAGAAGGTCTGTTAACAAGTATGAGTGCACACCATTTTTCAAATGCTGACTTCAACAGAAAGTTGAGTTGCATCTCTAGATTCAATACTATCACCAGAAAGAAATTCTGGCATTGAAACTTTAAAGTCTGCTGCATGCTTGTAGGACTGTATTGGCTTTCCAGTGCTACAAGTTGTAAGAACTCGTAAAATTTACTTTTGTTTGAAGAAAAGCAAGGATATTACTGGGATAAAATGCACAGGAGGCTGATATATTGAGTAAGAATGTGTCCTTGTTACATAGCAACCCTTTGAACTATGAACACATTTCATACTTCTTAGAAGTCAGTATTCACTATATTTAGAATAGCCTTCAAAGAGCTTCCACCTAAAAATGAATCCAGATTGGAAGAGGTGTCTCTTTTCCTGTAAATCGTAGTATCTTTCATGTGCAGTAGTTCTGTGCATGGATATTACTCTCTGTTGTCTACCTGCATTTCTCATTGATTTTGGTAATGGGTGATGGCGAAAGAGATCTCTTACTTAATTGGGCACAGAGCATCCTCGTTTAGTCACTTGTCAAAAGAATTACGTAAATACTCTCGAAGCAGTTATATAAGCCATTGAAGAATTCTTACTTGGTCAAAAATAGAGGATACACCAGGACTGTTCCTAGTAGTCAGTCAGTAGCCAGAAGGTGGCTACGATTCTCGTCTTCACAGGTCTCCAGAAACTGCAGCTAAGTCAGCTATATTGCTTTTCACCTCTGTGTGTTTCTTGAGGAAATGATGCAACTATGTAACTGCCTCAAAGCATGTGTCCATGCAGATATTTGGCGTTGAAGCCATATTGCTGTTGAGATTTAGCTGGAATTTAGGCTTGTTCCTGCTGTTTCCTCGTACTTACCTCTAAGCCTTCTAAAGTCTTTATCCAGGAGCAAGTACTAGTCACAGGGACTTAGGAATTAACCCACTCGGGTACAGCAATTGATGCAAAATTGATACAAATCTCTGAATTTCCTGGGTCACAGTACTTAAAAGCTACTTTAAGCCTAAAGCTCAAAATAATGACTGTTCGTGTAACTCCTTTGCCCCGCTGGTAACAACCAAGAAAGCCTATCTATCTCTATCTAGCTATGCAGAACAATGGAGGGGATAAAGAAAACAGTGAAAACCACACCAAAACATAGTTTATCTTCTTGGTTGTGAAGATGCTGAACTTGTAAACTGTGTAGGACAATGTAGTTAGATAATAGAGGAGAAATGCTAGTGGCCAGGAAAGGTCTGTAGGGGGTTTGCAATGAATGAAATCATCACCTCATGCGATTTGCTTTGCAGAGGCTGATAAGATAATTATATTTTTTCTTCCTAATTAAAGATAATTTGAATTCAAGCCTGCCTCCATGGGTGTTTTGGAACAAAAATATATTTTTGTTAAATTGCATTGGATGACTGATACTTTTTGTTGTTTTTGTGGGCTCTCATACTTATTCATTTCACCTTTTGGACAGACACAGCAGATGGCGTTTCTCAGGAGCTGTTCTCTGCAGGCCTGGTTGATGGCCATGATGTAGTTATAGGTAAATTACATTTTTGTTTGCAATTACACTCTTGTGACAAGTTTGTATTAAGTGAATGTGAAAAATGTTTTCTCTAATGCTGGTTTTCACAAAACCTTTTTTGTCCTTATTTTGCTTTCATGTATGCATAGTTCAATCAACAAGCCAATTTTGATACCAGTCCAAGGATTGCTTTTGGAAGTCAGAACTCTTTAGTGGTTTGAGAGGATGATATAACATAGATCTCCTGAAGGGTTATTTACAATTCAATGATTGATAATTTTTGTGCTAACTTGATTTTTTTGTTTAACAATAAAATGATTTTTCAGTAGGATTTTGCAAAGTGTGCTTTGGCAGCTCTGAACTTATTAAATATTCTGTTTGGGTTCATGGAAGTAGAACAAAGCCAAAGTTCAGGATCTGTGGAAATTGCACCTAGAGGTATTTCTATGGTAAAAAAAAAAAAAGATAATCAAAAATGTCTTCTGGCTGAAAGATACTTCTCTATTTTTCTGTTCTGTGCTTTGGTAATTATCTTTTTTTTAAAATGAAATTCAGTGCCTGGCAAAGGTGATTAGTTTGGAAGTGCTTATTTCCCTGCAGTTCCTTCTCTTCTTCTGGTTGCTCAACACCAGTAGACATACCAAAATCAGAGTGGGGCTAGTAGATGATAAATGTGTGAGAACTGAATTGAGGAATACTAGCAAATCAATCTTTGTGATGTGGTCAAAGAAGTTCGTATCAATTCATTCAGATATCATTACCAAACTACTCAATAATATGGAGAATGTTTTACCAATCTGTAAATTCATATGACTTGCCTGGAAGATTATCTAAATAATTCTCAGTGCAGTTGTAGGGTAGCTAAAGTATTTCAGAGAGAAGCCAGTACTTTTTGCTTTTGTATTTTCAGAATACAGGTTGATTCTAGCTGATAGAAGAAACAAAAGCTCTACCTATGCTTTTATTTTAATTTCTAAAGAAAAAGTATTTAAGGGAGGTTCACAGATGGTACAGGCTAGCAGGCACTCTTTCTTAAAGTCACTTCTACTACACTGTTACTGTAAGGGTTCAGGGGAGAGGGATAGCTTGGCCTTAGGTTGTTGCCTTTTAAATACCCAGTATGTGAAAAGTGTCATTACCATACTGCTGCTGATGTTTTTGTTAGAATTTTCATTGCTACAAGATACTTTACGTCATTTAGAAATAATAAATAAATAATTTTTTTCTGGCTAGGAGAAGAATTGTTATCTGTTGGCTATCCCACCTGCCTGGGCAGTCAGCTGGCACTCTGTGTTGCACAGAACTCAGAGTCACGGCTGGCGATGCTGCAGTGCAAGTCCTGGTGGGACCCAGTAAGACCCCTTTTCCCTTCTTCAGTCTTCCCTTTTCCTTTTTCTGCAAAGCTCACTTCTCTTCCTATGTAAAGTGCCAGTACTTCTATGGAAATGGCACCATGAATGGGATTTGCTGTCATCTTTCAGGGGGGAGTGATGGGGGAAAGGCAAATGAAGATAGATATACCTCATGGCTTTAGCGATGGGACTTTGGTCCTTGAAGAAGCATGAATATTTAAATAAGTAAGGTTTTCCCTAGCAGGCTTGGTTAGAGACACTGTCTAGTTAGCAATAAAAGTTTACTTCCCTGCTTAGTTCCTGTTTTGAATTGCATCAGACTTTTTAGCACTATGATGATCGTCCTTTCTATTCTTTCCTGTTTGTCTTTTTATTGGGGTATTTTTAAAAAGTAAGGAAATGAATTTTCTTGTATATAATTGAAAGCATTCAACTTAAATTTAATTTCATTAGTTATATGCAGTTTATGTGTTCATTTTTCTGTGATGTTGTAACTTACCTCAAGTTCCACAGGCACAAATTCTTGTGTGATTTTGCACTATAATTTTCACTTTTCTGTCTGCTTCACCTGTGAAGTTGTTCAAGTTTTCAAATATGTTTGGACATTGTTATCTTCCTAAAAAATGACTTCAGATTTCATGTTTTAGTGAAAGGTAAATTCTGCTAAATACGATTTCACTTTTAATTAAAAAAAAATAAAGTTGGACTTAAGTTAGAAAATGTTTATGATTTGCTTTGGGAAAACTGGCTAAATGTTGTATGGGTATGGAATAAAACAACTTGCATGCAAGTAGATGATCACAAATTTCAGAATTTCACTGTAGCAGTGCAGTCCTAAGAAATATTTCAGTCCCTTAGTTGAAAGCAATAGGTCATATAAGAGAGCAGATGGTGCTGAAAATGTAAATCTGCTTATAAAACTAATTTTCTGTGTAAAATTATTTTCCCACCTTGTTCACTTGAAATTATAAGGTTTAAAATCTTCCTATATAGGAAGAGGGGAATAGTATAGAAGAGCTTAGTTAACCTTCTCGACCAGAAGAACTGATTCCCATTAGCTTCCAGATTGAAAGCAGCTGATAAATTACCTTTCACTATTCAGCTGAAGCATGCAGAAATTCAGCCTCTATAACATGAATAAAAATGAAGTTCTGAGATAATCTCATAAAAGTTGTTCCTGTAGTTTCTTTTAATGGATGTTGGAACGTGTAGAGGCTGAGAGAAAAAAGAAAGGTGAAAATATCTGTGCTTATGTTGAACTCAACAATTTGTTGGTGTAACAGTGTCTGAAAGGACGCTTGACTAGGAGTCAGCAAAAGCTGTTGTGGAAAGTACAGCAGTGGCATACGTGAGCTGAAGCTGTTAGTGGGGACCAGCTGATGTGTAGGTTTTATAGAATTTGCTGCTAAGTAGCAACATGCTTCACCTTTTGAGTCTTGCTGGATTTGCTTCACTTAACACAGGCTTCCCAGGAAGATTTCCATTCTGATAAGCAATGAGTTCAGCTACCTGTTCTGCAGAGAAGCAAAAAAACCCCATCTTGCATGTTCAGTTCTGGCTACGATTGACTGGTTTCTGTTCTTACTGACAGTAGCATTGTTTCACAGGAGGTCCCTAGATCAAGGGAATCAGTGCAGAGAATTTCGTTTAAAAGCAGACTAGAGTTTGCGTTTGCAGAAGGGAATGAGTCTTGCAGCTTATATGCAGGCATTGGTATCTAGCTAATAAGGTATTTTTATGCAGTACCAAAATAGCTATGTTAAATCATATGAAAGATCTGGAATATTTTCAAAATACATTTTGAGATGAAGTATATCTCTGTGTGTGTATGCAATATATATATATTAGCTAGTAAACATTCATCTAGTGATGCTTTATTATATTTTTGGTACTGTAAAGGAAACCCAAATCATATCAACAGTCAGTTCTGTTGAAAATCACATAGTTGCAATCCTACTTCACTGGTATATACAATGGACATATAATTTCAGTGAAGCCTTAAGCTATAGTTAATCTTCTAGAGGCCTTGCTTAAATTTCAGAACCTAAAGGTGTATTTACAGTTATTAAATTGCAGTATATTAAAAAAAACCCAACTACTTCCCTTCCTGAATACTGCTTAAATAAAAGCCTTCATATCCATGCCATCAAGAAACGTGCAGTTGCCCTTCACTATATTAATGTACCTTTATTTTAGGTATTTTTGTCAAAAAGTATCTGTGAATACCTTGAGCATCATGGAAAATGTACCTTCATTTTTAAATACACCAGACATTAACTACTGGTAAATGGGTATCTGTCTTTGATGTTGGAGCCAGACCCAAGTATCCACTCTGTAACCAGAGGAACAGCTTTTAGTCAGTCAAAACAAAAGCTTCCTGCTGAAAGGCCTAATGTCTTTAGAAGAATCAGCTGAAAGCCCAATAAATCATATTTTGAAATGAGATCATATTTTGGAAGTAGCGAGCTTTTTCATCAACATCTTGAATATTTTCTTAGAAGCGTGAATACAGTAGATGCCATAATACTTTGACTAAGGGTTTTGGGGTTGTGAGATTAGATATTTTTTTTTTTTTGGAGGGGGGTTATAGCCTTTTTATTTGTTGCAGTTACTGTGGAAAGTAGTCAGGACTTAAATTGGCATCTAGAATTAAAAAAAAAAAAATCATAGCTGTGGATGGGTTATTTGGCCATGAGTACAGAGGACATGTATATGACCAAATCCAGAATCACGTTATTTCAAGGGATGTTAAACAACAAGTAATATGTATGGTTTCCAATTAATCACAGTATTAAAGCATTTGAAATTGAAACAGCTGACTGTCTTATGGTATCACGTCTGCTGATGCTGAAGGTGCTTTCATACTAAAATGGAAAGACGAAAAAGCAGAAGCCCAGTTTGTTAGTATACTGTCTGTAACAGCATCTTAACTCATAGTGGCACTGATAATCCATTTCATAGAAAAGCCACAGAGTTACACAGTGAATATCCTTTTGCTTTCTTTGGTTTCCTGCATTTGCTTATACCTAGTTTACTTTGCTGTCTTGTTAGATTAATCATCTTTGAAACTGAATGAAGTGATGCCTTTTTTTCAACTAATTCCGGCTTATCTTACTGTAATCAGAAAATCGGATAGTGCTACACGAGTAGAAAACGTGTTGCATTAATTTATGTCCTCAAAGAGCAGTAATGTTACCATGGGTAGGTGACTTGGATAGCACTACCATTTGAAGGCAGCATAGGTTTGTCATTTAATATCAGTAATGTTTTGAGATGCACTGATTTTTGTAATATTTGAGGGAACTTATTAGAAGTTTTGTTTTTTCTTGTGTCTGTTTATTCTTGTGGTTCAAACTGAGTGAAATAACTGAATTTTTAGTTAAGTGTATGTCCTGGTTTGAGGTAAAGTAGAACCGATTTTCTTTTCAGTAATTTTACTTTTCAGCTAAGCCTCTTCTAACTAACTGAACTCTCTGAAATTAATGGTGTATTTTTCAGACACTGTCCGCTTCCAGGGTGATAAGGCCTTGTTTATAATTGATACCAAGGAATGGTATGCAGAGGGACTCCTGTTTATACTTATTGCTATAACACCCAAGGGCAGCTAACTTTGTTATATGCCCTGTTGGAGGGTCGGAAGCGGAAAGGCATAGAGGGGTCGCACCTGCAGGGTGGAGCGGACAGGACAGGTGACCCAAAACTGACCAACAGGGTATTCCATCCCATCTGTCTCATGCTCAGTATAAAAGCTGAGGGATAAAGGCTCAGTCCGCTGTTTCTTCAATGGCTGGTGACTGAGGAGCACTCTGTCTTTTCATCTGCCTTTGATCCTGATCTGTGCGTTCCTGAATCCAGATCCAGAGTCCAATTCCCATCCATCACTGGGTCTGGTCTGGGGTTTTCCCAGTGCCTGCCAGTGACATGATCGCCACCCTGGGAGCTTGATAAGGTTTTGTATATATTGTATATGTTTAATTATTTTATTTTTCTTTTATTATTAATATTTTCATTAAAGTAGTTCAGTTTTCTTTTAAACTCGTAAGCCTCTTTCTGTCTCTTCCTCCTCTCCCTGAAGGGAAAGGTAGGGGAGAGCATCTGTCGTTCGTTTCGGTGGCCAATCCGGCCCAAACCTTGACAGTGTATCACATTTTTAGTTGCTCCAAAGCTCTATGTACCCATGAACTTTCTAATGAGAAAATGCCTTTAGAGACCCTAACAATTAATTTCAAACGATAGACTAAATACTTTGTGTTCGCTTTTTAATGTATTATCCAGAAAGGAAACATAGCTTTAATGAAAACCTGACTGTATTTTAAAGTGTTTTGTAGAAACTCTTGGGCCTTCAACATGTGCACATAACTCTGTATCTCTTCAGCAAGATATGCACGTGCATTACAGATAGGAGAATATCTCTAAAAACCCCAGGGTTTAACTCAGGACTTAAATATTTCAACACATCTGGCTCATTTAGAGCTAATGCATTGAAGGGTGACTCATAATGACTAGACTGCCGGGAGTTCTGGAAGCTTGAGGTGCACCCGCAGGTAATCAAGCTTTGCATCTAATTGCGCCTTCAAAGTTATTTTAGCTATATGTGTTGTACGTAAAAGGTGCACTTGAGAAAGTATATTGTGTGAAACTGGCTGGCTTCATGCAAGTTCCCACCTTGTTGAATATTCAGTGTGGTGAAAATTTCAGTGAACCTGAAGAGGTTCAAGGTTAAAAAAATAATATTCTGTTAGGTGAATAATCACCGCTGCTGTAATGGTGGTTGTGGCAGAACTATAAGTACGTGATGTAAGAAATTCTCCAAGTGTTCAAATTATTCTCTACACATGTGTGTTCATGTATCATAGTAAATGTGCGTATCTTATAGCCATGATCAAGTAAATAATAATTTTTAGTTACTTTAAGAGAAAGAAAAAAGGTGGGATTGGCAGTTGCCTTCAAAGACAGGGTGTTTTGGGTATTTTTTCAGCATGCAGCCTACCAGTTCCTACTTAACTGTGTAAATGAGAAGTAAATCCATCCGTTTATTAGTGGGATTAGTTTGGGTTTAGCCAGATATGGTAGGTGATAAATTGTACTTTCCGAATTGTAGTTTCGAGGCCTTTCCTTGCTAGTTTAAAAAAAAAAAAAACAAACAAAAAACAAAAAAACCCCTGTGAATTTGAATCAGAAATTGCAAAGACAGCAATGTAAGTAATGTTCCTCTTTTCAATAGTAATTTAGTTGCTGTTATTTGTTTCCTTGGCATTCACTTCTCTGCAAGCAGTTAGTATGTCAAAATAAGGATTTATTGAGGTTCTTCAACCTAGAGGTAGTCTATTTCAGAACCTAACTCCTGCACATCAGGGAGTCTTTTCTAAATATATTTTTCCTTGTTTCAAGTTTCAGATATAAAGTATTGAAGTAGCCTGGCTGCTATTTCATCTTCTTAATAGTTTTGTCAGAACAATATCTATAATTCATAGCAGAACTCGGGACAGGAGGAGTTGTGAAGATCTGATGGGGGGAGGAGATTAGCAAGTAATAATATGTATAGCAGAATGTGACCTGCCTTATTTCTGCATACACCTACATTTCAACTCTAATCCAGCATGATGAAAGTATTTGTTAGAGCTGTCTTCAATATCTTGATGACTATCAAACTGTTGTCAAAACCTTTGTCTGAAAGCTAGTGCTTGCTTTCCACATTCAGTCACTGGCAAACGATTTTTTCAACCTTGTACTCTGACTCATTCTTTTGTATTGAGAATTTATGAGCACAATTTACTGTAATATCTCAGGCTTGTTAAACATCCCTACTAGCAATGTTGGGCAGCAGGTCTAAATTTTTATTCTAAATGTTAATTTGAGACCAGACTGAGGTTTAGAACGCTCAGGATCATCAAAGTGCTTTTCTCAAAATAAAGGGGAAATTGTGAAACCTGTATATAATCCTCCCTCATCTTCCTGGGTAATCTACCCCATTAGAGACATGCAGAATCAACGTCTGAAATAGATAAGCATTTAAATATCCAAATATATTCTACTTACCTTTTTATAACACTTTGTTTTCAATGTGCGGTGGTTTGCCTAAGTGTTCTTCACACATTCTGGGGGGAAAATAATCAATCTGAAGTACCAACCTTCTATTTTTTTCATAGGTTTCTGGGAAAAGGTACAATTTGCCAGTTGTTATATTAGGATTTTAATTTAATCAATAAAAACAGTTATCACAATTCCAGTCTTTTTTCCTTTTTTTTTTTCTCATAGATTGTAGAATGTAAACATTACCTTGGGATCAGATATCCATACTAAATAATTGAGAATTTGGGAGTTTAGTAATGTGTTATTGGAACTGAAATAAGTAGATTGCTGGCACTAACTTATTTCATTTTCCATTTTGATACAATGCTCCTGTTTCATAAAATATACCGCTTCTGTTGGATGGGAATTTTTCCATCAGCTACGTATAGAAAAACGAAATCTTTCAGTCCTCTGTTTTCCAATTTCTGTCTGTGACCCCTGGGTATTAATACCCCTTGTTAATGGATCTTAATGTGAAGACATTTGAGGTCTGATATTATTCCGAAAAATTTATTTTTTCAGTTTAAACAAGGATAAATATTTAAGGTCTTTATTTGTCTGTAAAGGTCAATCAGGAATATGTGTCCCTGATGTCTCTTCCATGCCTTTCCCTGTTCTGCTCTTATTCAAATAACAGTATAACTGTTTGGTTGTTAAACCTTTGGTCCCACTTCCCCCCTCCCCCAGCCTTTTTTTTTTTTTTTNGGAACAAGATACCCTGATGCCAAGCTACTAGTTAATGTCCTTAAAAATGTCTAAAAAGACATGAACTAGCCTAAACCTTGGTTGGTTGTACAGAGTAAATAAATTAATACCTAAGTTAAATCAGCACAGATTTTGGTACTCACTAGGGGTAGCACAGCCGGCGCCTATGAGTATTCTGTGCATAATTTGAAGTATTGCTTGCCTCCTTTCTTTAGTATTGCTGCGTTGGGCCATTTTTTGGGAGGTGAGGATGATTTTGCTTGGTACAGTTCTTCGTCATGCCTGGTACTTTATAGGCACATGAAACAGCATCCATTCCTGGGTTTACCATGTTTACAATATTGGGGCTCAGAACCAGTAAGAACTACAGGGCTCAAGTGGTTTTAATGATTACTTTAAGCTGTGGGAATTGCACTGTGAAATTGTAGTCCTGTTCATGAGGATGCTGTAGGGGACCTTTTTCAGTCTCCCAGTGTTCCTTTCAAGGGAGAGCTGCTTTGGCCTTTTGTTGTCCTGGAGCTGTCCTCTTCAAGCTGTGTTTTCTGATTGTGAGGCTGCAGATCAAGCTGT
Source organism: Himantopus leucocephalus (assembly GCA_003993805.1). Lineage (NCBI taxonomy): Eukaryota > Metazoa > Chordata > Aves > Charadriiformes > Recurvirostridae > Himantopus > Himantopus leucocephalus. Next base: position 21,144,281 of record RSEF01000007.1, read on the forward strand.
TGGATATTAAAGTATCAAATGTTGAAATGGAGATAGTTTCCACTGTCTTTATCTATATGTACTGATTCAGCAACGTACTTTGAGAATTCAGGCAAATTTGTGAGCCTTAATCTCCCTTTGATAAATTCCTAATGACAGCGTCTTCATAAATAATACATTTTTAAATGTTTTTAATGTTTCTCCCTTATTAGTGTCCAATAGCTTCCTCAGAAGAGAAGCCAGGCTTGCTGTTGATCTTTCTATTCTCTTTTATTTCTTTCTTACAAGAATCATGTCTAGCTCCTTGCAGTCCTCTAGCAATAAACACTTGCTAGTTAGCTGTCACAGATCTCAAAATGCTTCAGTGTTTCCCTTGCTACTGTTCTCAAGCAACATAAACAAAAGGGATTTTATGACTAGCATCCTGAATGGGTGGACTAATGGAATTGCGCTGTACTTAAAAGACTTTTTTGACCTCTCTTTTAAAAGCCTTTTAATCTTTCTTGCAGACAGTTTGTGAGTTATTAGAAAATATTAGTTAATAATAAGAAAGTCAGAGATCTGGAGGAATTGCTACCAAAAGTTCTAAAGGTTGATTGCTTTGATGGTTTGCATAATATACTATAACCCAGTGCTAGCTACGGTTTAAAACTTAGTTTTGATTTTGCTATGAACTTGCAAATGCATGGAAACCACTGTGCAGCATGAAATATAAATGAATGTATATATATTGCAGTGAAACAGCCTCAAGAGCGTGCATAATAAATCCAGCCCTTTGGAGGAAAGCCCTACCAGCAGCTGAGTTTTCAGGAGTGATAATTCCATTGAAAAGTATTCCTGTCATTGAGGCATCCTGCTTCCCAAGACCCGTACAGGAGAATACGGCATTAATCCTCAAATCAGCAGACTCCCAAGGCAGTTAATTATGTAGAACTCCATGTATCAGATGAAAATGGCAAAATAACTGCCTACAGTTGGGAGAGGTAATATTTGAAACAATCAGCAGGAAAGCCAATAAATCTGTAGAGCTTTGAGTTTGGCCTCTCTAACAGCAATACCGTGGATGAAGTAAGGAGCAGCTGAAGGTGGCTATTCCTTATAGACTGAATTGTGGACTACATAAGAATGATTTCACTTTTCACTTAATAAAAAATACTTTTTCATTTTCTCAGCACTTACATTTTTTCAGATTTTTTTGTGACAGTAATTTTGTGCCTGAATAATGTTTTCCCTTTCCTCATATCTGAATTTCAGACTTACAGTATGCAATAGCTTTGCAAACTGTTGAGCCTAAGCATACTGTTAGAGGTTCCCCATCCACTCTTTTCAAAATGGAAAAGCAGATGAATCATTATTCTTTTGAGAGCACCCCAGAAATATCATCTCAAGCTTTAGATTCTGCTTGTGTTTGTGGTTATGCCAGATGGCTCCGGCTCAGTTGGCTGGGTCGGCATTGTACTGGAAATAGTTCTACTGTACTTCATATAGCTTTATTTACTGTCTCATTAATTTTAACTTTTCCAGAAGTTTTCCCTATTCAGAAGTCATTAGGGTTAGGCTTCATGCAGTGTTAAGAATTTTAAATAACCAGGCAGAGTCCTGTCACATTACAGGAGCAAAACAGCTATTTGAGACTGCCCAAAGTATGGTTACTGTCTTATATTTATTTGTGATCTTGAAGGTAGCCTTTTTTGTTCTGTTACCTCAGCTTATATTGATCACTTAATTATAACTGATGTGGTTGGCCAAAATTGTCATATAGCAAATAGTGATTTGTAGTATATTCCACATAAATATGCATGCTAGAGGACTGTAGGTACGTGGGGGTTTTTATTACATCTGCAATTAGCAGCCCGTGTTGTGTATATTCATATGCTGCTTTTGACTTTTTATCCTATTGCATGTTCTGCAAGTGTCAACACTTACTTTGACAGACTGGCACAACCATTTGTCACAGAGCAAAACCTGCAAAAGAACCTGGAATGATTTGTGGTACATAGGCTGATTATATGTCCTTCAGAAGCCTTCTGAAGAAAGCAGAACGGCACCTCATTTATTGTTGTAAACAACAAAAAGCCCATTTACTAACTGCTGCTAACATTTGAAGAGGGCTTTTGCTCCAAGGCATGATTTGAAGTATACTCTATTTACTTGAGGCTACTGCTGGCAAAGGTTTTTCCAGCACCACTTAATTTTTTCCTGCAGTTATCTTGTTCATGTTTCTTCTTCTGACTTTTATAGGAGCATAGCCATAACATCTTGAGAAAACACTCTGCAAAATAAAGTTGAGTCTAGTATATCCAGGCCGTGTAGAAACAGTGAATTCCCAACAGGATTTGAAATTGTCAGTTAGTGCTGCTTGCAGGCAAACTAATCTACTATGAATTTCAGAAGTACAACATCCAAGGCATGGCTTCAGAGTACTTCAAAGAAAAATGGCTTTGTCAGTAGGAACTGTAGTATACTTAACTTAGAGATAAGGTGTGAAGTAGAATCCAGAGACATATATTTTACAATGCTCTCCACTTTTCCAAATAATTTAAGTATCAGTGGAGAGAAGGATTCCTACCTCTCTAGAAACTCCTAATGTGAAACTCCTTTTCACTTGAGGGAGAGCATTACTGTATTAAAATGACTTGGTTCACCAACTTGCAATAGAAGAGTTGTTGGGAGCGTGGGGGAGGGAGAGGTGGTGAGAGTGGGATGGTTAATTTCCTCCTGAGTGTTTGCAGATGTGGTTGGGTTTCATCTGCATTTCATAGAATCATAGAATTGTTAAGGTTCGAAGGGACCTTTCAGATCATCTAGTCCACCCATTAACCTAACCTGACAAAACCACATCTAAACCATATCCCCAAGTACCACGTCTACCCTTTTTTTAAACACCTCCAGGGATGGTGAATCCATCACCTCCCTGGGCAGCCTATTCCAATGTTGAATAACCCTTTCAGTGAAAAAATTTTTCCTAATAGCCAACCTAGATCCAATTTAGAAACTTTAGGCTCATTTTTTGTACTTAAGCCAAATTAAAACTTTGCACGTGAGCTGTACTAGGAGGGTTAGTGTGTCTTTACTTAGTAAATCATTTTCCTTGATGAAAAGAGCCTAAATTTAGTAGCTGGGGGAGATGTTCATCAGTAAAGCCTAATAGTAGTTCCACTTAAAAGTAATTGTTTTTCTTTCTTGCCTGATGCGATCAGTAATTCTGAATAGGACTGAACAGTAGCGGCAACTGCTTGTATGTGAGAACATTGTTTACTGATGTGAGCGTATGCCTGGCATGAATTTCTCAGTGTCTTTCAGGAGACTTTGCATACTTAGTGGTCCAAACTGTGTAGGTTTAGTAATAGTCCTACACTTTTAGAAGTATATTCGCAAGAGTGGTAAGTCAGTTATATTTAATGCAACTGATAGCTTAATTTAATTGCATTTAAAGTGGGATGAGTATTTCACTCTAAAGTATGTTGTTCTACTTGCAATTTTGAGAATATCTTTACTGTAGTTAAGATGGATTCCCAGACTTCCTGGAGAAATATTTGGAAGGCCCTGCAGGCTGGCTTTCAGGAAGGACTTTCAACTGCTTGGATGGTTTCTGCTGCCTGTGCTGCAGGCTCTACTTCTAAAGGAAGTTAACTAAACTAGAGATGCCACGGACACCTGCAGTTCATGGGTTACTGCTGTTTTTCCTAGCTGACTATATCAGGCTCCAAAAGATTCCAGTTACCAGTTGAGCCCAGATCTTCAAGGTGTTTAGGTGCAGAGAGACATACCCAGTGCTATGTACTTACTGAGGTCCTGGACCCGTTGGCTTGCACTAAGGTGAAAAGGATAATGATTGTCTCATCCCTTAACAAAAAAAAAAAAAAAAAAANGTTGTTGGCCTTGCAGTCTAGATAAGGGCAAGACCTAGCCAAACAAATGCAAGGAGGTAGAAAAGTGAAAAAAGATACCAACAGGACTGTACATTTTTGCTAGGTAATTACACACACATATTTGATTCTTAGTTGATGTTAATTACTTTCGCTTTCAGATATTGCAGAAAGAGTGGGCCTTTGGGGGGATTCACATTCACAGTGGCTTGCTTGAATGAGATTAATGATGTTAGTTTGGCAAAATCATTTTTATTGCCGTTCTGTAAAGACCAGAAGATGTAAAACACAGGGTACCAAAAGTCACAGGTGAAACACTAGTTTTAATTGAAAAATGCTGAATGCTTATAATTGAAATTAAAAAGGTCTCTCTGTAGGAAGCTGCAGGTGTGACTATTTTTTGTGTAAACTTGTATTCTACTGTTATGGACTCTTTGCAGGTCAGCTTTCTCATTTTCAAACGTAGCCTGAAAACATCTGGCATTACTCCCTTAAATCCTCCTAATCTTCTGTTTGATTAAACATGTCCCACTCTGGTTATGGCCCATCAGAGAAGCAAAAATAAAGCATGTTTCATATGCTTGCTTCAGATGTTTCTCTAGCGTTTTGTATGTAACAGTTTTTGGCTGGTGTTCATATTAAAAGTAAAGACAAGTGAACAAATAAAACTGTGTCCCTGTAGCCTTTTAATGAGCACTGTTCGTTGAAAAGCAGTTCGTGAAGAATGATATCCATCTAAAATATCACTCCTCTCTGTTATGGTGTTTAATTAATAAAATAAGTATTTAACTACTTACATATATTGCTAGTTTATCTTTTGCTATTTGTGCTTTGAAAATTTTAATTTCTTCCCTGGTAAAGAATCAGCAGGAAGGTGAGGGGTTTTTAAGATTTTGATACTCCTTGTGAAGTCCTCTGTGCTGATAGTTCATTAAAACACTTGCTGATAACGGGCTGCTCTTTGCAAGTGCAGGAATACTAACTTTGCCAGTAACTTTGCCTAAGGGTGCCTGGAAGTTTTTGCATTCAGGTGAAATAGCCAAGCGGCATGCTGACTTGCCTTAGTTGTTCTACAGCTGCTCAACGTTAAATGAAAGGCCACCCCTCTTGTAGACATGCATGCATTTGAAGCTCATCTTTTTGTAACATTTTATAACAGGTGAAGTTAGAAATATTTGGATTTAGGACCCAACTCCTATCTGGTTTTGTAGCACTCTGTCTCCATTTCAGTGAAGCCAGCAAATACTAGCTGGAGAATTTGTTTTTTCTTTCTTATTTTTTTAAGATATGTTTGACGGGGATTTGGATAACCCAGAGCTGCTTCTTGAGTGCATGATCCTATTTCATAGATTTTTAAGACGTAAAAAATTGAAGCTATTCTATCCTGGCTTCAGGAGCTATGAGGCTGAACACCCCTTTTTGCCTACGTATGAGGTTCTAAGTATTAATTATAATGAAAAGCATTATCTCTATTTGCATGTATTTTATCAGGTAGGAGGTATTGCAATAAAATTGACTTATTGAGGAAGTGAATTGTGTGAATAAAATAAAAAGTGTTTGTAATGACTAGGATAAAGAAAACTATGAATAACGAAGCTTTAAAAACAGAAACACTTTCTATTTTAGTGCCTGAAGTTGAGTTCATTTAACTGTGAAGGTTAACTTTTTTCTTTCCAAAAAACGTAGTCTGAAACATGTACCTTGTTCTTGCTTTTAAGGCTTGTTTTTAGTTTCAAACACCCTTTCATCCCTGGTCAAATTTGTTACAGGTGTATAAACAATCCTTGGTGCCATTTCAGTGGTATAAAGAAAATGAGACCCCCACAAATTTAATTTGCATTTAACAGTGGTAGATTGGCCTAATTGTTTACTTCTCTAAATTCCCTTGCCAAGTACTGTACTTCTCCCTGTGAGGCCAATTTCTGTTACTACACAGTGAATCATAGATAATCCGATATGGTAGGAGTGCAAATTTTATCATCATGATGTTAGAAGATGGAGGAAGTAGGAACCTGAGTTTGTAGCAGTAGGACATTCAACACGCAAATGTTTGCTCTATATCCTCCACCTTATGAAGTCTGTGGAAAATATTATTTATGGAGAACATCCATTTTCTTGCTTCTCTTCTTTATGGTACTTACCTACTCAGTGAACTAAGAAATGTCTGCTACTTAATACCTGTTTGTTTCCTTTTAAAATCTTTTCTAAACAGCTCTGCCAAGTGTGGAGTCTTTCTCTCATGATGATGCCCTCTTGATGACATCTTGTGCTCAAAAGTCAGTCTCAGAACAAAGGCTCTCAATGATTTGGTCTGAGTTAGCTCGGGATCTATGACTCTGCAAAGCTGGGGAGCAAGTTTAGTAAACATACAAAGCTGAAAGCAAAGAATTTTTTGGTCAAGATTAATGGTAGCAATATTGTAAAAAAAGTAGACCAATCAAAAGTGTGACTTCGGTGTTTCGATAGGAAAAGGGTTTATTATTTTCCTGCCTCCTCCTCTGCTTTCAAGGAGTAAATTATTTCCTTCCTGATACGTCTGTTATGGCATACAGCTTCCTTCTCTGGACACTCGGGCTCTGTAGATCTAGTTGAACTGTTTACTGGTGTCACATCACAAATCTTTGTCACGCTTACTGAGAGAGTAGTTTGAAGGTCAGCTCCTTTTGTATCACTCTCTTATTTTTGCTCATTTTTCTTTTGATAGTGAGCTGTAACAGATTACCACGAGTCTGTGTGGTACTAATGCCACCGCAAAAAAGGAACAGAAGCACACACGTAAAGCCAGGAGAAACAAGTTAGAGTGAGCTCGGCCTTCTCCTAGAAACTTCTGCTGATGGTGGCCCTGGCTATAGTAGAAATACGATATAAATCATGACAGCCGTCAGCTTATCCTTAGCTGCATGATTCTCTCATTTTCCTTGCACTTGCATTTTTGTGATTGTTAATTTTTTATGGAATAGACTATGCTGAAAATTAGTAGGGGTTTTTTTGTTGTTCATTTGGTTTTCAGGCTGATTTTTCTCCTGAATCAGTTCACATAGTCACAAAGTATCAGTGACTGCAAAGGAAAGGAGGCAGGATTTATGGCAGCCCAACTGCCCTGTGACTTTCAAATAACAGCTAGAGTGATTAAATGATTCAAGTGGTAATTTACAGACATCTATGTGTGTAGAATTAACTAGAAGATTGAACATGAGGCTTGACGTCATATTGAATGCAATTTCTGTAAATCATTTTTTCCTTCGTACTTTATTTTACAGTTGCTGCTAACTTACAGAAGATAGTAGATGATCCAAAGGCCTTGAAAACGTTGACTTTTAAGTTGGTAAGTAAAAGCATGTAGGGAAGGAACAAACTAATTATCACAGTATTCACACAGAGACTGGATTTTATCTCATTTACAGCTCTTTTGCTGAATAAATGTGTTGATGGATAAGATGATTGAAATTGCCACATGTGAGAGAAGAAACCTAAACCCTGTTTTGACAGGACGTTAGGATATGTACAGTCACACGGCTCCATAACTCTGTAGGGGGAAGGAGGTTAAAACAACTAAAGCAGAGAAAACTATAGTTGTTAGGTTAACTCCCCTCCACCCCCACTCCCTCAGCTTTGCCCTGGCGGACTTGTCCTCTGCTAATGGACATCTTGTTCCAATCCCAGCATTTTTTTCCAACACCTGACACCATTTTTCCTGCGTGCTGGTCTCCCTCTCCACTGCTTGCTTCTCCTTAGTTCTTCCTTTCAGCCTTCTTTGAATTGACCATCCGCGTTTGCAAGTTGATCCTGCTCCCACTGTATTTCATTACTGTTTCTCCATCCCCACCTCTTTCCGTATTCTGTATATACAGCATCAGACCCTGGTTTTGGGCCTGGGACTGTTTTCTGTGCTGCGTTTTCGGCCCTGGACCATGGGTCCTACTTTTGGTCGATTTTGATGCTATAATGATAGATCTAATTTAATATTAATAACTTTACATTGCAAAAACTTAATTCAGAATTGATGTGCTGTATTTGTTTTTATTTCTTGCTAAAATTAAGTTGAAAAATGTACATACCTAAAGCTATTGAATGATTAGCTATGTAAATACCAAACTCTCACCAATTAGCTTTCAGCACCCCTTGCTGAGAGTGACTCAGCCGCATATGAAAGACTAGACTGAATGTCTGATGGATAAGTAGGTCTCCAGAATCATAGCTTTGTTTAGAAGAGCAGCTGCTTCATATGGGCTATAGAGAACCATTTTTAGAGAGTAAGTTGACCTAGTTGATGATAATGTATTAATTCAGGATTGTTCTTCCCATGTCATTTTTTTAAATATAGATTTGAGTAGTTTAAACCGACCAAATAATTTGGACTTATTTTTCCTCTACAGTCTAGTGAAATCACCAGAAATTACACGTTTCTTTTGGGAGGGGGTTGGGGTGGGGAAATAAGGACATGTAACTCAAAATTGTTTTGTTTCTGTGGCTCTTACTATCTAAATGTAGCTTAAAGGCTGATGCTTCTCTTCTTGCAGCTGATCTGTGTTCTTGCAGTCTAAACATCTGACTTAGCTTTATTGTACAGTCAGTGGCATCTCACCAAGAGCATTTAGATATATAGATACTCCAGAGGCTATGTAGAATTCTGGGTCTGTAGTTGACACACTTAAAATAGTCTTGCAGTTCCAAAATATAATATCCCGTAATATCCAGTTAATGTTTACATATGTTGAAAACAGATCCACTTGAAAATTTAGGTTGGGGTATTTTGCCAATTCAGTTGGATTTATTGCTGGTATGCAGTCAATGTCACATGGCATTTCAGATTCCAGTAACTGAATGCTGTTATAATCCTACTCCTTACCATAATCAGAATTAACAGACAATCCAAAATCAATGTCTTTGTCCCTTCTCAAGGTAAGTTCCATTGGCTTGGTAACAATTCCTGAGGTTAATTTTTAACTGAAGTTTCTTCCCGATATTTTTAACCTAGGTTTCCTGCATTAGTTCCCTACTTCCCAGGAAAAGAACATAACCACAAGAAGTTTCCTAATTTATTTTTACCCTTGGATTAGTTTAATATATGTTCTGTTTCTGCCTGTTTCTATATCGTGTAGTGGAATTGCTAAATGAATTGTTGCCTAGGAGAACTCTGTCACTTGTTTGTATGCTCTACTGAGTCTTTGTTACCTCTTAGCAAGGTCTCACTGAATTTGAGAGCACTTGTATACAACTTGATTAAAACGCATTTTGTTGGTAAATATTTCATGGGGATTCAAAGTCTAAATGTAGCTAATCCTATATCCATTCAGAGAATTCAATTGAAAAGTGCTCTTTAGGATTAGTTACTACTATTTGTGGACAGGGAATCTGGTTAGTATCTCACTGCTTGCAGATTGCTTTTGCTGGTATTTTGCTGGTATATAATATTTCTATTCAAGCAGCAAGCATTTTCGTCTTTGGGGAGAAAAGAGCTACTACTTACGTCTTACCCATTTTTGTCTTTAATTATTGCCAAAATGGTAAAGAAAGCTATTGAAGTGAGGTGTCTGGATGGATCTGTCTTTAAGGTTTGATCTCCCTCTTGCACAATTTTTAACAATGTATCTTTGATCTTACAATGATGTAATTCTACAGCGCATATATAGTATTAAACCTCACTTACTTGACTTGGGTAACAGAATAATGACTTCCCTGCACGATCCAGCTGTCCACACTTTGGGAAAGAAGCTGCTTTAATACACAAGTAATCTTGGCAACGCTCAAGGAAACACAAAATTATTGCACAGCATAATTTGCATTTTATGTAGGGATTTTTCGTATGAAAAAGGGAGGAAAAAACCATTAATGAAAGAATGCATTCAGTCACTAAACAGTGAATTGCAAATACTAAGAGCTTTTCTTGTATGTTGCAGTTTGTGTATAGTAGTTGTACTTACGCTAAGCACACAATATAAGCTAATATGTTCCAGGTGCATTAAATATTAGACAATATTTATTGATAAGGAAGGCATTGAAAAATCTATATATATCTAGATATGATACTTAGCATGGCTTTGAGGAGACTGATAGCAAGCTAGAGTGTAGAATAGTTAGAGCGTTAATAATATTAGCTCTTTTTATCATGGTATTTTAAGCGCAAAATTCAAACTCCATTTATTTAGTAAATTCCCAATCCAAACCCCATTGAGATAACTTAGTAGTAACCAATGGCGATGATCTCAGACCTTTAACTTGCTACTTCAGTGGAATAAGACCTGTGAAATACCCTCTGAAGACAGAACTTCTGTTCTCTGTGTCTGATCAAAGTAAATTTGAAGGAGTAGCCTGATGTAATGCTTCCACAAGTATCAAGTGAGTTTATTTTTTGTCATGAAAACTCAATGGATAATGTCACTTGGTGCATGTTTTGTGCACAATCTGAGAGCTCTTTCCTTATAGTGCATATACACAAACCAGTTCTACTAAATGGTTCAACCACTACTAATGCACAAAAGGATCAAGAGCATTTTTATAGGGTGAACCAACTGTTCTGATGTTTTTTTGGGGGTATATGCCGAAGAGTCTGAAGGCATGTGTCATAAGTAATTTACCATTATACACCGTTCATCTAATTGTATNGAAGGATCAAGAGCATTTTTATAGGGTGAACCAATTGTTCTGATGTTTTTTGGGGGTATATGCCGAAGAGTCTGAAGGCATCTGTCATAAGTAATTTACCATTATACACCGTTCATCTAATTGTATTAATATTTTGATTTATCTAACACAGGTGAAGAATGCATAAAAAGCTTTATTAAAAATGTAGTCACTTCTGTCCTACAGAAGCAAATTTTGTATTTAAAAATCAAAATATAAAAATATTTTGCCTACAGCATGTATAATTTTTTAAGGCAGAACTAAAGTAACAGTTCTGTCCTGAGCAAGGTGGTTTTATATTTTTACTGTTATTTGTGTAAAATGACCAGTTGTGCAAGTTGATACTGGGACAGGCTTTACTGAACAATCTCAACGATACAATTTTAAGTACTAGATTGTACTGTCAGAAAGGAGCTGTCCTTTTGCAAATATTATTACTCTCTGTAGACTGCTTCAATCTCTTTTTTAAAAATTCAGTGGGTTGGTATTCCAAACAGACTTGATAGCTGGACTCATGAGACATTTGGTATCTACAGCACAATGGTAAAAGGTGGATTTTATACATGTAGATTATTGGCTCTTCACAAGTGAAAACAGCATGCTTGCATGAAAAAGCACATTTGGCTCCAGTCTGGAAAGTTTGGGTTAAACAATTTGGGTCTTTAAGTGTTACTTTCCCAGTATTTTCTTCATAATTTTCAATACTGATTAAAAGAGTTTGCTAAAATTAAGGATGCAGTTGGCTGGCTCCAGCAGAGGATACACCAAGCAGCCTGAAAGCTTTCCTTCAAGCAAGCTGTTTGCTGACTAGGCGTTATGGGGGAAACTTATAACCTCGCTGTCAAACCCTCCTTTGTAGCATGATATACTAAACGTTTCTGTTTGTACTTGCAGGCGTCTGGCTGTGATGGCACTGAGATTCCTGATGAAGTGAAACTGATTGGGTTTGCTCAGTTAAGTGTCAGCTGATGTCTGTCCCTTGACCCCAAGCTGAATTGTGAGATTGCGAAGAGTCCGGCTTAGATGCAAAGGAAAATTAATGCACCACACACTGAGTTCCGCTTCATTCTCTAGCAATTCACAAAGTCAGAACAAGCAAAGCCCACAGCTACACCGCTGCTGCTAACATTCAAAATGCTACTAAATGTCTCTTAGCAGTTGATTTGGATTCCCCCTAAGTGAAAAGCCTGTGGAAATGCACTCAGGTGGCTCTATTTATTGGTTATAAAAGGAATTTTCTATCAAGCTTACTTCTTTCATAAACTTTGAGTGATACTATTTTACCTGTACTTGTGGTTGATAATACTGCCTCTGTTCTGTTCTATTTAGAAATTAACATAAATATAAAAGTTAAGAATTATTAGCCAAACTTGAATTCTAGTTTTAAAACTGACTGTGAATTTTATTTTTCATATATTTATGCATTACACATCCTAGTAATAAGAAAATGATTTGACTTGATTATGTGCTATTTGCAGTTAATCTCCCATTATTTAAAAAAGTTTCAGGTATATCTTTGAAGTATTTGGTAACTTCTAGGGTTTTTTTTTTTTAAATGAATTAGGCATTAGCAAGCTTTTGTTGGTTGTGTGTCTAAAAACCAGTCCACAAACTGATTGTCAAGGGAGTGGGAGGTGCCTTGCAGACATTAATGTTTTAAGAATGTGCCTGAGGCTGCTTAAATAAATAATCTCCATTTTCCAGAAGTACCATACGTATGGTACAATATATATAAATATATATAGTTATCTGAGCAAGGAGGGGATATACAGTTGCAAAGGTATTAGAGTGTTTTGACTATGCTTTATTGGGGAGATTATGAGCTAGAACTACTTTGAACTGTTGTTGTTAAGGTAGACTGCTTACTGTATCCATCTCTGATCCCACTTACCCTTAATGATAGAAACCGGTTTCATACAGGTGATAAAAACTTGAAGAACAGAACTGAAGCTTTACTTGAAGTTCTGCAAAATACGAAGGTGGAGTGAAAATAATAGGGCTTTGTGCAATGATCAAGTAAAACTCTGTTACAAAGAAAACACTTCTGACCCAAGTAGTCTTATGCTTAACCTGTGACATAGATGTTATGGAGCTAGCGAACCTTAGAAAGACTTTCAAATCTGGAGACGTGTTTCTCGGAGGTTACAATTTAAACTACTTCCTAGCTAATTCTAGATAAACGGCAGCTCTTTAATGTACTGAAAACGGCAAATATATATTATTAAGAGAAGTTATTTATAATGCCTTGTCATAATCGTTGAGGTGTTCTAGAGCCATTTGCGTACGACTCAATGTAATCCCATCCCATCCTACTGTTTACATGATGATTACTCCAAGATGACTGCAAAGGTTAAAAAATAAAATAAAAATAAAAGTGTATTGCACAAACAGATTTGTATTTTGAATTTCCATGCTCGGTGTGTATTTTGACGGCTGTGCGGCAGTGCGACATTACAAATGTCTGCTGCCCTTATCTGGTTTATGAGTGGCACCTGCACAAGGGACCTGGTTCCTCGTGTTGGGGAGGAGGAGGGGAGGAAACACCGCTTGCTCGCTCACAGGAGAGGGTTGCTCTTGACGGCTTGTGTTCCAGTACTTTGCATAGGCCATTTTTAAGACTCCTGAGGTGTCTGTACTTCAAGAAATCAGTTATTTGGGGCAGGACCTGTGTGCCTGTGGGATGCCTGTGTGCCTGTTGGTGTGGGGAAGAGGGTGAGAGGCGCCCAGGGCAGGGCCAGGGCTGACGCCTGCTGCTCCTGGCCCAGGTGTGGGTCTGATGGCCACAGCTGAGCCTCGTTAGGGCCATTCCAGCCCTCCTCGTGACTGGTGCCCTCAGGCCCATTAGTGAGGGAGCCCCAGTGCTGGGGGGGGGGGGGGGTTGNTGCGGCAGGAGCTGGGGGCTGCACTGGGGGCTGGGAGGGCCCTGTGCTCCCGTGGGGCCTGGCTGGGCCTGCAGCGAGCGAAAATGGTAAGTGTGCCGTTCCTCTGTGACAAAAATGGTGTGTCTTTCTATAGATTTGGGGTGTCTTTGCAGGTGTGGGTGTGGTGTCATTGATAATCTGCTTGGTATCTCTTCCACATCGATGGTATCTTACCTCAGTGCCCGATAATCAGCCATTTATCTCTTCCCTTGCTTTGGTTAGTGCTTTGCCCCGGTCAGGTTCTGCACTCTTTGCTCCGGGCTCCCTGGCACCAGCCAGAGGAGGAGCCGGGCAGAGGACTTGCGGCAGCCACCAGCACAGCCCAGCGAAGGCTGTGCCTCGGGGCGCCCACCGACCTGCGGCCAAGAGCCTCCACCTTGGCTGTGCTGGGGAGGACAGAGGGACTGCAGCGTGTCCGATCTGGGGGGCAGGCTGCGATTTGGCAGCTGGCTACTCATTATCAACCTTTGTGTTGGAGTAAGAGTAAATTAGAAGATACCTTAAATGTGCATCTACCAGTGAAACTGTTGATAACCTGCGATGCTGTGATGGGGTGGCTATTAGAGCAGGACCCGAAGGAGTTAACTCCAGAGCATTGCTGTTAGATTATTTTTGTTATGTACGTGAATGTATGCTTCTCAAAACGTTGCACCAGTAACACCTGCAAAGTAGTTAGCTGGTTAGCTTTCTTTTTCAGGCAAAGAAATGAATGTTCAGGGAAGCTTGTTGTTTTCACAGATCTATAAAAGAAGGGGGAATATATAATTGGATGAAAATTGTGTTCCGCTCACTATACGCCTCCCCGAAGGCTGGGGAAAAGGTGTTGGGGTATGAGTAGCAACTGTCAAAAGTGCTCATCTGCTGTACTGGTTGGAGCTGCAGGAGGTATCTAAATAAAGAAGAATGTAATACTGTAATTGAAGCAGTCAGCAGTATTGTAGCAAGATAAAGCTGTAACAGTTGTTGCTCACTTGCAGTCTGATGCAGAAACATGCCAATGCTTCGCTGAGCTTCCTTAGTTCACTGCGAGCAAATTCATGCAGCAGTGTTATTTATCGCAGCTGTGTTGGTTCTTTAAATTTATTTTTTTTCTGCTGCTAAGGTATTGTGAATAAATACACTGTGAGCAAAATGAGTTCAGAAGGACAATGACCTGAAAGAAAAGGTAGTTAAACCTTTAGTGTTTGTTAAAATGAAGTAGTTTATTCTTGCAGCTACATACAGGTGAAAAAAAAAGGTAAAAATATACAGTAGGTTGCAGTAGAAAGTAGTGTGCAGGTGATGATAAAGTAGAAATAGACACCAAATGTAATAGGAATTTGCTTCCTGAATACTATATTCACATCCTCTGGTTAATAACAAGGGAAAAGAGAAAACCAGTAACTATTCACTTACTCATGTTTATGTGGAAAGCATTTAGGAGATGGGTATGGTTCTCGTATGTCTGACGTGAGTTGCCCCAAAGCAGTTGTGCTGCTCCTGTTAGAAAGGTGTTGCTGGCTGGGACACCTGGTTGTGTTTGAAGGAAGAGGTCTCTAATTAACAAGATGAAGCTGGAACAGGTGAGCTACCATATAGCTGTCTCTGAGGCCAGGAAAATAGGGCTTAATTAGATGGTTCTAAAAATATAATCATCTGCAGCAATGATTATATGCCAGTGCTTGCAGCTGGGCACTTGAGGCTCTATGGGCTGATGAATGTCAATGTCCATGGAGCCAGCCCTGCCGGCACGCTCCGCTTTAGCGTGCTGAAAGTAGCTCTGTGCTGTGGACTGAGATGGAAGACAGTTGATGAAACACAGTTCTGTCATTTATTATTTTCAAAGCGTTAAAAAGGATGAATATAAGCATAGAATATAAGCATAACTCAGCACAGAACCAGGTCTGGAGAATTAACTGGTTTGTGCATGTGGGAGAGGAGGGGTATTTCCAGCCTTTTATCTCCTGGGACTCCAGCGTGGGCTTCGGGCCAGGAAAGCTGCCTCCCGCTCCAGCAACGTATGCTTTTCACGTCAAGAGAACAGGAGCGCATGTCTCTTTCCTCTGACAAGTGCTAACCTCAGATACTCCCACCAATGCAGAGAGTTGCATTCAAACTGCAATGCAGCTAGCTAGTTGGGATAAATATTTTCGCTTCCTAGAAATACTATCCGATGTGCTACCACAATTTCCTCTGTAGACCTCCCTGCCCCAGAGCATGCTTCTGCCTTGTGTGTGGATGTGGAAGGAGGATCGGGGAAATAAGTCAGGAAACACTGAATTTTTTCTCCCCCACATTCTCTCACAGGATAAAGATGAATGTGTACCTTTTCTGCTGGCTTGATCTAACTTAAAATCTCCAATCTGGGGGCTTCCAGAGCAGTCCTATAAAATCTGATTGTGGGGCTCCCCTTCAGAATGTTTTTAAACACGGTTATTTCTCTGAGAGGGAATGCTGCGTGCAGCTTGTAAATGGTGTGCCTCCCCCTCGTGCTTTTCTTAATCAGAGATTTGTTTTCCTTTTCACCACCTACCTCTGCATAATGATGTTGGATGGTGAGATTGGCCTGTGCCTGAAATCAATTAGCTCTGATGATGAATCTGACACAGACCTAAAACACTGTTAATTGAGTGCATTGAAAATGCTGATTTTTGTTTAGCAGGGAGCAGAGGATGCTCCCCCTGCCCCGCACTGTTTTTTCAAAGCAGCAAAAAAATATGAGACCTTGTTGATAACGAATAGCAGTTGGTATACTTATTTTTTTTCTCTGGATCAATTGTGATATAATTTTATTCAGTGAATTGCTGTGGGTTTTCCCACTGCATCAAGTGGGCAGCCTTTCCACCCTCTTGCAATGTACTCGTGCATGCGCTAAGAATGCTAATTACTTTAAAATGAGAAGTTGGAAAAGCAGCAGGAGCCTACATATTCGTGTTCCCTGTGCATGTGCTCTGCTAATAAGTCGATGGAGCAGCTGGATTCACTCAAACCATGAAAACTCCAACCAAGTCTGTTTTACACGTGTTTTATTACACGGTGGCCCAACTGCTGAAATATCCAGGCATATTACTTGAGCATTGTGACATTTAGGTATTCATTTCTCCTCAATGACTAGGAGTAACATTACAGTGCACATAAAAATGTGGTTTTATAGCTGCTTTATGATTGTTAGATTGATGCTCGTCAAGCTGCTTGCACAGTCATTGTAATCTGAGATGTCAAACCAAACTCAGTAGTTGTGAAGTTGTCTGCTTCTAATCGTGTTCAGGATATGGGCAGTGGTGGATCAATGAGCAATTACAGGGACTTGGAAGAGTGTGTGGAAAAAAGGAGAAATATTTAATTTTCACTGCATAAACCAATAGGGAGGCAATCTTGTCCTTCTCAGGACATGAATATTTTGCCATCTAATTTTCAAATGTGAATTTGAAAGGCTATGCTTGTTTATTGTCTCAGTAGGGTGTAGAAGATCACTTATGCAACTGGATGCATTTACGTAGAGGAACAGCTATGAGAAATAGAATTGGAGTAAGTGGAAGATACATGCCTCTCCTTTTTTATTTTTTCCACATAGGTACAAATTTTAAGAATTAATGAAAACCAGCTATCTTTCAATTATTTTTTTTTTTTAATTTTTTTCTCTTCTGGAAAAAACTAAGTGGTTATTTGGTTCTTTTTCATCTATGTAATAATTCAGATTCCTTAAGGAAAGGTGCTGCTCATGCATAGGAGTGCTGGGGTTGCTTTGTTCTGGCAAATGAGCATCATTTGCTCGTGCCCTGCATTGTGNACAAATGAGCATCATTTGCTAATGCCCTGCATTGTGCTAGTACTCTATTAAAAGACAAAAATGCTAGATTAAAGAATGAAGCATAAAATCAAATGGTCAGCGAACACGAGCTTGTTCAGAACCGGGTAGGTGTGGATGACAATGTCCCTCTTCTCCCAAGCTTCCCCGCGGTTTAATCAGTCCTGTTGGGCAGCGCTCCCTTCCTGCCCTTCTGGTGGGACGCAGTTCCCACGCGATAGCGCAGCAGGGCATCACGGCCTCGGTGAGGCTGTTCACCACTCTCACAGTGAACAGTGAGCTGTGCCTTTGGCCCTGAATGTGCCTGTGCAAGAAGTTAGCGGTGCTCTACTCTGATGCAGAATTACCTTCTTAAAGCTGAACTTTCTATGCCTCTTTTTTGCAATAGAGATAAAGGGCTTTGTACTTAGACCAAGAAAGACATTTGATGGTTTTCTAGGTTGCTTTGGTTGCAGAGTTTTTAGCATAAGCTGAAAGCTGAATCTTTCTGACAGTGCAAGATGTGGAATTTTTGAAATTAAATAAAATTCCTAACTTTTTTTTTTTTCAGCTCTGTGGAAAGGTTTTTGTGGTTGTGGCTTTTGTGAAGTAAGTGTTCGCATTGAGGAAAAGTGTAATAGATATGTGATTGGCGTTGTTAAACCTGGAACTATTCCCAGCATCCTCAGAGAATCAAATGAGACTCTTGTTGAATTCAGGATCTCTTTTCTTTTTTCTTCTTGTTAAAGCACCTCTGATTAAAACAAACTTTTAACTTCACTGGAGCGTTTGCTCTATATTATGAGAAATAGGAAGAGGGTGGAGAAAAACACCTTAAATTAGAACAGAGAATCCAGAGGGAAGGACCATTATTGAAATCTCGGCCCCATGAATTAATAATACTTTACAATAGCTTCAGTGGGACTAAAATTTCACTCCCTATCTGTGTTGATTATGAGCTCCTCGATTTACTCCTGGGGCTATAAAATGGAAAAGGATCCAATCGTGATTAAAGAGTAGGTGTGATTTGAATGGAAGGTGATTACTAAAATCTCCCTGAAGTCTTCCACGCTGCTTGTGCTGCAAGCTTTTCCTATTTATAATAGCATAGCAGAGCCATCCAAGCAGAAAATGACACCAGAGAGAAAGAGTTTTCTGATTGTTTCTGATTAGGTTCAGTGCTAACCCTGTAAATCTGTCAGATGGGGCACAGTCAAGTCATCCGTAAACCTGATGCTTCACAAAAGATGGAAAGGGTGAGGAAACTCCTGCACTTGCGTGTTGCTTGATACTTTTTTTTTTTCTCCTCCAGAAGGATTTTCACAAAAATAAATCTAGACTCTTGGATCGGAGCTATGGAGCTGCAATTTAGTATTATATAAATTACTATACTTATTTGAAACTACTTTGAGTTTGCAGATTTGTGTGTATTGTCTAACAGTGCTTCCTCATTGGATTTATAAGGCCAACAAGGGTCTGAATCTCTGAGGTCTGTCCTGTTTGAAGGTAGCATAGCTTGGATCGGTCTGCAGAAATCAAAGCAGGGCTGTGGTTAAGCAAATGAGTGAGTGTTACTTTTTCTCCCTTTTTTTAGCGTCATATTCCTTTGTCAGCGTAGTCAAGCAGGGTCTTTTTCATAGGGAAAGATTTTAATTTTTAATAAAGTAATTGCAGATAATGTGTTATAGTAAGACTATATGTATTTAAATCCAAAGACTACTGGGGCTGTTACATTTGCATATGCCCTATAAATTGTTATAGGCAACATAAGAGTTTATGCTAAAAGTAACAGTACTGAAGTAAATTTAATATTCTTCCCCTCTTCTGGTATAAGCCAAAGGCCTAAAAATACCTTTTGGAAGAGTACTCCAGTGACCTTGTGGAAAATCAAATTGACGTCAGTTTAAATTGAAGACAGCTGTTGGATGCAAAAAATTACAACAAAGTGAATTAAACATTCGGTTTCAGTCCAGGAGAGTAAACAGATTTGTTTTCCAATTTATGGTGTGTTAGGTGTATGCTTTCAGTGTTGCAGAAAAGTGACAGTGTTTTACTTGCTGTGAAATTGGCATCCTGATACTGGAACACGCAGATAATATATTCTCAAATTCAGTTGAGGCAAAAAGTGTTCTTTAGCCTAAGATAAAATTTTGACTGGTTAATAATTGCAAAAGGCCTGTTTTGTTGCATATGCCAGGTATCTGTGGGGCTACCATTTATCAAATATACCTTTTTACGTATTTATTTATGCTAATTACTGCCAAGGCAATGCATAGAAAAAATGATTTATACTGTAATATTTTGTAACTCCGTATGTCCCCGTATATTTATCTTTCATGGGTTTTTTTTGCCTCTATGCTGAACTGTCATCATCATTCGTGTTCACCTGGAAGTAAACTTGTAGTAACCAAATATTACATTAATTTATATTAACTTGTGTTTACCAGAAAAATTTCATCTGAAACAGAGGCTTCAAATGCTATTAGAAGTCAGCATGGTTTTGTAGAAGCTTTATAGAGAATCAGCTTAGGATAGCGCTGCGATCCTTGAAAACGTGAAGCAGCTGTAACCCAGTTAGCTGGCTGGGATACGGACAGAGCTGCACTGAGGTCTCCCAGACTGGGGATCTGGGTGCTGCCAAGGGCTGGGGACAGCCCCACGCTTCTCCTGCACTTGGCTCACGCTGCTGGAGCTGGAATTGTGCTGGTCCCTGTGCTGGCTCTGGCGCATCCCCCCTAGGTGCCACTGGAAGAAAGAAGGAACTTTCACAAAAATAGCCCATGAAAACTATTTTTTTTTTTTCCAAAATGTTTGTTTGTTTATTTATTTAAACCATACTGGAAGTTGGGAAGTGGTGCGTCCCCTGCCCTGCTGTGTTTGGGAAGCAGTGCACTTTGCAGATTCCCCTTCCAAGACAGTGCACAGGCCACAGCCCTCGGGCAGCGTGGTGCCTGGAAATCATCACAGGGAGTGGTGCGTAAAAGCCACGGACTAAGGGAGCAGGCAGCGACACGAGAGGCATTGCTCCTGCTGTGACACATTGTCCTTGTGCCTGTGTCTCCTTTTCCCATGGAGACTAGGTCAGTGTTTGGTCACTGCAGAGCACAGAGGGAGCATGCACATGGAGTAGCAGCAGGATGAATGCGTATGGACCTCCAGAACATTGCCTGTATGTAGTCTCGGTGCTCAGTCTCTCCTCATGATTTATACCTATCATAGAGTCAAAGAGAAGAGGAGAAGATTCTGTGGAGCAGAGTGGTGAGCGCAGCATTGCCTGTAGATGTAAGGTATTTTGTTGTAGTGTAGTGTATATGTAGATTGTAAGCGCCTGAAAGAAAGTATCTCAGCTCTGGTTCTTTTGCCCTGCACCAACACAAATCTCTTGTAAATTCAGTTATTTTCACTTGGCGGTTTTAGTGCTTGCTTTGTGCTGAGCTACATGTCTATAAAAAATTCAGGATGAGGACAGAGTTCCTGATAAAGTATTTAATCCCTCCTGGAGGTGTACACACAATTTTGTGCTGCTTTTCTTTGTTTATATGCTGCCCTTCCTTCTTATCTAGAAAGTACGTGGTAGCAATGTCTTAAACAAACAAAACTGATATTTCACGTACCAATTTAGTTTTACTAGTGGCATTTGAGTTTTCCAAAAATTCCATCAATAACCATTCAGGTCTCCAAAGTATTTTTTTTTATTCCTGATTTATATACACACACAAGCATATTTATATAAAACAGTTGTGAACCTTGCAGTTCACAAAAATAATTTATTTTCCTTTCCCTCTGTTCTGAAATCTTATTTTTTACAAGAGGATTAATCTCTTCGGGTGGGTCCCAGCACTTAACTTGGTGTTCCATCTCCCTCTTCCTCCCTCCCCTTTGCCCTTTCTGTGGACAACCTGCCGTCTAATGAGGAGATCTCTGGGACCCACAGAAGTAGTGTTGTGGTTCCTGCGGAGGTATGTGCTGTCTGTGCGGACTCTCTTCATAAGTTATAACTGCTTCTGCTTGGGAACAGCCCCTTCCAGGAAACCATTTCTGCTCAGACCTCCTCGCAGCTTTCTCTGATTTAGTTCTTGACAGTCAGCACTGGAGACCAAAATGCAGCCGCACAAACTGTTGAGCAATTTCTAAATGTTCTGTAATACGAACCCCCCTGTGTTTGATTTACTCCGGCACCCATTTGTGGTTTTTAAAAGCTACCACGATAATTGCGAACAAAGCCAAACCAGAGCTTTGATGTCTATGCGCTTATGTGCAACATGGGGGAAAAATCCAAACCAGTTCTGTAGCTGGTACTTCAGGTATATACCTTACTGGTCCTTTCTTACAATATGTCTTGGTATGTATGTATCCTCTTTTTCTTTCATTGTCACCTGGGAACTTGTATTTTTCTGACTAGTCCTGGCTTCTGTTTGTATGTCAACACAAATTAATCTAATGGAGCATTACTAACGCTTGACAAAATGGATCTGTGCACTTAAACAATTTGTTACTACTTTTAAAGGTGTTTGGAAAAAAAACCCAAACCATTTCAACTGCTTATATGCTCAGATCTCAGTGAGAACCCTTTAAAAGCTTCTGTTGGAGATAAATATGCGTGCATGTTAACACTAGCTAATATTAAATACATAACAAACAGTGAAAATTAAGGCTTCTACTGCATATCTAACAAAGATGATAATCCTTGTCTTAGTCACAAAAGAAATCTCTTATCTGTGAAAATAATTTTTATAATTAAAGGCAAAATTACTGCCTTCTGGACAGGATTTCAAAGATTATCTGTTCTTGTAGAACTGAACTACATTGCTGTCTGAATTTATGGTAAGTTAATACAAAGAAAGATTATTTGTATATCATATCTTCTTAGTGTAGATATTGGCAAATTTAGGAACAAGGATATAAATGCATTTACTTTCCAAGATGCAAAATGGTACCTATGTAAATTCCTTTTTAAGAGTCAGGCAGGTGAAGCTAAGGAAGTGCTTGGTGTATACCATTTAGGTATATATTGCCAACTTCTTTCTAGTTTAGATACTCTTTCAAACTAGCATGGAAGAAATCTTTCCAGAAAAAAAAAATATGTTGAAGTAAGTTTTAGTAATTTTACCTATTTGTGACACATTATGTTGAGGAAATGGAACATGTGGTTTATAGTTAATTTAAGTCTATGTTGTAATTTAAATTTGATATATCAAATACCTATTTTTGGCTTAAATACTAAATTCAGTTGTTGGAACTGAATTTATTGGAAGGCATGTTAGAACGAGTAGTCGAAGACGACACTGCATGCTACTCCTCTTGAAAATGCTGCTTTTCATCAGAGTGTGGGTACTGATACAATTAAAAGTGCAGTTTTACAAGCATGTACTTTAAGAACTGTTAAGATAAATCTGTTGGCAATTGTCTGACGTGTTCCAGGCAGCTGCTAGTCCCACAGATGATGTTGCCTCACCCATTGTGAATTACTGCTTAAAGCAAATGCGTGTCTTGGCATTACAGTGAACTGAGAATAAACTTGTGGATCAGACACAGTGGTGTACGTGAAATTTCAGAATATGTATGTTTTTCTAAAGCTTTGTTATTATCTGGCATATGCTTCAAAGATACAAGTAGCTTTGTCACCTGTAGTGTATCACTTCCACTAAAATTTCTGCAGCTCCCAAGTTTTTTGTGTCCAGTCCCTACATGTAAGGCTCCCTTGTTCCTTCTCCTGCACAGTTTCTTCCCCTATGGGTGGTGATACTGTTTTCGCTTCCTTTCATAGAACGGCTTGGGTTTGAAGGGACCCTTAAAAGGTCATCTAGTCCAACCCCCTGCAATGAGCAGGGACATAGAATCATAGAATAGTTTGGGTTGGAAGAGACCTTTAAAGGTCATCTAGTTCATCCCCCATATTCAACTAGATCAGGTTTTCTTGCTCTCACACAGTAGCATGATTAGTAAAAGTAAAACCTGGGAAAGGACAGTGTTGTTTGCTCTAATCTCTCCTCGTGAGCTGTCATCCATCCTCACAGCATATGTCAAAGAACAACAAAATGTTTCTCATTTCACTTTTGTATTTCATGTGCATGTTGCCAGGCAGTGTGCACATGCAAGTACAACTTTCCAGGTGCAATTCTTTCAGTTTTCTGTAAAAATGCTTGCATTACATTAAGTGCGTTTTTTTCTTAAACGAAATCAACATGCAGCCTTACTGGAATTGTAATGCATTAAAAAATAATAAGCTGTTAGGTACTCTTGAAATGAAGGGCATGGAAGAGAATGAAATATGATTGATGATCAGAGCTGGAAAGGGAAAACATGGGCAGGTGGTAGTATTAACACTGACAATCCGCATGGTTTTTAGTTTACTTACTGATGTGGCTGTCCCAGCATTCAAATGAAGTGTCATATACTCCTCTGAAGTGGCATTTCTTGTTAGGTTTAGTAGAAGATAAAAGTGCAAGCTTGTTTTGAATGACATTTCCAGCACAGTAATTTCAAAACCATAAAAAAATTTAAAGCATTTCACCATCTAAAATGTCCAGGAACTAGATGATCGATCACAAATGAGAGAACTTTATCTGCGAAGAGTTCACTCTCTTTACAGTCTAGACATCCTAAAATGTAATGTTTGGGGGCACCATGATTTATTCTCCAAGGTAAAATGCGCTGTTCCCCAGTGGAAGCTTTGTGCCAGCTGTAACCAAGGATCTTGCAAGGTTTCTGCCGGGTTATGCTAGAAAGCACCCAAACCTGAGGCTGATGTGAGTCTTCAGGATGTAGGATCTCAATGGGTCAGATATGTTTCATTTGTGTTCTTTAGTAGCCATGCTATCAGGGCAGCCCTTTCTCTTAGAGGTGGGAAGGACCTGCCAGCCTCATCAGTCAGAAAGGACCTTCCTTGCTAACCTCTGCTTTCCTAACATTGCAACCAGGGAGTTTAATAACCATTTTTGCTCTGCAGGGTTTGTTTGGTTATCTAATTGTACTTCGTGATACTTAGTGGGTGAGACATTTTTCTACTTGTCTACTTAGCCTTACTATTGGATGCACTGTTCTTGTTTGTAGTTTATTTTCAGAGAGTTGGCACTTCTTGGGCATGAAGGCTTTTGTTACAGGATATATCTGGAGTTCAAGACAAGAAGCAACATCTGAATAACGTAGAGGTCTAGGTATTTCGTAGGCTAATACATGTTCAGATTAAGCTGGGGACTGTCTTCCATGTGACTCGTGTTTTAGCAAATGACTTTGCCCTAAACAAGGATAACAGTAGTAATCCCACAGTAGCTACCTCAATTCCACACTTAACTAGCAATTTTTTTGGAGAAGAGTAAGGGTAATCAGTTTACATTTACTTGGTCTGATCATTCTTCTAAACGTATGGATGGATATATTGTCTCCATGTTATTCCTGACATTCACCTATCTCTGAGGTGCAAATATACAGCAATATCTGTCATGTTAGGCACATTTTTTTCTTGTGTGAATGGTGGGGGTTTTGACCTTGTTTCTGTATTGATAAAACAAATAGCCAGTAACTATTTTGACAAATACTGGCTCGCAAGGCTCATTTTATTTTCCTATAGATACTACATGTTCAAAACCCCTTTTAAAGGAATCTGTGAACCATTGTGTAATTTATTGAACCTCATTAACACAAGCTAATACTTTTACAAGTAATTAAATCAGTTTAAAAATGTTGCACAACTCACCCATCTGTTTGAAGTAACAGCTAAATTGTGGTATAATACAAATTAAAAGGGATACTTCCATAACCTGTACTTCTAAGTATTATGCCAGCACTTGCATTGTGTGCATGTATGTTCCTCTATTAAAAAAAGTAATTTTAATTACATGCTGTATATATTTTTTATTCTAGCCCATTAGTTTTATCTCCCTGTGTAGAAATGCTGAATCCAAGTAACAAGGCAGTAAATAATACTGGCTTTTAATGACCAATTAAAGCAGCCTATCATCAACCTTGGCATCAACTGAGTGTTTAATTCAAAGTACAGATATGCGGTAATTGGTTAGAATAAAATGGTGCTCGGCAAGTACCGAGACAGCCTCATCAGAGCCTTCATTTTACCACTCCCCAGATGCAGCAACACAACCAAAACTTGATAAAACTGGAAGCTAAATAAGTGGTTCCAAAGTGATGGCAAACATAACACAAAGCCTCAGTGCACCTTGATGATTTTGTACTGAATGATCTGGACCTTTTTGCATTTTCTATATAAAGAAAGTTCATTAACTAGGTACTTTTAAAAATAGCATGGGTATGTTGACACCTGCCATGTTGATAGCTACTCTAGTCCTGTACGCTTGCTGTCTGTTCCAGACGCTAGTAAAAGTTAGTTTTCTGCTTTAAATGTGATAAGACATGGTGTCCTGTGCAGTGAAACCAATCCAATAACTCAGTCATTGATACCTCAAAAACAAGGACAGAGAAAAGTACTTCTGTGCTCAGACTTCATGCAAATGCACTTGTAATAGATTCAGTGCCGGATGTCTGAATACTGGAAAGATATGAGGAAAGTGGAAGTAACATAAAAAGATTAAAACATTGAAATTGTGGAAGAAGGTATACTTGATTAAATGGAAGTTGAAATGTGAAAAAATGCTCTTTTGAATTCTGATGAACTATTCAAGGTTATGCGAGGAAAGGTAAAAGGAATCAGGAAAAAAATATGTAAAGAAAATGTGTGAGAGTGAGATCTGTTAGGCTGTGCAATGGTCTCTGGAGGCAGATGAAAGATGATGGATCTGTTGTTTCCACATACCTAAAACTAGACCAGGCAATACTAAAGAAAAGGTTCTTGAAGGAAGTACTTCAAGAGCTNATACTTCAAGGGCTGCTTGTCCTCTGAAACTCACTGACTTCACTTTGCCGGGCATTGGGCAGTGTAGAACTGTAAACCCTTCAGGTAGGGACCATCTCTTTATAAAAGTCTCTTCTTTTTTTTGTGGCTGGTTTGGATGGATACGTTAGATGTGGGAGGATGCTATGCTATGTGCAAGCACATTAAGAAAATGGAAAGAGTGGTGGAAACACCAGGGAAATGTACAAGACTGAAGCAGATTAAAAGTGCAGAAGAATGGAGTGAGGCTAAAGAGATTTTTGTAAATCGGGCAAAAAGCTGAAGTTGGGAAGAGAGAGAGAAGGGTGCGGTGGAAAGTCAAGGCGTCCGTCCTATCTTATGGTAACAGGTTTAAGTTGGGATTGGCAAACCACCTGCAAGTCTCAGTTTTGTATGAAACTAATAATGGAGAGAAGTAAAGAGTCCTGCAAGGAGAAGAAGAAATAGTAGGAAAGCAGGCAGGTGACAACTTCCCAGGGCTTGCTGGCAGATAGGAGGAGATAAGGAAGAAGAATGTGGTGATGGCTAAGCCAGAGCTGAAGGACCTGGTGATGACTGAAGTTTCTGTGAGAAGGAGCAGCTGTGGTGACAGCGAGGGCATGTGTGTNACAGATAGGAGGAGATAAGGAAGAGGAATGTGGTGATGGCTAAGCCAGAGCTGAAGGACCTGCTGATGACTGGAGTTTCTGTGAGAAGGGGCAGCTGTGGTGACAGCGAGGGCATGTGTGTGGAGGGGGGGCTCTTTGGGTGATGCAACTACACTAGATAAAGAGCTAGCTGAGCATGGGGGAAAGGGAGGAGGTTCAGTGTTGCTTAAAGGTAAGAGACTAGAGCCAGAAGGGTTCCACGCCAAAAGCTTTGAGTGCAGTGACTGGTCTGATGAATGAAGGAGAGGAACTGCAGGGACACCAGCAAGTCCTGATGCCAACTTGAAAAGACCATCTATAGTTGTCTTATTATCAAGGGTGAAGAAAATAATCCTTAAATTAGATTACTGGGATTCTTCCAGATGAATGAAGTTTAGGAAAGGCATCATTGTATGACTATTTTTTCTCCAGTGCAATGACTGCAAAAATAAAAGCTGTATAGGGAATGAAAAAGGAGCGATTGCAAGAAGTAGGTACAGCCCTGTGGGGCTCTTCCTCTCACCAGTGGCATTTGTTGGTGCTGCCAAACAGGCTTTTTATGAGCAGAATATAACATGCTAGTGAACTGGCAGAGAGCCAGGTGATGGGTAACTTGGCTCGGAGTCCTTTCTTGTCAAGAGTTAGTGTTATACACCTGCTTTCATTGCACAGCTTACAAACCCGTAGGTCTCATGTTCTACTTTGTCTTCATAAGGAGTAGGCTTAATGGGAAATTGGAGAGATTGCTACTTGTCTTCCTGCTCACATTTGATAAGAGTTGGTTTCTGGTGAGTGAAGTACTGCCTGCAACACAGTGTTCTTCACCGGAAACCTTGAAGATATCACAGTTGACTTCACTATGAGTAGCAGTAAGACCCAAGTTGGACACAGTGAATGAAATTCAGCCCTTTGTAAACAGGCATAAATCCCATTGAAATTGATGGGGCTTGTGACTTGAGTCAAATCTGATTTGCCTCACACAGCTCAATCCAAATGCAGTCTGCAGTACGGCAGATAATAGAGACCACTGATTTACTTCATTGCCCCTCAATGTGGATGAGGATGAGATCTGATGGATAACTGTTGAAACTTCTCACAACAGAAGATT
>RSEF01000007.1:21172399-21211770 GCA_003993805.1 Himantopus leucocephalus
CCCCCCAGATGACTCCTCTTCTTCCATTTTATAAATTCCTATTTTTAACAAGAGAAAAGTAAGCAGGTATTATTCAGTATGATGTTTCATGTCATCTCCTTTTCTGACACGCGGCTGCTTGAATAGGCCAGCTTTAGCAGTTTTAAGAAGGTATTTTTACATACTGTTTTCACTTAGGGGAGGGCAAATTTCTTTGGAAATCTATGACAATCAATTAAGTAAATGAGAATACAAAATGCTTGTAATTAAGATAATCAAGCTACATGAAATCTACCCTACTAGTGCTAATATCTGTATATCTCCAAGCTGTATATTAATTAAACACCATGTAAATGTTGCAATTAGACTCAGGCTGCAATGGTGAAAATGGGAGAAAAATTATTGGAGGGGTTTTTACTGTATGTAAAACACTTAGTTCTTTTCAACCATCTCGTTATGATTTGTAAGGATGCTGCAGACACTCCCGGGGTGCCTGGGGACTCTGTAGCAGTCTTCAGCTGCTTCTGAAACAGATGACCCAAAGAAAATACACTTTGTGTTGCAGAAACTATATTTCTTCTCAGGGGTGTGTGTTATTTTCCCCTCAATTTCATGAATGAGTTTGGGTTACCGAGCTCTGAAACCAGTAGTCAAGGAGGTTAGATATTTCGTTCTACTTGGGGAACTGCAAAGGGGAGAATGAAGAGAAAGGAATTATTCTGATTAGTTCTTAAAAAAAAAAAAAAAAGACTCCGTCCTGCTTTTATGTTCCTTTGTTTTGTATTTTAATTTTGTTGTGAAGACCCTGATGTCGCCGTCGCCCAGGCCTTCCTACTGGACAAAGCATCATCTTAATGTATTTGTATTGGGAGACAAACACTATTTGAGACTGGCTGGACAATCTGGGTGTATTCAGATTGTGCTGCTTCTTTTATTTCTTGGTGCTTTTTAGGGGCTTGGGGAAGAAAAAAGCTCTGTCAGGGTCAATGTGGGAGGGAGGAGGACCCCTTCCCTCTGTATGGGTACCTTCCCAGCAGTCATGCAGCAACTTCAGAGTGAGTTTGTTGTGGTTTTATGAGATGTGGGTTTTGGGACATTTGTGCTTTCTCTTTTTCTCCTGTGTGTAGCTTTTGATGGCTGCAAGCATACACATGAAAGTAGTATGGAGGTAGCAGAAGAATCATGTTGCAGGGCCAAACTTTGGTGGTGTTAGCTGGGGATGCCAAAGCAGCTGAAGAGGGCAAAGCAGGTGATGAGCCCATCTGCTAATGTGCCAGACATTGCCATGGCTCTTTTAAGATTAAGTCTTTGGAGTCAAATGAAGTTGTACACCTGATTGGTGTGGACATCAGCTTGATAAAGTTGTTGCACAAATAATGAATAAAAGTAATATTTTTGTTGTGTTTATTTTTTCCAATTATTCTTTAAAAATCTGCTTTTACAGCACAATGTTCTTCCTTATGACAAATGAGCCTATTCACTGGTATTGTGTTTTCAGATAATAGTGTTTACAGTTCTAGAAAGAAGTGAAAAAGAAAACTGTACAGGACGCCTTCAGTTTTTCATTTGACTTTGTTCTTAATTTTTTTTTATTATTTGACATTGATACAAAAAAATAGTATCTTGATTAGCAGCTTTGCTGGCAATCCCACAAAACTGTAAATAATACTTTAATCTAAAAGAATGCACTCCTACAGACACTATAGATAAAACAATATATACAATTTAGACAAATAAATACATAAGTACAGCCAGTCATATATAATGATACACCTAAAGTTCGGTTACTGTTGACAAGCTTTTCTAGTTAATTACACTCTTCATTTACAAATTGCCATTGCCATCTACGTTATAAAGACAAAAAAAATCCCAATAAAGAATCAAAATTGATACTTAACATTATTATTAGGAAAGACAGAAAATGAACCTTGAGGCTTCTGTTTAAACACTCTCATGGTTTTAGCAAAAAAAATATGCTTTTGTCAAAAATGCCTCCTAAAGGGAGGCATTCCCCACCCCCTCCCAACTTCTTTGCTCAATGTGCTTTGTTCATGTATGTTTTGGAATCAAAATGTCACACATCTGGAGTGACTAGAAGCCAGCACATCTTAACCAAGTTGTCATTTGTCTCCTGCCTAGTGAAACAAAATGACCTTTGAGTAACATAAATATTTCTTTTGGTGAAAGGAAGCCCAATGCAAACACTTGTTTGTTAACCATGTCCCATGTGGCACAAATACTACTGGGTGGAAGGGACAGTAAGCTGTCCCTGTGAGTAGATATATTGCTCCCTTTCTAGCTCCAGGTTGCAATACTGCAATTGCTGAGCAAAGAGAAAATAATAAATCTGTTACCTAAGTGTAACAAGCTAGTGAAGTCTAGTATTAGAAAATTAATAGAAGTAGAAAATTAGGCTTTCGTTGTGTTCTTTTCACTAGACAATAAAAGAAAAAAAAAAATCTTGTACATTCAAAAGTTAGGGCACACATGCTTAAGGCTCTTGAAACACTGGACAAATATAATGCTTAACTCAGCTCCATGCATAACAGAATACTACATAGCAAGCAGACTCTACACATATATACAGCTGAATACAGAAGAAAATGCCTTAGAAATATGTACATCAATTCCAAGATGAACATTTACATTTCTGTCGAAGATCTATCTATTTATAAATGGCAGGAAATATATTTTTTGGGATACTATTTTCAAGGTGTACCTTCCAATCATTAATGCAGTCTGCTTGTACTAGGAGAAATTCAAGGCTACCATGCACCTCGAGCCCTGAGGTATCCGGATTGAGAGCCCTGCTGTCCTCTTGGTTACTAACCAAAGGCCACAGAAGTGTCAGCAGGAGAAGTAAGGCCACCAAATCCATTTGGTTGTGGATTCAGAAACCCCAAATTACTGCACAGTGCAGAGGGATAGCAGAAGTGATTGCAGCCTGTGGGCTGAAATTATTACAAACTCTGTTCCTGGTAGGATGGTATCCACGCTGTCCAATTTACCCAAGGGCGTAGCATGAATTCCACACTGGTTTCCCTTTGTAAACCTCAAATTCTGGGGCTTGGGTAAGGAAAGCTGAACTTCACCCAGTCAATGCGTGTGTATAATATATTCATCTATGCAATTATTTGGACCTTGTTTAGCTAGAGTTCTGAGTTTGACAGGAAGCAAGAGCGACTTTAACAAGGACTAGGTCAACTAGGGAAGGATAAATCTTAATTACAATGCAAGAGATTCATTATTTTCATATAAAATTACCGATTTTCGTTTATGAAGGCTGCACAAGCTCCTGTTGATTAGCAGTAACTCCTGGGCTATCTGCTGTGTAGCTTCACCTTCAGATCTGAAGTAGATCTGTTTGAGATACCTACTGCTTGTGGCTTGAAGGCCAGGTACGCTTTACCTTATTTACAAGTAGTTCCTTTCAAAATGGTAGTGCTGCATCTGTGAATAAGACTAACAATTTGTCATGAAGCTACAAACCTTTTGGGGTAGCATCTTCATTTCTTTGTTACTGTTGTAAAGTGCTATGTAGACCTATGGCAAAATCAGGTCAGAGTTTTCCTTTAAATTCTTATTCAGTTAATTTCTGACAACTTCTATAGACATCCTGAAAAATGTACAGACTTAACAGTTTTTCGTACATCACACACAACGCCAGCTGAAATGAATGAGACTTTTGTGTGTGCTGTGGATGGGGTGAGTAATCTACAGCTAATAACATATTTGGTGAGTTTTGCATCTTTGTAACTTGCCTGTGAATTCTTCATTCCAAGTTATTTGCTGGTCAATGTCATATTTTAGCTGTTTGTTAGAAGGTGGTGCTTAATAGAGATGGCTAGAATTTATCAAAGACTTTTCCAGGAAATAATTTTCATAACATTTCATTAATATTCAAAATGCACAAGCACATTATGAAACCTGAATAAAACCTTATGTATTTGATTTCTGTTGCATGCTCTGAGGATCTCTTGAGCAGGACCTCAGACCCCATCACTGGCTCTATGATGAGTAACCTGGGAGCTGCAGATTTGTAACAAAGGCTAGAATTTATTTTTCTTTAATAGGTGATTCTTAAAAGCCCTCTATAGAGCTTACCCTTAAAAAGCTGCTTTTGTGTTACGTTTTTTTAGTTAAATGGTGTACTGACTGATGTTAAAGAAATATGCTGTTCACTGAAACTTTTATCATTCAATAGAATTATATATTGCTATGCAAGATGCTTAATGGAGACATCCACTGATACTAACGAGAAACATTGCACTTGCTTTGAAATCAAAAGTTAAAAAATATTCATACTTTTATCGTGTGTTTTTAAGACAGTTTTTCATACATCTCCCCTGTCTTATTTCACCTACAGGTTCTACTTCATTTTAAAATAGCGTTAGATCTTTTAGGGGCTACTTGAGCCAGTGGAAAGAAATAGGGTATCTTCTGAAATGTAAAGGAATACTATTTGGTGGATAAAAATATACTTCAGTGCACGGGTTTGTTTCGAAGGCCTATGAGACTTTGATGTTCTTACCTGTCTAAATTCTGCTATTATACGATCAGTAAGCTGTTTGGGAATTGCACACATTGTACTATAAAATATACACGTCAAGATAGGCGTGTAAGGTCAGTGCTACTGTATACCACTCAATTTATTAACAAAGCTCTAAACAGAGATGGTTATAGGGTCTTAAAAAAGGAACAAAATTGTATTTGTAATTCTTGGTTTCTTAGGGCCTGAGTCTTATCTCAGAGGCTGGGGCATGAACTGTTAAGCAGCTCATGATAGTTTATTACTGTCCTTTACATACAGATGCAGGAGCTGATATGTGTGATAGGGGATAATATACAAAATCTGAGATTTGACTCTAGATCCTTTCGGTTGGTGTAATGTCCTTATGAAAAGAGCCTGAAGTCTGTAAACCAGTAGTCAAAATGAGAATGAAAAATCAGTCATTAAAAATCCTCTCACAGTTAATATCCCACAGTTTAACCTGTAAATCAGCAGATCACTTTGTCAAAAGATAACCAGGCTAAATCAAAATTTTTTTAAAAAAGGTATTTACATCTGTAAAAATCTTAACATCTAAGATGTTTCTTGCTGGACATGTCATTCCAAATTCTGTGCATTTCTTCTGGTGTTATCTGGTGCACTGTGATCACCCTGCGGTACCTGCACAAGCTGTAGGCCATTTTCCAGTGATTGAAGCCACTGTTTTGGAAGGGGTGAATGCCCAGCTTCCGAAGACAGAGTCCAACGTACACGTCTTCAAGATGAAGGAGTCTGGTGTGAAGGGAGGTTTTGTAAATCAGTTCCGCTACGTCAGCTGAAAATATGTATCCAGTGCCTGAACAGAAGGGTGGATAATTGCTGTCGGGATACAAATCTCTCGGCATGTACCACTTACTGCGAACATCTCGTATTGGTCCTCCATTTATAACGTAACCTGTGAAGTACCTTCTCCTTGGCTTGGTGTTAGGTTTGAGCAGCTTATAAATAAGATTATCCATATTTACAAAAATGTCACTGTCTGTCTTCATAACATACTTTGCTTTTGAACAAAACGTTGCTACCCACCTCATCCCCATCAATGTTTTCAGAGTGAGGTTATGATAAGAGTCAATAAAATCCTCCACAATAATGTCATGAAAAATTTGGCTTTCTTGCTCTACCATTTGATTTAGCACAGGATCTGTGTTTTTTCCAAGAAGAAATAGCGTGGCGATTTTAATTCCTTTAAAGTTGTTTTCGTCTCCCCACGTTTCTCGGATGGCTTGCCTTGCATCAAACTCTTTGTGAGTTGTGCTGATAAGAATGACCAAGAAAGGGACACTCTTCTCACATTTGTTGGGTTCATTGATAAGAAAGTCAAAGGAATGTGGATTTATAGGTCGAGTTCTTATGTTGCCAAAGGAAACGTTTTTTCTGGCTATGGATATGCTGCTGAGCTGTCTGTGGCCAGTGTAGGAAGAAGTAGGACGAGTTATACTTAAGTACCAAAGAGCGCTTGCCCAACAAACTACTGTCAAAACATATAAGCATGAGACCTTTGAAGCCATTGTTCCTCTAGCTCTTCTATTCCATGTGATGAATAAATAGCCTTCGTACCGTAAGCGCACCTATGTCCCAGAGAGGCAGCATATTATTAGTGAAACTTGAAAGTTCGATTTAGAAAAAAACCTCTGTAATCATTCATGGATCTCAAGTAGGAGCTATTAACCCTGATGATACTCAGCTTTTCTTCTTTTACTACCAGCGGCTTCCATTTCTTGGAATTTTCTGTTATTTCTGAAAAATATGAAAAAGAATTTTCCATTGCTCGATCATAAAAGCCTAGGGCAAGAAAAATGGGCTTAAATATGACTGGCCATTAACAAGCTAAGTGTCTTAATGCATTTCTCAGATACCCTTTTTTTTTTCTTATGAGGTACCACAATGTAAGATAGTGTACTGGAATATAGCAGCATAACTGAAGTAATGCTTTTATGATTGATAATTTCTCATAGATGATAATACATAGAAAATATTTAGCATGCATAGCATGTTGGCTATTTAGGTAATTTTAAAGGTACACAAAAATAATTTTCTGGTTTCTAGCATTTTCTTGCTTCCTAGCATTTTTTCTGGACAATCTTTCAAAAGATGCCATGGAACATTTTAAAATTATTTAAAGAATGAAAAACAATGTACTTTATCTCAGGATTAATAGCATCGGTGGCAACTATGCACAGGAATACCTACGTATCCCTTTTGGTCTAAATGTTGTTAATGTCTGTCTCTCTAACAAGAGCATTCTTGGGCGGTAATCAGACAGAAAGGTACAGGAGGGAGAGATACATATGTTGTCTTACCCATGTAAAGATCAGTGCCCGAGTAGACTCCAGAA
Organism: Himantopus leucocephalus; assembly: GCA_003993805.1. NCBI lineage: Eukaryota > Metazoa > Chordata > Aves > Charadriiformes > Recurvirostridae > Himantopus > Himantopus leucocephalus. The sequence goes on from RSEF01000007.1 coordinate 21,179,263, forward strand.
AAGTCTAGAAATAAACGAACACAGTTCAATTATTCTTGGTGGCTTCCTTCTTTACTTTTCATGAACAAACATAATTTGTATAGCACGTAAGATAAATGATAATGGAAGCCTATTAACAGTGTCACGTCGCTGGCCAGCCTGCGGAGCGCTTACCTACCTGACAAGGCTCCCTGCCCTGGCAGCCCTTCCCCGCTGCTGCGCCAGTCCTGCCTCTGGCACCATGGAGCTTTAAGGCTTCCCTGGATCCAGGGAATGGGCCAGTGCTGAAGCTTGCTTTGCTCTTAGCGTGTTTCCTGGGAACCAGTTCTATTTATCATCATTTCATTGAAACGAGACAAGCTGCATTAAGCCTGCTGGATCAGTGCAGACTTCTCCAAGGCACACCAGTAGCAGAAGAGTGCCTGTAGGCTCTGTGTTCCAGGGTTTTACCACTGCATTGCTTCAGAGCTAAAAGATAGTAGAAGCACGCAACAGGCGAGCTTTACACAAGAGCCTTTGAAATATTAAATATTTACTTTGGATAGAACAAATCGTCTATGGAGTCGGATAAAAAGATAGAAGCCCTGTCTTAGAAATGTCCTTTCTGTTTCCACACCCCTTTGACACATTGCTTGGATTACATCAAAAAGCTTTTTAAGGACGCTTTTTTTAAGTGCCTCCCCCACGTTGAATATGTATGGTCTCTTTTTCCTTTCTCTGAAAGCAGATGAGAGCGTGGCCTCGTGGCAGGGTCTCCTGTAGGTGATCTGTTGCTTGGGGTTTGTGCAGACAGAACCCCCCTGGCAGGCTATCGGAGTTAGAGGACTGTTAGCCTGTGTTACTATATCACACTGAGGTGCAAAACCAGCAGAGAAACAACCTCAGCATTTGCTAAATATATACAGACTGTAGTCTGCTCATAGGTTCTTACGGCTCACGCTGTCCTGCTAGTCTTCATTACATGCGCTTTTAGCTATTTAATGACCAGAACTTGCATGCCACTCTCCCCTTCCATGAAACAGGAAAAGGTGAATTTGTGGCCCGTTTCAGGGCTTTATCAGTTTCAATCGATTTTTCTCTATAACCAGGGCAATTTAATGAGGTAGAGGTCCTCTCCTTTGCTAGTTGTCACAGGACTTGGGGTTTCTGATCTTTTCCCACCAAGCAGTACCAGTAAATGTTTGAGAGCAGTATATTTAAATGAGGCCTTTAATTGCCCCATAGGGCTGCAGAACACAATGATCTTGGCATCCACGCATACATCCTTGTAAATAAATAGAGTTGTGATAAATATATACACAAATGCTACCATAATGTCTGGAGAGAGGATCTGTCTTTCTGTAACAATCTACTGGGCTCACTGTTCTGAGAAAGGCAAAACACATCCCTGGTCTGGTAGGTTGGGGTTTTTTTTCTGGTTTCATTGTGAATCTCTGATAAACACCCCCAGCTGCAAACCCCAGCAGGGAAAAACACCAAGCATGAAATGTCATAATGTAATGAAAACATAACAGTCTAAAGTCTAGAAGATTGTGGTAATAAAGAAATACAGCAGTCGTGGATTGGAGATGTAGAGCGTGAGCTATGTAGGTCAGTGTATTTAATGGACTCCAGCACTAAAGTCTAAGAAATACTTCTAATATTCTGCATATAATGAACTATTTTAGGAAACTTTATATTGCATTCTCGAAACGCGTATACTCTTCTACATCTTTCCTTTAATAAAGGCAGGTGCATTAGTTACCGTGAATACTGCGCAGATATCTGATGAAAACGAAAATTGTAACCAATGCTTCTCACAAACTGAAAAATTACATAAAACAGCTTTTCAGTCCAGCAATGCCATGGCTGTGAAGCCCAATCTCATGTGCTCTGAAAGGATGAGAAGCAACAAAAGCCTTACACCATTTTGAAGAAAGATTCCAAGCTATTGTAGGGAATTTTTTGCTCGGTTATGAAATCTACAGATCACTGTTTCTTCAGGATGAATATTTCTTATATTGGCCCTTGGATTGCTGTCTCTTGAAATAAGTTTATCTTTTCTGTTGTCTGTTTGGTTTGGGATTTTTGTATGTTTGCTTTGCCTTCTTTTAAAGAAAAATAAGAATTTAGATGGTGTTCTTTGATTTGGAGTGTTTTCCACCATCCATGTGGTAATTTTAAGCAAAGCGTATGTGAAGTCATTAAGGATGAGCTGGCTGTCCTGACAAGTGAAACCTTAGATTTAATTATTTTTTAGGAATATTGAGGGGAAAAACCAGAAGAGATCTCTCAGCTTTCCTATGATTTCCTACTCTGCTGTGAGGTGAAGATGAGAAGATTAAAATTCACGTTCCTGCTTTACCTGAGCTTTTTGCTATATATGGGGAACAGATTTGGAAGAAAACAGCACAAAAAAAATTTGGCAAATTGTGCAAATGCGAAACAAAATTTACTGAGGAGTCTTGGTCTGCTATTTTAGCTGAGATTATTGTCACCTTCGGGACTAATCTGACTCACTCTTTGTAGGATCGCAGCGGCAAGGGGGTTGGATAAATACACATAAGCTATATGTGTATTTTTTTGGCCATAGGGCAAATGCTCCTGCAAATTATTTCTGGTAATATGGTTCCTGCACGGTAATTCCAATAATGCTTAGCTTGCACAAGCAAGAAAATACATAGTTGGTTATGCAGGAAACATGAAATAAGCAACGAAATATGTATTTTTTGATGATTTAGCAGTCAAGAATTTCAGAAGTTGCCAAATTCTGTTATTAAAGACAATGCTAATTCATCAAGGACCTGAACAAGTGCCTAACTCAGTCTTTCTTAGAATTACTCCTGTGTTGAAGGTGTCTTGCAAAATTATTCACAGTATCAATGTTTGTGACAGCAAACCTTTTCCTTGTCATGTGTTGTGACCTGAAACTAAACTCTGCAGCCATGTAATATGAGGGATATCAAGGATGTGAGTTACAAGGAATGAAATCAGACTGTAAAATTAACGTGCTCAAATTATAGCGTGTTAAAACTTTTGTGTTATTTACTTATTTGGAAAGAGGAGGAATAAAGAATGGAAACTAAGGTCACTACTTTCATCTAAATAACAACCAAAAGCACTTCAATGCCCACACGTTATTGTGGTTCCTTTAGCAGTTTTCCCAGTTTTTCAGAGCATTTTTAACCTAGTCAGTAGTAAATAACTCAAAACCTGCCTTAAATGTTAAGAAGTGTACCAAATTCATTAAGATATTGCGTTCCTAGTCCTGATACTGGATTCAGTATATTGTCATCATAAGGATTACTTTCTTCTTTTTTTTTTTACAGTTTTGCCATGATCTTGAATTTGGTGTTGATATATGTTTGAAGGCCCTCTAACAGCAGGATATGGATTGTCACAGGGGGAGCAGAAAGCTTTTACCAGTTTTGGACTTTGTTGGGATAGGGTATGTCATGTTTGGGGACACTGGCACAGGCAAAGGGAAGTGTCACCTCCTTTGTTCTGTGGGGTAAAAGAAAGCTTTTGAGCAGGGCAGCAGCAACGTTAAGCTCTTGGATCCTTGTTCTTAAAAATATTTTAATTCAATCTGTCCCTTTTCCTAGCCTGGCTGTAATACTGTTAGTAATCAAAGGCTCAAGCTTTGCTAGGGTAGATGATGGTACAAATCAAATGTTCAGCATCGTGTTTCCATATTGTGACTCGAAGTTGTGCACTTAATTGTGCTACTCACAGCTCATGCTGTGCGAGCCAGAGAAGCCACCCAGTCGGAGAACAGAAGCAGTACTGTGTAACTTCTGTAAGTAATTGACCTGATGAAGACTGAGAGTATTTGCAGCAAACCTTTTACGAGCTGACTGCACATCAAGAATGATCCTCCAGATAATGAGCACATTTGAGAATCTTGCTAACTGTTCATGGGCAATTTTCAGGCAGATGTCAAATGAGTTCAGCAACCATTACTCGCCAACTGCAATATTTTGCCAATATTTTTGGAACACTGCTGTCTCTGCTGAGAGGTTGTTGATCTTTTTCTTTCAAGAAAGCCCATCCTATGTAAGTGCAGTTGCATTAACGTAACTAGATCAGGGTGGATGCACATGATAGAAACCACAGCTCTTGAAGACTGGCGTGTTGCCATAGTTGTAATCCATACCACGTCGCTATTTACTGCTGAAGCATAACGCAGGTCCTGAGCAGAGGCTGTCAGGATGCTGAGCCCCAGGGATGACCCCATGTGAGAAGCCAAGAGAGGCCACAGCTGCTCATCCTGACACCCTGGAGCCTGATAGGCAGAGCACGACTGAGTCAAATTAACACTGTGCATCTCTGCCAAAATGTACCTACTCCTTTCCCTGAAAAAAAAAAAAGAGGGAATGCAGATGCTAAATTATTTAGTAAATGTAGCAAACTCTTCTCATTTTCCCTGAAGAGAGATTTTTGTAAGAGTTTTCTAGATCATGGCTTTTATCTGTATATAGACCAAGACACTGAAATGTCTTCACCATTTATGAAGTCCTTAAATTACCTAAGGAAAAGTCTGTGATTATCACTGAGTCTTGTTGAGAAGATAATTATCCTGAACATTAAGAACACATCTACAAAGAAATCTGGGGATGCTGTTATGTTCTTGGCTGTATGTTTTCATCATAATTTCTTGAGGAAATTCTGGGCAGATGGCATAGGTGATTTAACAGGAGATTGCAAGCTCCTCTTTGGCAACTTCATTTGAAGGTTTCTTAAATATTCCTAATGCTTTTTCTGTGCCTGGGCATAATGGATTTGAAACCAAATTAGTGCTGCGAAGGAAGACCTTCCTTTCTAGAATATGTGTGGAAAGGGACTGTAATAGATGTAGGAGCCACAGTCTTGGGTTGAGGGGAGGAAAGTACAAGCATTTATTTCTGGTCCATGCTTTTTAGAAAAATCAGTTCTACTTTGGGGCGTCCCAGCTGTCAGATGTTAAAAGAGGCTGGCTCCCCTTCTCTTCCTTCAAAGGCATCGAGGACAAGTATTTTCTGAAAAACAGGCTATGTTTTAAGCTATGCTGTTTGTACACAGAGGATCATTCCTTGTTCACAGAAATATAGATGATGGGCTTCACCCTGGGCAGTAGCTGAATGTGAAAGCAAGTATTTGCACGAGTGATTCTTTCATACTGATAGTTCTCTTTTCATGAATGCTGATTTGTAGATGGTTTATGCTGTATTTCATCATTGAATTCAATAATTGATCTCTGGAAATGAATTTGGGATTTATAAATTATTTTTCAATATTTACTGCCTGCTATTAATGTGAATGAAAAGTAAGAACAACTGTGCATTAGAGAATTTTATGAAAAGCTTCTAAGTCTTACATAGGGAAAATGCAAGTTTTGGAATTTCCGGTAAATGTGCCCGTGCTACCAAAACTTCCCTAACCTTTAAAGAGTTACTGCAGAGTCTTTTAAGAGTTAAGTTACTGGACACGAAAGCAAATATGCATATGAGTTACTTTTCTGTGTTTTCCATTTTATATTTTTTCAAGGAATGTATCTCTATAAAAACAGGATTTTCTGTTCTTTTGCAAGAACTGCTGAGACAGCCTACAGAAAACAATTAAACTGTGTTTATATTGCTTTTTTGTCATTCTTAAGAATGAATTATGCACCTATTTTTTTCTCAGTGAAATAATTTGCATGTTAAAAACTAAACAGTTTCCATCATGACTAAGCTGTGAAGTGCAGTTTTCAATTGCAGAAGATCAAACAGTTGAAAGAAATACTTAGGAATATTTGGATCAACACAAACATCAGATTTACCATGACTGAGGGGACTGGGATAAGTTACTGGTTAGGAAACGTGAGCTTGGCATGAAGGACCATCCCTTGGCTGGCAATGTACAGAAGTGGGATCTCAGTGTTGGTTTGAGCTGCCTTTCTTTCTGGCTTGGTTTGTACATCAGGAGCTTTGTAGCTATAAATTCCCATCCACGTTTTGTAGCTCAGGAAGTATTTTCTATGCAGAAAATATTTCCCTGCTTTCTCTGAGCAGAGACTTGAGAGCTGCTGGATTGGCCACACACTGTTCAGTGATTTTCATACTCGCAGAGCACTCCTCATGGAGTTGGGTGATAGCAATCAGCCTCAGTATGACTGAGGAGTAGCTGCCTTCTCTTGTGGTGACTAGGAACCTGGTCTGCACCAGAAGTGGCTACATGGCACTTCTGTAGCTGCATTTTCTTCCTGGTAAATCTGGCTTTGAATAAATCTGGCCTTGGAGAACCCTCTGTGCTGGTGGTGGAAGACAAAGTGGTGGTAGATCAATATTCAAACTTGGACAAACTGGACGCTGCACCTGTCTGGGTTTGGGTATTTCATAAAAGCAGAACATTCACAGTCGGTTTGCTAATCAGAAAAAAAAAACTATGATTTTGTAAAAACTGGTATTCATAGGAAATTGAATTATTTTTTTTTTATCCCACTTGGCATGTCTCAACATGACATTTTCATTAACCCTTACTGTTTTGGTCATTTTTTTAAAACAACTGTCTTGGCCATAGTCATTGTATGTTTGTAACAGTCTAGTCTTCTCCAAAGTATCCGACAGTGGTATCACAACTGACTCCATGTGGAATGAGGTAAAAGAACAGACTGGACCCTGAGGACCATCTGTATGATGGCTGGGTTTCTAAAGTTTTAGCAAACTAGCCATGCTTGGTCAGATATCAGTCTGGAGTAGTTAATAGCTAGATCTTACTCAACTCAGAATAATATTAAAACTTGGGACAGCAGTTCTGTCTTGTAACATTGCTCTTGCAACTGATTTATCTGGAGCCAGTGCATGCTGCTGTTAATGGGAGTTTTGCTGCTGACTTTAGTAGCAGGCGTTTTAAGTACATATTCTTTGCGCTGTCTAAAGGGGAGAGAAAAGAAATGAAGAACATAAACTGAAAGAGCAAAATAATTTTAAGCAGAAATCTTTTTCTTTTCTTGCCTTTTTCTTTTCTTATCTTTTTTTTTCTTTTAAAGTTGCCCAGGAGATGTCAAGTGTCAGATCTGTGTGCTTTTTCCATGAATGCTTTTCAGAAATAATTTTAAAAACCACTTTGTGACCTCATGTTGTGATAGGTCATTTGTGATTACATCAATCATGTCCTGCTACAGCAGTAACGTGTAAATTGCATCTCAGTATGGTTATAAACTGATGCAAATAACATATTTCACTTTGGGTTACCATAGCCACAGCCATTATTTTCTTTAGCTATTGTGCTGTGCTCTATTGTGAAATTTCACAGCGAGGTTCCTTTAGCTCGTGTCACCACTGAATTGGTTACAATATTTTGCATCTAATGAAAGTTTAGGACAAAAAAAAAAAGAGACTTTGAGTTGTTAAAAAAAAATTTCAAGGGGCAAACCTTAAGAAGTGCTTTAACAAAATCTTTATTACTTGTGAAACAATTTTACATAATTTATTACCAGAGTCAATAGGTTAGATTAGCTTCAAGTAATAGTGTTTGAAATCAAATATACTGCTGTTCTTGCTTTAACCTTCTTAAATCTCACTATTTCATTTCCTTTGTATTCACAGCAATGCCTGTGAAACAGAGGTCTGGGTTATGACACCAAAAATAGATGACAGTGGCCTTGATTATATAGATGCCTACCCTAGCAGCACTGCCATTCTCAATTAATCTATGTCACAAAAAGAAGGAGTAACAATTATGTGAAGACTGGAACACCTGAAATCGCACTTTACAGTGTCTCTGGTGATGATAACTCATTGAACTGGATAATGAATCTGCTTCCCATAATTCCATGTTATCAGGGGCATTGGAAGAAAAGTACAAACAATTAAAACTTTTGGATTTACTGGGAAAGTTCAAAAATAGTTTTGAACCTGCCCACTAAGGTATCTGCCACGATGCTTGGGGAACTTTGCTTTCAACCTTATCAAAACTTCAGGCTGGAAACATTGAATGTTGCTATGTACAAATACATTTTTATAACCTCAGAGCGTAGCATTTCTTGATAGACAGTCTATCTCAGGTGTATCTGTATGATACCTGTATCTATTGTAATTGTTATATATCTTTTACCTGTGAATGCTGGAGAGACTTTTTTTTTAAAGGCTAAAAATTAGCTAGAATTCACATTATTTTCTCATTTCTTCCACAGCAATGAGGCTAGAAAATTTTGTGAACAGTGAGTTTAGGTGATCATATAATAGCATAGCTCAAAATTTTTGTGCATAAAAAAATCCCATTAGATATTATCAGATGCCCAAGGAAATTGTTGGCTGCTGTGACACTGTCGCTATGTGGGCATTTTTTTTCCCTGGAAAATGTTCCCCATGTTGAAGAGCTCCCAGAGCCTTGCTTTTTCCACCCAAAACCAAATTCAGGTTTTTTTCATGTTTGCATTACAGTAATTAATGTGAAGCGATGTTGTGAAGCATTTGTCACCGTAAGCTATTTATAACTCAAGCTTCAAGTTTCTAATTCCCTTTGTGAAGTGGTTGTGATACATTTAACACTAGCTGTTGCTTTCAAAATTGCACCTGTCTCTCACAGAACTGTAACATTAAAAAAAACCCCAACCAACCAACCAAATGACCTTTGTCTTCAACCTGGAAAATATGGCCCGTACTTCAGCCAGATGACTTATTCTCAAATATGTGAAAAACCTTTCCTAGATGTACACTTTTTTCTTTATTCTTTTTTTTTTTTTTTTTGTAGTTGGTTAGTCATGATTGATATTCCCCACTATATGGGAACTTTTCTGAGCGTGGTTTTCTGATAGCATGGCCTTAAATCTGGCAGAGACAAATAACTGCAGCTGTACCACAGCCAGATGTTGGCTGCCTGTAGCTGGCTGTGCCCGCTCCTCTCCAGCTTTTAGGTTTTCCTGGGATGCTCCCACGGCGTCTCTCCAGCTGTGGCACTGAGCCCCTGCAGTGCCGGTCGGGCTTTCCAACCAAGTTACTTTCCAAGAGGACTATCCCTTCTCTGTAAAAGTGGGATTTGCTTCCTCTTTGCACTGAAAGGAGCTGGAATGACATTTTATTGGCTTGGCCAATAATTTATTGGCTTGGCCTTAAATACATGGAGTGGTGTGTTCCCGCTAAAGGGCTGGTGTAACCATCAGCTGGTGTACATGCTCATGGGCTCACTGACCTCAGCGCAGCTTAGTCCAGCTGAGGGCCAGCACTTCTGGCTGTTAGCTATATATGATTGCCTTTACAATGAAGACTGGAAACATGTTTCTTTTCACTTTGTCATAACTAAATGGTAGATGGGGTTTTGCTGGAACTTAAATGAAAACCTACTTTCACTGGGGATTGAACAAGAAAAGTTTCAGCTGCAGAAGAGAGCATTTTTTGCAAAGCTATTAACATTTTAGAGCAAGGTAGTGTCAGGCTCTTTCAGCTAGCATATATGGAGCATTTCAGAGGCATGACCCTGTACAATTTGTCAGCATTTAGTTTTCTGAAGCTTGCAGTTGAAAGGACTGTTGCACAATGCTACACTTACACATTTATAGAACATGCACTCAACACAAGAGGCCTTTTCCCCTTGTGGCAAGTATTTAAAAATGGGTTCATAGTAACTGGAGTTTTTTGGCTGAACCAAATAAAGGAGTGCATGCTGTAGTAAACTGGTGAATATATATCCTTGTGAATCCACAGCAGTAAATTTGTCCTCATTCTTCTACGATATTTCAAAAGTGCAGCAAATTGTGTCCTCAGCTGAGACACAAGTTTGAAAAATACTGTTTGGGATCACAAATGTGTTGCTGCCTCCTTAGCTAAACTGTAAACCCACTCTGGGTTATCAGCTATGCCTTCTTAGTCCACCCTCTTCCCCAAAAGAATGTTTCTTTATTTTTGCACTTTATTCCCTTTAAGAAAAGTGTGAACATTGTCTATTAGTCTCAGTGAAAGAAATTTGGGCGTCTCAGGAGAAAGCAGCCAGTTAACAGCTTTTCCATTTGTGCTCAGATCAGATTTTAACCTGAGTCCTATGAGAGTTATTGAAGGCAAAAACTGGGGAAGTTTTCTCACAAACCATTATTGATGAACAACGGTTCATGAGAATTTCTCAGTTAATAACTCTTATCTCCCACCTGGGCAGAGTATGGCTGATAATCTTGGGTATCTAATAAAACTGCAGGAAGAACTGCATTCTGGTAAAGTGTAAATCTGAATTCCTGTTTCAACTCACTTTTATCACTTATGTCATTAGAGATGTCCTTCATGTGTACTTTTAAAGTTTTCACTAGGGAGCATAAATTTCAAATCTTGAGGAACTGTGTGAGTAGTCAGGAATACTAACTGATTTCTTACATCTTTTGTCTGTGAGCCTTCCTAATTAGGGGTATTTGCAGTGACTGGTGACTAGGAAAATAGCTAAGCAAACTTCTTCCAAATGTGCGTGTATGTGTGTTTGTCTTTCTTTCCCTGAATGTAACGGGGCCCATTTCTGAAGGCTCATTATGCTGCCAGCACACTTTGCTTTCTCTTTTTCCTATTGTGACCACTGAAGCGAAACCATTGTAATTGTGACTTCTCAGAATAATTGGAAACTCTCCAGTTGGTTTCTCCACCTGCAATTGTGTTGTCCCTAGTGGGCTGATGTAGGTGTAAATGTAGACTCATTGTCTGTATTGAAGGATTTCTCAAAACATAGGCAAAGTAATGTTATGTAAAGGATGGCCTTAAGCATATTCAGACTTGAAAAGCAGGGAAAGCAGTCTTCCTCCTCCTCCCAGCTTGACTTTTACTCAGACTCTACTGTGGCATGGGTAAAGCATGCCATCACAGTGCTGCTCCAGAGAAGATTATGCAGCAACTTGTATGCAGCATTGCTCAGTGCTTTCTGTTGCTCTGCTTTGGTGCGTTTCACCATTAACATCACTGACGCCGAGGATGGCTCTTTGCCTTGATTCTGCTGCAGCTCAACAGACAAAATTCTCTTTTTATCACCCACTTTTCTTTGGGACGTGTTGGCTTCTGCCTGGATAGGAATATAATGCACTACTGATAGAAATCAACTTTGTGAGGCAATAAACAGTAAATATATTCTGTCACTGTGCCCAAAGGGAATCATATCATACCTTAGTTATCCATGTATTTGAGGCCAAGCCTTAAGAAGGAAGAGGGTACATGAATATACAGTGTAAAAATATAGATTGCTTCTCTTAGCTCTCCATCTGTGGACCTTCAAGAGCTTTATAAACACAAGCTCACTGAACAGCTGTGAGGCCGAAGGAGGCAGGTAATACAGTAATAAAATCTGCCAAGCAAATTAAGGATCCAAATCTTGATACATACCTCAGGGCTGTAAGAATTAAACAGAGCAGTTTCACAGAGAGACATGCTTCTGGGATACTTTTTCTTATAGAAGCAACATAAGATCAAACCCCCTTTTGATCATTTTCCAAACTTCAGGGGCGCTTAGTCTTTGAGAAGAACCAGAAGAGATTGCTGTATAAATAACATGAACTCAGACCTTCTCTGGAGGAAGGTGCTTGGCTCATAGCATGGCTGGAAACAACAGGGCTTCTCCTGAGCACATTTAAACTCTGTGCAGGTCTCCCTCAACATCCTAAACCCTTCTCTCGCTTTCAGTGGTCTCCTTTCAGCATTATTTTAATCTGAGAGATCTCTTGAACAAAAGAGATTTTAAAGCAGTCTGCAATCTGTGGTTCCATTTATTTCCCAGCTATTCTGATATCAAAGGCAGCACAAAGCAAAAATGGTACGAAATGCAGTAAAGCAGCTGTCAGGCCAACTGTTGTGGGATCACACAGGCCATGGGAGGAACACTGCTTTGCTGTGTGACTGAATGCTTGACGTGGGAGTCCCTTAGATGACACAGCCAGTGTCTCCTCTGGCACTTTCCTATCTAGAGAGGAAGAAGGTGTGCTCTGACTCACTGTCCTCATATGGAAAAAGACAGGAAATATGAGGGTTGATGCAAACATCAGGAACGCTTTGTCCTGCTTGGGAGAAAATAATTGATTTCCTGGCACTCTCATTCAAAGCGGGGTAAGAGCTGGTGGAGAAGCGGGGGGGGTGGTGTCTGGCTAAACCCTGCCTGGTACACAAAGGAGGACAGGCGATCCTGCCGGGGATGCGCAGAGTGAAGCCTCCCCATACTGCGTAGTTCAAGGTGGGTGGAAGACAAAAAATCTAAATGCACCAAATTTCAAATTATTCTCGAAAAGCCCTGCTATTGATGCAATAAAGAATAATGCCCCACAGCAAAGGGACTTAAATAATTTCCTGATAGTTTCTTTTGGCTCTGTGGTAACAACGTAACTAAGAGCTGCCCAATACTTTTAAAGAGAACTTCAATGTTTTATTATTCTTTCACACTCTTAAGAAAAGCGCTCTCTTTCTCTGTCCTTTTCTTTGAACAAATTAATTTGCCAGTCTGTATAGCTCAGGGTGCACGTACTTTGCAAAGATGCTGCCATCTGCCATTTAGTTTCCTTTCTAAGCTGTGATCTTAGACATACATTTCAGGGAAAAGGAAGCCAAGTGGTTGAGTTTATTTTCCCTTTGTGCGAACAACAATGGGAATAATTCCAGAGCCAGGCAGCAAGGCTGTCTGAAATGCCAACTGCAAATCACCTTTTCAGCGAGCCATTAATTCATTCTGTGAGAAATATGCACAAACTGGAGGAAAGAACTCCATTTTAATTCCTCCCCCTGTCCACTGGCTGGATCAATTACATTCCAAATGGGAAGTTTTTGAGATGATTTATGTCAAATTATTTTTTTACTTTTCCTAACTTATTTCTGATCACCTCCTCTCCCTCTCAGCCCCTTGCCACACATGCCTCCTGCAGAAGATGGGGGAGCGGTGGAGGGTGCTGCTGGGCGCATGGTGGGACCAAGGCTGCCAGAAGGCATCGCCTCGCCTCTGGCTGGGACACAGCCCTCCCTGCAATCAGGAACCCCTTAGTGGCTGAGGGTGATTAACAGTCCCTGCCGGCAGGCAGGAGGAGTGAGAGGAGGAGGAAGGGGGTCGCTTTGCCCCTCCTCGGCTATTTGTGCCTTGTCTTTGGAGATGGGTACTTCAGGAGCTGAGAAATACTACATGAGATCAAGACAGAAAACATTTCTTTGCATCTGCACCTGAGAAATTAGAGCCACAGTGTGTGTGTGTAAGCCAGCACTGCCACAAAAATATCCATGCATTCGTTAATACTTTATTTTTAGTCAGATCAGTTCCCCAGTCAGATTTGCCTCATGGTCACGCAAAAGCCTGGATCAGCACAGCTAAGGGGCATCATCAGCCTGAAGCGAGAGGACGGGCCAAAATGGCACAGACCTGTTTTCATCGCCACACTTCTGCCTTAAACTATCATCAGAGACCTGAGAGCTCCCCTTGTTCTTCTGGGGACTGTAGCAGTAGCCCCAAGGTTTCCTTACACAAGAATAAGACCAAGCAAACAGCTCCCTTCTTCCTCTTGCAGTCTTTGGAAACAAGTAATAAGCCAAAAAGCCTTGTCTATTAAATATTTAGGTTTAAATTTCAGCGATGACTGGAACGTTCTGGAAACCAATTCAAGCACTTCTTGAGAATTAAAAAAAACCCAAACAACTCTCCTTTTTTAAATTTGTTTTCACAATACCTAATGATTCTTTGTATCCTTTGACTCTCCTGAGGTCACTTTGAACTTAAACTGGAAATTTAATTGGGTTTTAACAGGAAACTTGTTCATGCATTTAGCAGCTTTAAAAGGCATGAATAGTATAGTGTTTGAGAATGTACTGCTATTGATGTGATTTTCTGATTTTGACGTAAAATGAAAACATAGTGAGGGGCTGTCACAAGCCTCTGAATCAGCCAGATTCTTTTTAGAAGCCGAAGACAGCTCTTGGCTCAGGTAGGCTATTCTCCCACACGTGCCTTTGCCAAAACAGAGTGTGCGTGTCAGGGCTTTTTTGCTGATGTTTTTTTCTCCAGATGGTGTAATGAGGGATAGACTGCTTGTTGCTTGCCAAGGGTTGTATAATATTGTAGCAAAATGCAATCCCAAGCTGCAATTTTTAAGGTAGCGTATCAATCACTTACTCATCAAGTTCTTACACTTCTTGCGCGTAGGGTCAAACCTCTGTCATCAGGCCAAACGTATTAACAACTTTCATCCAAATGTTTTGAGAGCGATGAAATTTGGTACGTTTTCACTCCAAATGTTGGTTAAAGTGCCCACCGTTAGGATGGTAAGAGCCAATATGCAGCTGATCCTTTTTTTTCTTCTGTACCTCAAACTTAAGTCACTAAATCCCTCAGGTCAGCAAAAATAATAATGATTTGGGTTTGCCTGTGATTTTTCTCTATAGTACATCTAAAGTAAAAGCAAGAAATATTTGGTGTCACAAATTATTTACTTCCATGGTTGTGATTAAGTAATTTATTAGCTTTTGGAACACACGTTGCGTTTGGGATTTCCCAGGAAACTTTAAAAAATAACTTCTTCAAGTGAATGAAGTTACAATAATAAATAGAAATAAAAACCAGAGAGGATAGTTTTTCCAGCTAAAGGGTGTATAGTTTTTCACTGGATTGATATCTGAGTCTTCCTTTTGTCGACACTTGTCTTGAAAATAAACCTGGTATGAATTGCACCTTCACTAGGTAACAAAATGGCAGAAGGATCCACCTTCTGGCTCTTGGGTGTTTGAGAGTGATTAAACACATCTAGGAAAACAGTTACCCCGTGAGAGTGACATGTACACACAATTTAGTTACTGTAATCTAGAAAGCTTCCAATATAGAGAGGTTTAGAGACAAAAGCAGTTGGGGGAAGTCAATCATCTCTGTCATCTTTCAGCTTTAACTTCTTTATTTGTCATAAACGCTTTTTATTATAGGGACTGTGTTCATTCAATCTCACAACAATCCAAGATAGCCAAAGTGGTGGTGACTTAAAATTAGTGCACTGACATTTATGATAATAAAAGCAATTTTAATATGGTAATACGCTGCCTTTTTAAGAAACCACTACAAATAGTTTCTGTCATGTAGCAGGAGAGAGCGCAGGATATTGAGTTTTTAAACACTTCAGAATGACAGCTTCTATGAAAAACACGTGTAAGAAGATTGCTTTGCCATGAACTATAAAACACAGCTTAAAATCCTCCAAAAAACAGGAACTGTTTTTAAGAGAGATCTGACAAATGAATTAAGAGTAGGATTGCTAATTTATGCTCTCTCAAAGGAGTGTAGATGAGATTTTCAGCACCTTAGTGGTATGACAACAGACAATATCTACAAACATTCTTTAGGTGCCCTATAAGCTCTATTTGGCCCACCAAAAGGATTTTCTGCCTCAAGCAATACCGGATTATTATCCTGTCTGGCAGGAAACAACCTGAAAATTATAGCTATATCTGGCACGTATGGAAGAAAAGCCATCCGACAGTATCATACGTGAAAAATGGTTTCTTGGTTGCCTTGGTCAAGTAACTAAAAGTTTAGACATATCATCTTTTAATTTGAGGAATGATGAAACCAGCAGTGACAAGAACAAAACTGTGAGTTTCTAAAAGTAGATATATTGAATTGAGAGGTAGGTCATTTGTCAGCCACCCCTGTTGATAAAGTAAAATGGAAGACAAAAAAGTTTGCTTTGTATCGTAAAGCCAGAGACTGCAGCACAAGATTATGTATTCTAGGGCATCCACCTCTCTCTGTGTACGCCCCTAGAGACACTGAAGAGGGTCTTAAATTTCAGCATGCTCCAGCATCTCAAGTTCTGGAGGGGAGAGAGAGACTGCAGAGAGTTGTCTTTATACAGCTGACATCTGTAGCCTCGAATGGCATCCATAAATTAGGCCCCTATCAAATAACAGTGCCCCTAGGCAACTGCTGTTTAAAAACTGCCCTTCAGAGGGAACGGGCAATCTTCTGTAGGATAGATTATGCATTTATAGTCCTCATAAGAAACCATAGGTACCAAAACAATTAAATCATCTCTGTTGGTGGATCTCCTTTAAGTCTCTGAAAACCTGCCGAGGGAAGTGAAATTACTTTTGCAGTATTTTTAAGATGTTATTTAGCTGTAATTTTCCTTCATACATGCAGAAAAGGAATATTGCAGGGCATTTCAGTTCTGCCTTTCTTCTCCGTTTGGCAGTTGATCTTGAGTGGCCACATAGCCTATTAAATTCATTTTGTTATGCCTTTAGTATTGACATTTGAGATTAAATGCCAGGGAATGAAAGAATTTTTTTTAAGGACTATGACTTTTTGTTTCAATACAACTTTGTCAGGACCACAAGATTGTAACAGCCTGCTGTAGTGTGTTATTTTAATCATTTCTTCTACCTAGGAAAAATACCTCTGATTAACATAGTTACTATCCCTTTGTAACGAGGTTTTTACAAAATTTGACAGTGTTAATACAATTGAACTTAATGGGAGCTGTGAATGCTTGGCACTATTTTGTTCCTGTTTGCAGTGCTCACTTCTCCTCTCATCTGATAAGCTACAAAGCAGGATAACTACTTTGCGAAAGCAGTGGTGAATCTTGGTGCTACAACACTACAGTAAAGGATTTTTTTCAGTGTTAAAATGATTCTTTATGCATGGTATTCTCACCCACCCAATCCTCATTCGGTCTGAAAAAGATGGAGGTCAGAGACCTGGGATGCTTTAGAGGCTGACCTGAGACCGCCCATCTGGACTGCCCTCCACGTGGCCAGCAGTGGTGGTGAGCACAAAATCCTTGTGTGGGGAGGTCTGCTTCAGAGCCAGCGTCTAGCAGTTTTGCCTCTCACGTTGGCTCTGAGGCAACATTCCAGCAGATCCAGGGAGACCTTATAGAAGTCTTCCAGTACCTAAAGGGGGTCTACAGGAAAGATGGGGAGGGGCTTTTTACAAGGGCATGTAGTGATAGGACAAGGGGTGTAATGGTTTTAAACTGAAAGAAGGTAGATTGAGATTAGATATTAGGAAGAAATTCTTTACTCTGAAGGTGGTAAGGCACTGGAACAGGTTGCCCAGAGAAGCTGTGGCTGCCCCATCCCTGGAAGTGTTCAAGGCCAGGCTGGATGGGGCTTTGAGCAACCTGGTCTAGTGGGAGGTGCCTCTGCCCATGGCAGAGGGGTTGGAACTAGATGATCTTTAAGGTCCCTTCCAACTCTAACCGTTCAACAATTCTATGATCTGTGTTAAGGCCAGCCTGTAAACCTAGTTCTGTAACTTTCTACCAAAAATCCAGGAGAGTCCATGGAAAGCTCGTACTGGGTTTGGTAGCTATTGGCAAACTAGAGGTGTACCACAAACATCACTATTTTTCAATATTTTCAGCTGGCAGAAATGTAAAATCCTGTATACCCTATTTTTAACTCTCCATAGACAGAATATTCTGATCCAGTGCGTCCTAGAACTACCTTTAAATACTTGGTACTTTCTCTGAAATTACGATAGTAAAGGTCAGATCTAAAGTCATTTACAGATATTATGGATTTAGTGAAGGCTTCAGAGTGATTTGCATGTCTAGTGTTAGTCTGACATTAATTTAGAGCTCAACTCATCTAGATGAAAGAATTTTCATCAAAACTATTCTGGAGAAGGCAAGAATCACTTAAGTTTTGTATCTTAAAACTGCTACTGTGTGATCAGAGGCTTTTGTAAACTTAAAGCATTTATAGAAAACAGCTTCTTTCTATCGTCATCCCCAGCATTATCACTTTTCTAACTGGACTTAAACAATTCTTATTCCAGAATAAACTACACCTTTTACTGTTACCTGCTGCATAATAGACCACTGCAGCTTGCATCTGCTTCACAGAGTGTGTTGGTCTGTCTCGTTAGACTGAAGATATCAGAGAACACCATACTTGGCACTCTTTGTTTCAGGTGTGTCACTGCAATTCTTTCGTCCCTGCTCTTTCTTACCGTAACTTGTCCATTAGTTCCAAACTGGTCACGTATAACTATTCTGGATTTGTATCTTTAAAGCTCCCTATGAATGGCCACGTGCTTGATCTCAGTGGTGGATGAAGTATTTTAATAATGATGGAAGCAGTTGTAGCACAATAATTGTGCTAAGATTTCAGAAGTCAATAATGATCTTAGTTGCTACAGGTTTAGGGTAGCGTGAATGTGATTGCAGATAGCATCATATTTTGGTATGCTTCGTGAAATAAAATTTTCCAGTTCTGTGTCTCATTTTTAGAAGTGGTAGGGCACACATATGTGTAAGTTAAACTTTTTCAGTGTTTTTCATGGTCTGAAACAATCCTAAGGTTTCAAAGGCAATGAGTGGTAGAAGAGGTGCTCCTGAGGTGTTTATATTAATTGTGATTGTATGCAGCCTAATAATACACTTTCTGCTCTCTTGCTTGATGGAAACTTTTTCTTGATGTCCACTGGTTATTAAGCAATTTAATGACTTGATAAGCAAGAACAAGGTGATTGCAGAAGTACTCTCAGCCAGCTAAAACTGAGCGTGCAGCTCATTTTGCTGGTCTGCGTTCCATCTAAATGGGGCATCTAAATGGGGCCTTTAATTACAGGCATCGCATTTGGGAGGAGATCTTTGGTTTACAGCGGATGCCTGATAATGTCATCTGGAGTTTTCTTCTTCTGCCCTGAACAGATGGATCTTGTATTGGATGTTATAGCAAAGGCTTTGCGTGAGAGTTTGCCTGAACAATGTAGTTGTTCGTATCCCAGCGTGTAAGACCTTCGCGGAGCAAACCTAGCCCAGGTATCTGTTGCTGAAGTCTGCTAGAAGGACCCACAACTTGTGCGCAGCTTGGAGTGCAGTGCTTTCTCAGTGGCTGGTGACTGGGGTTTGAGCCAGGACTGTGGCTGTCTTTCCTCTTGCTTTTGTGAGGATTATTGCAATCTGCCTGGGCCTCCCAGTGTGAATAGCATTTACAAAACCAGTATTGTCAGAGGTTACTTGAGGAGATCCTTCCTTTCTGCTGCTTATACTTCTCTCTGCTCCAAGATCACGTGCACATGCAGATACAGTTTCTAGTTACAGTTTTAACATTTAAATCTATGTATGAGTCTCAAGCTGCTTCTTGTGCTACTGTTGTTGCAATCATCTCCATTTCTTCTCTATGGGGATGGGTCTTGTGATGTTTGTAAGCTTTTTGTTGCTTAGTCTCTTCTTGAGGGGCACCCAAAATAGTATTAAATCTGAAATGCCTCCACAGTGTGTTTCTAGTATGTTTTCAGGTCTGCTATGATTATTTTTTTTTTAAGTATTTTGAATAGAGCCTAGAGT
The DNA here is from genome assembly GCA_003993805.1 of Himantopus leucocephalus. NCBI lineage: Eukaryota > Metazoa > Chordata > Aves > Charadriiformes > Recurvirostridae > Himantopus > Himantopus leucocephalus. The sequence continues at coordinate 21,198,458 of RSEF01000007.1, forward strand.
GGTATGTTAGAGTCCTAAGAAATAGAGCTTTTTACTACGACCCCTTTGCCTCATTGCATGGCCTCATGGAAGGCTAGTTAATTACCGAACATCTGCAGCTTCCTACTGGGGACATATAGCAGCATCTGATCAGCCACAACTTCATGGCCATGGACTCCAAACATGAGAAATCCAGTACGTCTTCTGAGGAAAGGCTAATTTACCGAGGTCATTTGAAAGTCCTGCTGATGCCTGGTTTTCTGTATCCTGTGCCTATAATTGGCCTGGGCAGCGCATACCTGTTTGTATCTAGAAAAATGCAATGTTTTATTTGTCTGCTAAAGGTTATGCTTTTTAACGGATTAATTGTTCAGTGGTGACAGACTAGATTTAGCAGTGGCAGCTCTTGATTTTAAGAAGATGCAGCACATTGACTTTGTAACTGTAACATCTGGCTTTTCCTGTTTTAACATATGATAATGTTTAAAGAGCTAGTCAGGCTTCTGGGATTTTAAACACCAAATGGGAATTTTATATTCCCTGTACACTCTATCATATCTTATGAATACTGAAAGAAGTGGTGGCTAACTCAAAGAGGACCTGCACTTTTCAACTTGCAGACGATTCTGCATTCATTTCTGTTGCTATTTTTAAAATTCTCATTATCACCTCTGTCCTGTCACCACCCTAAGCCTTGCCCACATCTAGCATGTCTGCTTATCGCTTTTATAACACTTTTTTTAGGAGCAGATGCTGCATTCTTCTTTTGTTGGCACCATGGTAGGAGTTAACAAGTGACAGTAAGGAACCAGGCTATGCCCAGATCAAGATTTTCATATTCTCAAGCATTGTAATATAAACACCATTATTTTAAAAATAAATAAGGTCTTCAGAGTCTTTACTCCGTAGCAGAAAAACAACGATATAAAAACCAAGTAGACTACAAACAAAACAAAATTTTTAAAATCCTGATGATGGACTTCTGATGCTCTCTCGTGTAAGTCGACTCTGTTTTGTGTTCTGTTATCTGTTGTGCTTTACAATCAGCACAGAAATGAACCTAAAGTAGTCAAGATAAAGTAACTCTCAAATTCTCCTAAATAACAGCTACGCTGCAGCAGCCACTGCACATACAGCCTCTATGTATCAACTGATACATCTAGTCTGCAGTGGGAAGAGAAAAAATCTGTTTCTGTTGAAACGACTCTTTAAGATGGATGTTGTCAGTAGTGGAGATGCTGAGACACATGTAAGAGGAAACATATACAGTCCAGTATAACAGCTCGTTAGATAGCTGCAATAGTTGTTGATCAGTGCAACTTTCATACTTTCAGGCTTTAGCTAAAGATCTGCATCTCTTTTAATGAGGATCTTGCTTAAAGTGGTGGGAAAATTAATGATCAAAATTTTGATATGAATGGAACCCAAAAAGTCATATTAATTTAGATTTGAACATGTTTAGATGTGAAAACGTTGTTTTAATTTTTAAAATTAAACATTTTAAAAGCTTTGAAATACTTACTTAAATATATCTTATTTTTGATTTCTTATCATGATTAGAAATGTAAACACTGATTAGCTGGAGAAATAGTGCCTGTTCACTTGAGATTTACAGCTCACTACTGCAGTCTCAGAATTAAGATGCTCATCTGAGGTCCAAACCTTTAAATATTTGCTTTTGTCTTCTAATGTATAAGGACATTCCTTTGAAAATACCAGATCACATAAACTGCATAATTAGCACTGAATTCCCTGTATAAAGAACAGTAATCTAGAATAGTCAGACTATAATCCTCACGATAAATCTGCTGCATAGCCATTCAGTTATTATAGTATCATACAGTTAAGTGATTAAAATAAAAATGGAACTCGTGTTATCTGACATTTTCAAATTGTGGTTTTGATGGACAACGTGAAAACAGGAACAGTGAAAGAAGAGTTTTATATTCCTCCCATTTCGCTGACCTTCATTCTTATTTCTAGCTTTTCCGCCCAAATATCAAAAGATCTAGTGCAATAAAGGATGACAGGAAGCACATCTGACAAAACTATCGCTTAAGTCTTGTTGAATAAAACATTAAGTGAAAATGCTTCTTAGCGCCAGCAGGTTAGCATTAAAAGTGTAATGGTTTTAAAGGAAGACTAAACATGCCTCTGACAAATGACAGCTCCAGGTTTTAAAATTAAGATTTGAGATAAAGATGCCACTGAAGTTATCAAAAGAAATGTACCCAGCAGTTGTCTAATGCACATGCTCATGACAATACTATTTTTCTGTCAGTAAATCATCTGCATTGGTGATCAAACGCTGATGATGCTGGCACACATTATGTAAAGAAGCCCTGATCGTATTGTTGGTCACACAGCCAAGGTTCTTGCCCTTCTCTTATACAAAAAGTTCCCCTTTCAAATTTCCCTAGCATAGTTGGAGGGATCGGTTTGTCTGAGCTTTGAATTAAGTTGTTTCCATTTGTTTAAAAAATAAATTGGAACAAATCAGCTTATAAAAGCTATTTTATTTTGCTTATTTGCCTATTTTCAGTAATAACAGTGCTAAATACTAAAAATACCAAAGGCTTATGTTTTAGCTAAGCTATTCTGGACAAAAGTCTCAAAACTACAGATACATGTTAAAGCCTAATATAAGACTGTAAATTCCAGGCAAGTATTTGGATGTTATCTGCACTTGCTTCCCACATGGGGTTTTTGCATACCAGGTTTGAAAAACCACGGACATGGTTCAAGCTGAAGTTGACTTCTGCTGTGAATTAGTCAGTGTGTTTGCACAACTTTTCTAGTGTTCTCCAGCATCTCCAAAGCCACACCACCAGAGAACATTGTCTCCTTCAGCCTCTGATGCAATCAGAAGAGCCTCTTGTTTCTGAATGCAGAATCCTTTTTCTGTGTTTTACATAATATGTTCAATTCCTTTGAATTGCTGTTAGTATTATTCCAAATTGAATTGAAAAATACGGATTTTTTTTAATGCTATATCCAGACACTTAAAATGCAAGACTACTAATATGGGCTCCTTGCCATTATTTATTGCTCAGGCAGCGTTCAAGGAAGATAGGGGTCACTGGAATGAGAATGAAGGTCTCCTCATCACTTCACTCATTTTATATTTCTCTTGAAAAAATTATCTTTCTGGGAATCATTTTTCCTCCACTTTTCAAAAAAGGATATCAATAAAACTTGGAAATTTGAATGTAGATTTCAAAGAGCTATATTTAAAAATGTGAAATCAAGTTCAGCCATCAGGCAATACTGGCCAAAAGTGCCTTTTGTTTTGTTTCTTGATAGCAAATCTTCAAGATAAAATAAACAGAACATCGCTTAAGTTGAAAGATACAGTTTTAGATTTAGAATTCTTTTAAGACTTCAAAAGAAAATGCCTCATTTTTCTCTTAAAAGCTCTGGTATCAGATAATTATCTAAAAGTTGGGCTATTTCTTATTCAAAGACATTTCTGGTCTCATTATTCTTATGCAGACACAACTCCCATTGGAATCATCCTGAACTTTGCTTCTGTGACTAGTATGGGTTTGAATGAGATGCTGAGATTTCCAGGAGAGTCGTCGTTACTCTTTTTATGCTTTGCTGTATCTTCCATTCCACTCCTCCTTTATTGTGGCAAAACTACTGCCCAGATTTCTTTTGTTCCAAAATCTATTCATTCTTTTTTTAAGAGAACAAAAATAGAGGAGGAAAAATATCTCTGTATCAAAGGAAATGAATATTTGTGTCTCGGGGAATACTTTCTTTTAAAAGTTCCTTGAAAAACTGCAATAAAAGAAACCCTGAGGTATATTCTGGGTAGGCTGTGGTGTATAAATGTCTGTATTTCAACCCAATCTGTTTTAAGCAAGTCTATTAACAAGAATGTAATTCGTTTGACTTTTACATTGGTATAAAACAGCAGGCAAATAAACTAGATGCTGTGTATATTTAAATTATAATTTCTCCTGGCAGTAGATCATACGGTGAAATAATTTTTCCAGAGATCCCTCTCTCTGCCTTTTAACAACCTGCTGTTTCTTGCCACTGTTGTCATCAGAAAGTTCTTACAGACTAAAATGTACTAAATAAAGCAGGCATTAGCCAAGAAATAGATGCTGTGACAATAAATACTCCCTATCATGGAGTGGCTTGTACACCTAGGATTTCCAGGCTGCAACAAACTTCATCCAGTGCATCAGATGTCCCTGGGAAAACTCTTTTGCACTGAGTGAATTCATTCAAATATGTAAGAACAGACAAAAGTGTATAGTTGTGAGAATACAGCTTCATGTTTAGCATCATCCTTGAGTGCCAGATGAGCTTGGAAAAGAAATTTCTTAGGACTCTTGGAAACAAAACATGTATTCAGTAGATACTGGTTTTTATGGCACATCACAGTTTTCTGTGTAAGACACTCTAGGTGTTCCAATGACAATAATTAATTGGTTATCTGTCAAGCTTGTCCCACAGGACCCAATAATCTCCCTTTTTGCTAACGCTCCCTTCTTCTCCGGAGGTGCTTTTTCTTTCAAATTTTATAAATGATTACCATAATTAATTTAAATATGGAAATTTGTGTGCAAGCTGCCCTTAGCCTGAAGTCTGTGGTTTCTTTTTCAGGCCTTGCTAGTGTTGCTTGCCTAAAACCATGCCTGTTCTTTTGTCTGCTATATAACATTATCTCACAAAAAGTGCTACTTCTCCCTACAAACTGAGTCTTACTTAGCAAATTTGTTAATTAGTTCCCATTATCCTTCCTCCCTTGCATGTTTCCCTCTCTACTTACAGTTTTATGTAATTTGCTTGGCTTTGTTTTTTTTCTTCAGACTGTGAGCTTTTAAGTTCAGGGATATAACCTGATTTAATAGGCTCTCGTTTGATAAGATGCCAGCAGGTAGTACAGGACATAAATAGTAGAAATAATTATCCATAAATGCTTATTAATGCAAATATATCTCCAGTACTTATTTAGAGCATTTTATTTCAAATTTTCTGTTTTGATCTAAAAGTTCTCTCTGTATTAGACTCTTGCTCATCCAGCCTGTGAAGTTAAGCACTGAAAGTTCTGCTGCTGCCAGGGGGTCAAGGAGAGATGTGTCACCAGCTAAAAGACAAGCTGATCATTTTTAGTTGCTACCAGTTACTAATTTGATGAACTTCCACATAGGACAGGTGTACTAGGACGTTTGTTTAATGTTCCCTGGCTTCCAGATGTCCTTGCCATGTCTGAACAGAGCACTGATGTTTCTGTCATCAAGTTTTAGTTTAGAATCTCAAACTTTGAGGTAGTTTGAAACAAATGATTGTGTGAACTTTATGAGGATGATTAAAAAGAAAAAACATTCTACCCTCTCCGCAACATTAATGACAGACCAGATCACACATCTTCCATACAAGAAATAAGATTAACCACTTTGAAAGCCAGGGCATTTCAGTAGAAGTGAAATTGAGCTTTTCAGAGCAGACTGTTCAATCATCTCACATAGCAAGCAAATCACTCTGCTGAGTGATTTTATAATGTGGAATGTTTTTGGAGTGCTATTGCAAACTTTGTATCATCCTTAAGCATGAACCACCATACATTTGCTATAGAAATGACCCTATTAGGGACAGCTGTACAAGTGAAAAATCTGCACACAGATTGCCAAGTAAAGTAGTAAAAATTCTGTGCAGTAGCTTTCTTTTTAAACCTTTTAATTTTGTGAAATACACTTCTCTAATGATACTCATGTTGTTATTCCAGTAACAGATTACATCCAATCACTTCAGGCTTTTAAAGCTCATCTGGAAAGATATAAGAAAATTTAATTTATCGTGCCCTTGCAGTCAGCTGTAGTGAGTGAGTCGACAGGCATTTCCTCCTTCTACAACCTTTCGGATCACTTTTACCATTTGGTCATGAATTTGGGATGAGAGGAGCCAGGCCCCTCTACACTCTTCCCACAACTGTGCTGGCGACATTTGCTCTCTCTGTCAAAGGGGGATAGGAAAACATTCATTTTCTCAATAACCAAAATTGGAGTCCTACTTTATCAAGTTGCAACCTGGTTTTGAACCTCAAACTAGTCTGAGCTATGCTGGAGCAAAATTCAGTGAGCAACCCTCACCAAGTGTTCTTCCCAAGCCACTAAGCCAATTACCTGTTTCTTTTAAACCTTCCGATAAAGAAATATTTGGCATACAATATTATTTAAAGTCCAGGCTTGAGATGTAACTTCTCATTTTTGAAAGTTTTCATATTTTTAAAATCTTTGTCTTCCTCTTCAGGGCCACGCAATTTTGCAGGATGGAGTGCAAGGGGATTATGGCTGTGTAGTTAATTGGGTTCACTTTCTAACTTGCCATTAAGAAAGTGTCATTGCTTTTCAGAATATAAAACTATGCTTGTTTTTTGGTGAAGGCTTCAAAGCTGGAGACTTGTGGAAGCTGTGGAGTATGTTTATTTAGTGTTTCTCAGACTGACCTGGATTTCCTCTGTTTCCTCTTCATGGCCAGCCCCAACCATGTGGCTCCAACACAGAGGGTGGGCAGGGAAAGATTAACATCAGCCAGCAAAATGCTTTTGCCCTAACCAGTTGAGGCTGTGTCTGGAAGTTGACTTACCCTTACTGTGACCTGCTTTATTCCTCTGATTCTGTCTGAGGAAAATGGGTCTAAATTCTGCATGTATTATCTAAAGCACTTTGAATGTTTTTTTCACATTATCATTGGAGCCTTACTTATCAGCTGCTTTTAATCCTCTGCAAACATGTTTTAATAGAAAACATAGGGAAGAGAACAAAGTAATCTAAATCTCCATGTGGATTTGCATCAGTGATGTAGTATAGGCAAAGGACAAATCCCCCAAAGCTGTGGATCCCAAATTACAGGACGTGCCTTGTGCACGCCGGAGCAGCAGGAGCTGTCAAGTCTGCTGCTGTCCTCTGCACTGCTGCCATTGGCTCACAGAGAGGAAATTACCTTTGTTTTGAGCCCGTCCTAAAGTTTGGTTCCCCAAGGGGTCTTCACCCTGCAGTGTTTGAGAAGCATGGTGGGTGGAATGACTTGTTCCTTGCTTCTCCTCACTCTCAGGCTTTGCTGTCCTGTGCCCTTGTTGGAGAACACCGGCTAAATCGATATCTGTGTAGTGACGGGAGAGGGATGTTCCCTGTAAGTGGCTTTTTTCAGATTTCCCATCACCGAAGTCTGACAGAGACTTCATTATTTATAATTACTGTAATTTTGTGTTGCTAACATGTAATGCAAAATGCCTATACAGATATTTTCATGTTTACAGTATTGTCTGGCAGTTGAGGACTTTATAAAGATGGAACATGTGAACTCTGGGTGATTTTATGAAACTGTTGTATGGTGAATGCTTTGATATGGATGTGATCCATGATATGCTGTTAAGGCAGTGTCATGCCTCTCTCAGAGCAGGACTCAGGGCTGGGTGAGGAAGAGGCAAAATGGCTGTGCTTCTGGGCATGCTCTTCAAAACATGGGTGTGGGGATGTGAAAATTCAACCTCTAAAAATTCCCTGCAGAGCTTGAAGCAGTTATATCCTTTCACTGGAGTTGCAGTAAGCCTAATTTCACTCATTATTTAGTATTCCAATATTTGCTTTGAAACACAGCTTTATTGGTTAATTATATAGCATGCTTTTATATGTTCTCTATCTATAGAAAGAATTTCCAAAAAAGGTCGTAAGATTTCCTTTTATATTACTTGATTTAAATTAAACAGCAGAACAATAACATGCTGTAGCCATCTTTTAACCTAAAGCACAGCACTATGGTAGTGTATTATTATTTTTTTGTTAACTTGATAGTCTGATGAGTACCAAATGGAAATGTTAACAAATGAAATACACTAAAGCAGAACTTAGTTACACTCAATATGTTATTCCTCCTCCTTTGAACAAATTTATGCTCTAATATAATAGAATCAGCCTTGACCTCTCACTTAAAAACGTTGTCATTGTATCATAAACAGCAAATACAGCATTCTATATGCATACTATAATCACAGTTAGATTTGACTTGGTGCCTTGTTTCACTGAAGTCAATGAAGATACGTGGTTAAGCGAGAGCAAAATGTACTCCTTTCATTTAGACTAAAATGGCAAATTACAACTCTAAGTGCTTCTGGGAACATAGTGAAAGTTGCAATAAAATTAAATTATAATTTATGCATTGATCTGAAATAGGAAACTCTGGGCAGTCAGGAATATTACAGAAAATTGCAGCTACTAGTGTTTAAATTTTGGGCCTGTTTCTTCATTGCAACTTCATCACCTCATTACAGCTCATTACAGAACCTTGAGATCTGGTACTGCTTCTCGCATCAGAGGAAAACAGTTTTTGTCTAATGACCAAAGTAAAAGAGTGTTGGACTCATTTTTACCAGAGAGAATTAAAAAAAAAATAGTTGAAGGGAGTAAAATTATTTTTGTAAGATGGTTTCTTTTTGAACACAGATATGGGCTGAAGTTAACAACATTTCATAACAAAATACCAGAACAGTGACATCATCATCATTATTTTAACTCAGAATGAAGTGGTTGTGGTTTGCACAAGTCAGTACATTAGATGAGATTATCTGCATTAGATGACACACAAGACTTGGCTTTTTCCTATCTCAGCATTTTCTGTTCATACTATGGTACCCTCTGATGTCACACGTCGAAAAAATTGGAAGATTATATCTTCACATTCTAACACCCTATGCAAGTGTGAAAAATGACCTACGTGTACATTTTAAAGACCAGCTTCTAGGGTATCTAACACCTTTTTTTTCCCCAGAAGCACAGAGCACCAGCAGCAGTTGTGATTTATCAGTTACCCCAAAGAAGGGACTAGTTTCTTAAACCCACTAGACCTGTCTGTCCTGGATCAGAGCTGGTTCTGGTTCAGCTGGTTGCTGAAGTTTTAATTTAGGGGGGTAGATGCTGCATCCTGCACTGGGGCAGTGGTGACAATATCCTTATGATAAAGTGAAGAAGGCTTAGAAAGCCTCTAAGAAGTGGTGCTGGGAAGTAGTATGGAGCTGGCAGCTTCCAAGGGACAGATAATGCTCTGGAGCAGGCGTGAAGTATAGCAAGTGAGAGAAGTGGCGAGACGAGGATTTTGTGCAGATCTCGGAAACTCAGAGAATTTGGTCTAAGGTATAACTTATGGTAAAACAGAGATGAAGATGGATTGGTGGTCTGCCAAAAGTTACTGGCATAAATGTTTATTCTCAATAGAAAGGCATGATTATCTCTTCTTCTTCATGAGTTTAGTTTTATGTAGGAAAAAAAAAATTAGTTTTAAATATCAGTGTAGTATTTCTGCAGAAGTGAATGTTATGCATAGAAAAAACTTGGACAGATCATCTGCACTGACTCACTCCTCCATAAACAACTACTACTAATACCACACTGTAGGACCTTTCGGTGAGCGGGTGGGTGTGTGGCATTGCCCCAGGTTTTGCATATACAGAAAGTGGAACATGGTGCCTTTGGCTCTGATCGCTTTCTCCTGCACTCTCGGAAGCTGCATGGGCCTTTCTGAATGTATGCTAGAGAAATACAGCTTTATACTGGCAACTTATTTTCTTCCAGAGAGTCATAGAGTAAATAAATGCCTCCAGCTACGGCTCTGCTTTTCACCTCACAGAGAGCAAATGTGGGCCGGTTAAGTGGATCAAAGGAAAAATGTAGCTTGGCCACAAGAAAAATAAATTCTATAATTGATTGGGTCAAGAGGAGCTCAGGGACACCTGCTCAGATGAAAGCGGCATCACATTCACAGCAGAGACAGGAAATCTGATCTAACATGACTAAAACTACTCAAGAGCCTGACATGCGAGTTGAAACTAAAGTTAGAGACAAATGTGAATAGCTTAAGCTGTGGAGGGCCAACCTTTGTGTGCTCGGGGACCATGTTCATTCCCAGGCAGGTAGATAGCCCAAACCACTATAGTTACATTTCCTGCGAATAGCAGCTTTGCTAGGAAAACCTGCTCCACGCAACCAAACTCTCTGTTTCTCTGGCTGGCTTTCTTAGCTGACCCCAGCACCCAGCAGCCAAATCTGGCAGGCTCGTTGGTCAGATCAGGCTCCTGGGCTGATCTGTTGGCCATCGTTAGTTGAAATGAATGTGAATTTGCGAGGACATGTGAATCAACAGCAATAAAACCAGCCACGTCCTCCTATATGTTAGAAATGCAGGAAATCATGGGTTAAAGTTGCAGTTTTCAGGGAAAGCTCTTACATTCTTTCAGCTGCATACCGCAAAGGTAACTGAACAAATGTATTCTTTACACACTAGGAGCAACCTAGAGCACTGTTGATGATAAAAGGAAAAATCTAAAATCAGTTACTGTGCCCATAATACCAAGTATGCCCTTTATGTCCCTCCTCCCCACACTAATGCTTATATCTTTTCCTACAAGTGCTCAGATTCAAGTCCCCGGTAGGATTCTCCTGGCAGGCAGAAATCGATGCAGCTGCCTCTTGCAGTTGCTAGTAAACAAGTTGTATTGGTCACAGGACGCAGGCAGGTGATCAGGGTGGTTATGTGTATGGTGAGTTATAGTCCCCATTTACGACCTCGTGGGAGGATCACAGCCACCTGGAACAAATTAGAGCGAATGGCTTTAACGTGTTCAAGAGATGGGGCAGAAAATCAGGGCCCACCCAATGGTGGTGTAGCTGCAGGGAAACCTCAGCAATGTCAGCAGCCTCAGATTTCATCTAACAGATAGCTGCTTCGCACAGCGATAAATTAGTAACGCAAGGGAGGAAAGAATCAGCTATACCAACTCCAGCTTGTAAGTTGCACAAGCATAAAAGAGAGTAAAGGATTAGCCTGTGCACGTTAATTACCCCCACGTATGTGTGGGAGGACAACATGAGTCACTAAACCTATGGTTAATCACTTGTATAGCATATTTGAGTGTTAATGTGCATGTATGTACCTATATAGAGAACTTTCTCTAGATATAAGTATATAAATATACATAGTTAGCGATGGCTGAGTGTTACACTTTTTTTTCACTTTGAAATTGATTTTTTTTTTCTAACTAGGATTTTAATGAGCCCCCAGAAAATGCTCACTTTTCAGAAAGTCTGTGATTATTACAACAGTTTTCTCTGAATTAATCTGCAGAAACCGATCTTGACCTCATTTTCCAGACCTTGAACAAAATGAAACTGAAGCAGTTGACAGCTACGTATTAAATGACAACTTTGCACAGTAATTTATTAGTTAATTTTGCCTTCTTGGTGACGACTGTCCTTGTACCTTAGGGTTATTTGTGTTTTTCTGTTATGTCCATTTTCCTTTTAATTGTTATAAACATGCTAATAGTGTTCTATACATAAAGTCATACAAAATTTAGACTTTATTTTATTTTTGTGAAGCTGTTAATTATTTTTCTATCCAGGTTTTTAGTGGGCCTGCAGGAAAGAATGGTTCTGGTTTTGATTTATTTTGAAGTAAGATTCCTGAGGGCTGGATTCAACAATACAATCCATTTGTCTTAAGCACCGCAAAGGCTCATGGCAAAGCCCTGAAAATCAATTTTTTGAAAGACAGCGAGAAGTTGTGTAGCTGTACGCAGGTTTTAGCAGTGCAGAACAGTGAGGATTTTTTTTTTTTCTTTAACCGGGCTTTAAGTGATTATAGATTTGTTTGTTTTAATAGGATGATAATCAAGTATTTAAGGCTTTAAATATAGACCCTGTAGGTAGAAACAAGTGGAAGATGTTTATAAGACCAAATAAGAATACATTCCCGAATTTAAAATAAAATCCCATCAAAGCAGATTGATTAGAATTTAAGATCTCTCTAACAGACCTGGAAAAAAAAACCCCAGAACTAGAATGTGACATTAACTAGAAATCATTTAATGCTGTGCTTTTGTGCTGACTAAATGCAAAATATGACTGCCATTGCTGTCAAAAAATGAATTTGGAACTGAATTGAGGGATAATTTGAAAGGCTGATAGCACAGCACACACGCAAAGATGCGGGGGGAGGAAGATATTTTATTCTTGATGGCATCGCCTTGAATTCAGGCAGCTCCCCAGTGGCGAGCTGCTCTCTGGAAGGGCTCAGCTAATGGCCGGGGATGGAGCTGCCTCTGCCCCCTCTGCAGGGTCTGTGGCAGGTGAGGCGCTGCCGACCAATCCGGGGGGAGCTTTGTGGTTGCCTGTCAGCTGGAGAGCCAGTCAGAGCGCGCCGGCCGCCTCCCTGGAGCTCTGCCTCAGGCCATTGGCCAGCGAGGAGGAAAGTGTGCTCTGACGGGTGTGGGGGGGCGGTGGCGGCCATCTTGGGAGCCCATTGAAGAGTTGATGCCTTGCGGTGTTGGGGTTGCCTTTGGCGCACAAGCAGCCTCACTTGGTCGCTGGCACATTGAGTCCCATCTCGCCAGGTTTTATCAAATTATAAAGGTTTATGAAATTACTCGCGTGTGAAATCATTTCCAGATTTGCGACACAAGTTTAGGAATGAAAATGAGGCCTGGCATCCTTTGAGTTATTCAACCCTTTCCATAGCCAGAGAAATCGGTGTCCTGTGAGACAGGTTGAGTCTAGATTTGAGTGAGGGCTGACTGTAACAATCATGAAAAGTAAACAGGGAAAGTGTTATGGATAATGTTATGCAAAACGCAATAAAGGAACGGAAGTATGTTTCTGATTTGCAGTACAACAGGGAATATATCAAAGGATCCTGTTCCGTTTTGCTTCTGCGGAACAAAGCCTGGGTGTTCAGTATGTGTATTGTTTGTATTCTAAATAAGTCCTTAAAATGTTAACATTGAAGTGGATTTGTTTGAACAGAATAGAGATACATTTAGTTCATTGGAAGACTTCACAATATTCAGTGATAACAAAGCTGAAAAATAATTTAAGTAGACTTTTATTAAACATGAGAGAACTAATCTGTGTTTCAAAATATATTTGCATGGGTTTGAGGGACCTTTTGTGATTGAAAGAAGTTAAAAAAGAGGCTTAAAAGTAAAGAATTAAATGGCATTGAGACTTTAAAAACACACTAGGAATTTAATCCTGTAAATCCTGTAGGAGTTACAGGGCAGGACTTCAGCTGATAAAAAGTTTTTGTTGCGCCATTGCAGTCATTCTCCTGTATTTACAGTGGAGGTCTGAAGATACGTATTTTCAAATTACATTCCTATATCAAAGAATAATTTCTGAATGGAAGTCTGTGATTATGGGTTCACATAAATGCAAGTTATATGACACTGCTGTCTCCCCCTACCCACCAGCTGTCTGGTGTAAGTGCTGAAGACGGGGGCTGTACAGAGGCACCAGTATAGGTTAGGGGGAGACCTGCTGGGAAGTAGT
>RSEF01000007.1:21239497-21253192 GCA_003993805.1 Himantopus leucocephalus
CGGTGGTTTTGGCAGTGTTAGGTTAATGGTTGGACTCGATGATGTTAACGGTCCCTTCCAACCTAGACAATTCTATGATTTTTAAGTCCATTATAGATTTGTTCATAGATTTATTCAGTTTTTAAAAAGTCTCCCATGTGGTTAGCTTGGTGTTTAGTTACCCCCAAAGTCAGGAGTATGGAAGCAGTTGTGTTAAATGTACGCCAGGTGAAACGCATCCCGATTTGTCAGCCATTGGTAAGGTGTGCTACTCCCTCTGGGTGGCACTGGCTGTTCTGTCTCTGTCAAGTTGGCTGTAGGAAGTTGGCTCCAGGAAACCGGCTTCAGCCACCCAAGTGATTTCATGGTCCTCCCCTGCCTCTGGTGTGAACTATTTTAAGAAGTCCTGCTTTCTCTCCAGTCAGTTGGTGAAGAGAACTTGGATCACGGTTGTTGTTGCTTCAATTATGGCTGCAGTGGTCCACAGAGGCCAGTGTAGCATCCTTATGCTTTGACTAAGAAGAAATGTGGTTAGTTCTGTAGGGCAGCTAGTACTCTGTAGCTGAGTGTTTAGGTGCTTCTACGTGGTGGATGATGTTAATTACACATAAGTATTTTTACTGGTGTCTTGAAATGTGTTTTGAATATATACCTGAAAATATTTTTTTAAAATTTACAATGTCAAAGATTTATAACTCAGCCCTTTCCTAATTTCTCGTTGTCCTCAGGGCTTTAACTGCATTTATGTTACGAAATTTTATTCACGTGATCACAGACTTTGTTCCATGAAGTCTGATCTTTGCTCAGCCTGCAAGATGGGCAGTTCTCAGGAAGGTTGAAAGGCATGAGAATCCTTTCTTTCTTCTAAAACTTGAATGAAAGTGATAGTATAGCAGAAAAGAAAGCTGGTTTAAAATTAGGCGATGAGCGCTGGATAGGAGAAACGGCTGTAATGCAGATTTCTTTAATGATAATGCTGAGCAACACTAAACCCGAATTTTTGATAGATGATTACATAGGATGTTTCTTTGTCTGTGAACTGGGTGGGTGCTGAATTTTTAAAATGTTCAGTACACAAAGTTGCAACTGAATTTAATGTGTACTGTTGGTATCAACAGGCTGCATAGCTGTGCTGTAAGAAGGATGGGTACAAAATTTAAAATATTTTTTCGCCTTAGCCTTAAACTTGGTATTTCAGTGATTCATGTGTGATTTCGTACAAGTCTCATTTTTTCTTCATCTGTAGAATGGGAGCAATGCTTTAAGGTCCTGAGAAAATGTAGGTTTAGTCATTAACATGTCAGCTTTGTGTGTGTGTGTAATTTACCTATTTAGAGCCGTATTCCGAGAGGCGCGTACCTACAAGGGACTTTGAGGAAATGAGTCTCTTCCCCTATTCAGCAAAGCTTGGATTGTCTTGTCAGTTCAGAGGCTGCTGGTTGAATTGTAAATTAAAAAAAATGAACAAACCACCACCAACAACAAAACAAAAAGAAAACCCACAAAAACCTGAGGAACAGTATCTAGTTGCCTGATTCTTTGAGCACCACCTAGCCTGTAGACAAGGTGCCTACAAGAGAAAAACGGTGAGCCATCTCGCAGGTAGCGTGGCCCCTGCTCAGCATAGGGGACAGGGTTCCCCTTGCATGAGCTTCCTGCTGGTGTGGTGGTTTCTCATGAAGCTTCTGATCCTGCAGTGTGAATCTCTTAATGCAAATTTTTTTGTTTCGATTTTTAGTATTTTCTATGCTGTGTGCGCCATACAGGTATTTTGAAAGGAGGAAATTGACAGTGTTATTTGAGGTTAATACCTTTTTTTTTTTTTTTCTTAAAATGGTGTAGTGCAAAAGCCAGAGTAGTTCATGAGTCTTGTGGTTACAGTTAAGAGGTGAATTTACTGTCCCAGTTTAATCTTAGAGATGTAATAAGCTTTTTTTGCATGTTTGATGTTAAACTGTGGCCTCTTATGTAAGTATATGGGCGTTGAAGTTCTAGTCGGTCACAATGTTATGAGTGAAATAGATTAATACATTTCAAAAGACTTATGATTTTTTTTGTTTAATTTCTTACTTGTAGCATGTTCTTTGCCATTTAATGGTGAAAACAATGTAGGTTAAGAGTTAAGTAGTGTGATCGGCAGTTTGTCCTGTGTGCTCCAGCGAGCAGAGCACTTGCCTTGAGGGTCAGTGGGCTGTCTGCGCTGGGCAGATTTTGAAGATCATGAGGGCAGAAATGGCAGTAGGAGCTACAGAGGTAAGGAGATTAGGAAGTTCAGGGAATTAACAATTGAAACACTCTCCTATTGACACAAATACGGCTTTCAAATACCAAATGGGTGGTATTAGAACTCAGAAAAATAAGATACATTTGTTCTGTGAAATTGTTGGGGGGGGGTTGGACTGCCTTTCTACCCTACAGGTAACTTCCAGACAAATTTATTTGGGGGAAAGGTGCACAATTTATATTTGTTCTTCATGTTCTACTTTTTCTGAGGAGTGAGGGTGAGAACCAAAAACCCTGTGGGAAGGGGCATTGCTCGCTCTCTTCCTGCTTGGTAGGTGACCTCTGCTTTTAACTTCCTTTTCACTCCTTCCTTAGATAGCAGAAACTACTGTTTATTTTTGACATGTGCAATAGGCCTGTGCCATTTTAAATTCTTGCAGAACAGCCATTTCGTGGACTCGAGCGTTTAGAGCTCCTGGTTTGTTTCCTTATAACTGAATGCAGCAAATGAAATTTGCTGTACTTTCTGGTTTTTCTCTAGGTAGGTATTTCTTTCTTCAGGACTGCTCCGGGCTTTTAGTGCTTTTCAGCATAAAAATAGGTAGAGAGATGGAAAGTAGTGAGCTTTTGTTCAGAGCGTGATGCACTTTTTGAGAGTATCACAAAACTGGTGTTATCTTGTGACCTGTTAGTCTGCATCGCCAACACGTGGCCCATGAACTCGCAGTGTGCTTCTCCCTGCTCACTGCCTCTTCCCCAAGGGGGTAGGGAGCGTCTGTTTTTGCAGCAAATGAAGCTGAAATGGGCAAATTCCGCTTCTCTCTTTCTGTTTAGTTACCTTTTACAGAGCTGTCTGGAAGCAACAGTAATTGTTGCAGATTCCTGTACGTAGAGATGAAAAGGGAGCTGGTAGAGATAGGCAGGCAGCACGTCACCTGCACATGTGCAGCCCATACTGTATTGGTTTTTATCTCTCTTGACATAACATTGTGTTCAAGGCAGATGTTTGCTACCTAGGAAGACAGTCTTTCAGTATTCCTGCCACAGATGTCTTGCGTTACTGTGGCCAAGAGTTAGGTTCTTTCTGTAAAATATAAATAGTTTTTTCTTACCTTACGGGGGGATTGTAAGCATCAACTTTTTCTCTGTATATTGTATATTTATTTATTGATTGTAGTAGTAGTACAGTGCAATACAGCAGCACTGATGCTGCCCTATGGGACACTAACAAGGACTTTCTTACTTTTGTTTGCCTGAGGGTCTCCAGTAGACTAAAACGACCCAAAGGGGTGCCATCATATTTTCTTCTAATGTTTCTTCTAACTTGGTAGCATACAATCATAAAGCAATGCATTTAGTGTAGTTTTTTCCTTAACCAGAACATTGTTCTTAACTCTGAAGAAAGAAAAGTTACTGCTCTTGAACTTACAACTGCATAATGAACCTTCCCTTTCCAGGAGAAAGCTGGATGAAACCTCGATGTGATTGTTTCAGACTTTGTGGGAGACTTCAGAGAGGTTCGTATCACATTTATGCAGGCACAGACTATAGTGGTCAGAGATGACAAGTAACATCAGAAGGATGTATTAGTTGGCTACCCAGTTGCTGCCAAAACTGACAGTTGTCTTGAACAAAACTTTATTAAAAGCACTTTAAATGAGTACTTTGTATGTCTGATTATTCTGTCACTGTAGCAGATGTTCAAATCAGATGCTGTCAGAGTTTTACTGAAGATGCGTTTGTTTTTCAGTATCTATATATGTGCTCTAAATGGACTGGACGCTTAGAGCAGTACTTTAGACAGTGAGAGTAAACTAGTCAATAAGCCTGCTCGAGTGTCACTGTCATTAGCTCTGAAGAGTGCAAAATGGTCAGTGAAGACTATGTTAAACCTACTTGTTTCTTTGAAACACTCTGGCTCTGCCAGTTTGTTATTAAATGGTAGAAGTTGGTGGTGTTGAAAAGCCACCAAAATCCTTCTGCCAAATCAGAACCTGCTCTTTGATCACTCTTGGCAGTTCAGAATAATCTAGAGAACAATTGCAAGTGAGCAATCCAGGTTTTTAAAAAAGCAAGAAAATATGACACTTGGGATTACATAGCGACAAGTTTCAAAGGAATGGATACCATTCCTTGTAACGAATATGTTCAGGATATCACCCATCTAGTTTGTGTATGTTCAGAGTGTTGACTTCTTTGTCAGGCTCATTCTGCCTATGGTATTGTAGACAACATCTCGGGAAATCTGTTTCTAGCAAATTTTTTACTATTTAAGCTCTTAGAGAGAATAAGTCTTTTGTTAGACAGAATAAGTCTTTTTAAGTAGGGCATTTCCAGAAGGGATATTATTCACTGATACTACTTTTCTGTGGAGTACTTTTTGTAGTGGCTTTTCTGTGTGATTGATGTAGGAGGGCTCTCATGATGGGGAAGGATCTTGCAGTTTGGGATTTCGACGTAGGAAGTACGCTCTGATCTTACCTAACTCAATATTGTTTTTAAGAGCCTAGAAGGGGATTACTGGACATGGAGAGGGATTTTGGATGTGAGGAATTCTTCTTCCAAGTGGACTGTTCTGCTCTTGTCACAGCAGATGTTTGTGTTACTATGCCCATGAACTGATCTGTTGAATTCAGTTTTTGTCTAGTTAAGGTGTGCAGAGGAGAGGAGAAAATACAGTGATACCAATCTTCACATTGTGGCCTCTTTACTGCTTTTGAGGGGTGGCAATTCCAAGATAAACAGCTTTCAAGATACTAGTAATATATACTGCATGTTCTTTCATTTGTCCTTTTCCCCTTCATTCATCACATTATTCAACAGACTCAGGAAGGACCTTGTCGTGGTTCTGTTGCTCATAGCAGTATTTGCTATGCTAACGCTTCCTGTACATGGTGCACGTGGAGTTACATTAGGAGTTTGGGAAATGGATAGGTAGCTGCCATGTTGAATGTTCTGTGCTACATCTTATCTTCTCTTTATTAAGCATTCTGTACTTGCCATCTCCTAATATATAAAAAAACCACTGCAAAAATAACGCTATAATAATTTCTGGGGCAAGATGGGAAAACTTGGATCTGTGAAGAATTCCTTCAGGAAAAGCTAGCATAAAGCAAAGTCTGCCTAAAAACTGACCTGTTATAAGAATTCACATGCCAAATAAAACTAAATGTCACCTTGTTTTCTGAATAATGAACGGGATTGGAATGAGACACAACATGCCATTGTTTCAGTGAATATTGCAAAAAAGCTTCAGTAACTCTCAAACCCTCTCAGCACCATTGATTGTTAGACTTCAGTCTTGAAAGCTGTCATAGACATGCACGTTACTGCTTTTCAGGTTTGGGATGTAATTTTTAAAGGTGCTCAGTCAGTTGGGTTTTTTCTTTCAAGTCTTTCTATTGCTTACGTTAGTGCTTGTCTTTCTTAGGTGCTGTGCTGCATCTCAAACAGCCTGTGTTTACACCTGTGCAGTAGGTTTGTTGCCTGTGGTGCCTGCTACTTATATGCAGTATGGAGGGAAGATTATGTCGTTCAGAAATAAGAGCTCTCCGTTGCTNGTTCAGAAATAAGAGCTTTCCGTTGCTCAGGAGGCCTGTGCATTGCTTTTAAGCCACGTGTGGCTTTCAGGCAATTCGGTTGTACTTCCAAGGGGTAAGATTGGTAGAGGGACTCAACAGAAACAAGGCATCACCGGTTTGTCTTGGACATAGTTGCATGCCTGGTTCAGCCCCAGTTACAATAGAATAGACCCTTGGGGAGCTGTTGTCCTCTCTGTTGTATGAATCACTCCCAGAACTCTGAATGAGCCATTCTGAGTTGCCATCCTTGTGGTGTATACCCAGACACATGAGTATATATTGTTGGTTTGTGGCCAAATAAAGGCATTGGTAGGCAGCTTGTAAATTCATCTCTGCCTCTGCTGCCTACAGCGGTCTGAGACACATAATGGCCAAGGGATCCTTAGAACAGGGCGCCTAGCTGAAAGGCGTGTAGAATTAAACATTCTTAAATTGTTATCCACAAATGTCTCCTAGCTGATCTGGAGTTGGCCCAAGTCGTTTTATTCATAAGTCTTTCTTCAAGGCGTTAGCAGAGGTTCCCTCAGGAACATATTTCTCTGTAATTCACTTTTCTTTTCCAGGTTGTTGGCCAGACAATTGAAATTCAAAAACTGGCAGCATAGAGATGAGTCTAAAGATCATTACAGTTTTTTTAGTGTTAAAGAATTGATTTCTGTTGTAGACTGATTGGCAGAAAATGACTTATCTATCCAGCAGCCAAAATTTTCTTTGTTTTAGGTCAAATTTCTGGACTGTTGAACTGTTGGGAAAAGGGAAATAAACAACCTTCAAGTCACATTTTAAAAAAGCGAGCTACTGTCATTTGAAAAAAAAAAAGCTTTGAAAAAGACTTCTAAAAAGAAATAGGCTGCTTCTCAGGGAGATGCTGTTTTTCAGCACCAGAAGAATTACTGTTGAATGGTAGAGTCCAGGTAACCCAACAACCTAACCTGTATGCTCTTCCTCATCAGCTCTTCAGTTCATGGGAAATCGGTCAAGTTGTTGTGTTGGGTTTTTTTTTCCTCCCTGTCATAAAAAACTTAATTTCTCTACTTTGCATTTTAACAAGTTTGCATCTAACAATTGTACAACTGTCATCAGCAGACACAAATTTTATAAAAGCACGTTGGAAGTGGTTTTTCAAATAATATTTATCAAAACCTGTTGTCTTCTGATGTTCTGATAGGGAAGATTTTTGTCTTATAATTTGTTAGATTTACCACAGTTGTGCTTTTTTAGGCCAAAATTTACCAGTTATATTGTTTCCCTCCAACAGGTTTTGTGTAGACTGAAGCCTGATCTGTCTGCCTGCTAATTAGCAGGCTTTTTCCCTCCTTTCTTTCACCCCCCAGCCTCCCATAATCAGTAGTCACCTTTCACTTGCCTGCATCCCTTTGCCCATTCTTTCGGACATAGCCTTGCTCCTTTTAAAAGGATCAGTTTGTGGCATAGAAGTTCTCTTTAGATTATTAAGAAAAGCATTTTAAGTTCACTTAGGCACCTTAGCAGTGGTAGGGAGTGTGTTTGTTGGGCGACAGAAGTGCCTAAACAGAGAAGATAACTTCAGTGAGAAATGCCAATTTCATACTTCTTTTTCTGTGTGCTTCAGTGTCACCGGTTCTGGGATTGAGAAATGTTGCATTTTCACTGTGTGTTTAAAAAGGCTCTGGTTTAATTGAATGGATTTTGTTCTTTTCTGACCCTGGGTTTAGATATGTATGTCTCTCATTAGGAATTTCTTATCACTTAAGATCTTTTCAAACAGCTGCTTTCACTTGGCCACCAAGATGTATTTTTCCCCTTTTCTATTGCATCTGCTTCTGCTGTTTGACTTCAGCTACAGTGAAGGTTTTAAACTCTGCTGTAGTACCCTGTACTTTTTCATGTCATCTGTTGTTTGGAGGTTATAGTAGCTATGTAGTCCTCTGTAAAAGAAGTTAGTCCTCTTGACTGGAAAGCCGGTGATTATAAGCATTTCTGAATTTCCAGGTTAAACTTTATCATGAGTAATCTGTAGCTGTTTGTTGTTACTCTGTTAAGTATTTTGGAAGAGCTGGAACCCTGGGGTCTTGGTAAACTGTGTCCTCTAGGCTTTGGTTATGTAGCTGTTGTTAGGAGGTAAATACAGTTCGGGGATTTTGTTTGTTTGTTTTATTTTAAATCTCAGAGATTGCATCTTGTTGTCTGCCCTACTGACTGCTGATTTAGGTTAAGTGGGACCTTCTTGACTTCTGAGGCTGCAGTACTGAATGACGGTGGCCTCGGGACTGTGATTCACGTGGGACAGTGATGCGCTTCAAAGCCTTCTGCTAAGGGCGGGCTGTGTTTTTGCTGTTATCTTGGAATTGAACTCTTCTCAAATTACTGCTGCTTGGCTTTATGCTATCATACTAGCATCTCAACTTGTTTTCTTAGCACATTAGTAGTTTTCGAGGCCGTCTCCAATTCTGTTTTCTGTGATTCGCCAAAACATGCTGTGGAAGAAATACTATTCAAGACATGGTTTAGCAACACAGGTCAACTTTGTGGGGTTTTTTTTTGATTCATTTCTCAATCTCACAGCCCAGATGTTCTATTTTAAAT
This sequence comes from Himantopus leucocephalus, assembly GCA_003993805.1. Lineage (NCBI taxonomy): Eukaryota > Metazoa > Chordata > Aves > Charadriiformes > Recurvirostridae > Himantopus > Himantopus leucocephalus. The sequence goes on from RSEF01000007.1 coordinate 21,247,846, forward strand.
GGAACAGGTGTACTTTTTTCCAATTTAAAAATCAAGAAATTTGCATTCACTCCATACATTTTGATGTCTTACTGCGTTTTGGTTTTCCATGCTTTTTTATTTGATTAGACTTGTATTTTAGAGCTCTGTATGTTCCTTCACTGACAACCTGTTCTGGGTTGCTTTATTCCCCATTGGCTTTATGAGGTACTGAAGCATATATAAAGTATAAGCTGCAATAAATAGAAAGTTTTACTATTAATAGGAAGAGACCTTGATCAACATGACAATGACTTGCTAGCACTTACCTAAGTACAAAATAGTTTGTTACCAAATAGTTTGTTTTCTTGGAGGCAGAATTGTTAGCTTCATTGCCTTATTTTCCTGGAGAATGATAAAGTCCCTTCTGGTTGATTCTGAAATAAGGGAAGTCCAGAGTTTCAGGAAGATAAGAGAAGAATGAAGCCGAGTGCATGGTTTGGTTGCTTTGGTGTTTTTTTTTTTCCCAAATGAGACAAGAGAGTAGCTCACTTAAAAGGAAATAAACATGCATGCAAAGACAAGATGCCTCTTCATGTTGGTGAAAGAGGACAAGTAGTTCTGTGAGCACTGCTTAAGGATTTTAAAATCTGTATTTTTAGTAATTTTCTGTAGTCTGTTTTGCATTTGATATTTTAAAGCTTTCCTTTTATCCGCTGGTACACATGTATTCTAGAATGACAAGAGCTGTCATATTCAATTGTTATGAAGTTAAATTATTAGAGCGTCAACATAATGGGATAAATGCATATTTAGAATATTCCAAATTGAAATAAACAGTTACTTAAGGGCTTTAGGGATTGCATTGTAATGCCGTTAAACAGTGGTTTCTATACTTGGAATGGTTACCATGCTTAAAGTCGGGTGTTTATAACTTTAAAGATTGTTTGATACCTTTAAAGGAATTCTGATTAAAAAAAAAAAAAAAGCTGCTTTGCAGGATGCTTTTCTTGCCATTTGAGGTGTATACCTCCCCCCCCCCTTTCTTTTCCCACTCCTCACCCTTTTAGCTGGGTTAGTTAAATTTACTGATCTAAAGGATGCTACTGTCAGCGAAGAGACTACGCGATGGTAATATTATCAATGTTAATGTGAAGTGTTCCTAAAAACATGTTGGACATAATTCTTATGCCATGTGTGTTACCATAAAATCTGAGTGCCTACTAGGAGCACATCAGGAAATTTGGTTTACATTTGGGCTATTGTTGAACTGTCGTCTTCTCTTCAATAGATAGGTCTCCGTGTTGAATTATTTTGCTTTGGCATTAAAAGCTATATGCATATAAGTCTGCTAAAGAAACCAGACCAAACCAGTATGCCTTTCACTTAAGTGAAAGGTGGTTTGTGCTGGCCTTGAATTCAGGAGAAGGGGGCCTCAATCTAATCTGGAGGCTTGTTCTAAGACGAATCTGGCTTCTGCATAATGAACTTTATCTTCATTGTAGAAAGCTGACAATGTGTGAAGCTGTTGATCTTTCTTCATCTTGAAGCTGTAATTGATTGCCAGATAACAAGAGTCCATTCAGGGTAATAAGAGAGTTGAGATAAAGATTGAGTCTTGGAGCTTGATTCCATATTTAGTGGAAAAGAAAAACATGTCTGATCTGTCAAGCCTTTGTGTTTGGGTCTGCAATGCTGCTCTGTAGTCCAGCAGTGTTCAAGATAGAGATTGCAGCATGTGTGTATCCCAAAAGATCCACTTTTAGGAGGTAAAGACTTGCAGTTGCAACTCTGCTGAACCTTTTCTCCTAAAATGTCAGTTTTACTGAGGTATGAGCAAGTATTTGGTTAAATAACTGGATCTTTTGCCAGCATGTGTTATTTGGAAGCGTGGGGCCTTGAGAGTACAGGCTTAGTTGCACTTTATTATTTTCTGGTCACCAGTTGAAAAAAATGGAAAAGTTGAAAAATTCAAACTACAATCAAGAATCCTCTGATTCCTTAGATCTGTTTGCTAAGGTAGAATAAAGTGCAATTTGTTATACCGAATGCCATGAAAAAGCTTATAAAATGCTTCTCTGAATTTATAACTTTGACTTTTGACATAACCCATTCCTTAACAATTTCTCAGAGGAGTTTGGAGTTCTTTTCAAAAGAGTTCTTGAAAAAGTGGCCTTTCAGGACAAGAAATCTGTATATTTTATATTAGTTTTTAGAGGAGAGCTGTATATGGTTCTGAAAGATAAATTAATATGGAAGATACTACTGCTCCCAAAAAATACAAGAGCTAGGTAGTGTTGGTAACTTCTTTAAAAAAATAATTACTAGAAGCAGCATTCCAAAATCTGTAGTGGTTACAAGAAATAAAGAAGAGTAGTTTTTTAGGGCTCTTCTGTAAGTTTTGGATAATTTTCCAGTTGTGCTCTTTGAAATATAGTAGAAGTTTGAATGGCAGTGAGTGGTATCAATGGCAGTCTTCCATTTAGCCTCATTGTAAATATATTGTAAGTACTTGTGTACTGTGATCGCGTGTCCTTGGAGTTAGTGAGTTGGCTTTCGGGGGCAGGAATGAAGTTAGTTCAAGTAAGAAGTCTGAGTATATTTTCAAAACTGTAAGTTATGTTGATCTTGTGGGCAGCAAGGTGTTCTGTGAGCAGCAGAATTTATAAAGTCTGGTGTTTAAAAAAAATTATTTGTTCTTTACATGAAGTGCCTTAAAGCTTATGGTACCTTTAAAAGTAGGTAACTTTTGCTGAGAACTGAACGATTGTATAGAACTGCGTGTTCTTGAAAAAAACAGCTGTGTGCCTGGGAGTGAATGGTGTATTTTAAATTACAGCATGAATGAGGAAGGAGGTTTAATAGATCTTCCTAGGATTTGTTCTGTGTTGAAAGAAGGTTTGAATCCAGCTGTCTTGTCCTTCAGATCACTAGTATGCTGGAGCATGTGTTACTTCTTGGTTCTGGATATTTAACAACAATAACAAAAACCAAACCAAAGCAAAACCCCCAAACATAACAACAAAAAACCACTCCAGGAGAAATAATGAAGAGAATAGAGTACATTCATTAGTGTGTGTAGGCTCTAAAATCGGAGCAGTAAAAAAAAAAAAAAGGGTTGTATTTCATATGTGCTGTGGACTTCCCCTCTACCAGCTAAATTACCATTCTGNTTGTATTTCATATGTGCTGTGAACTTCCCCTCTACCTGCTAAATTACCATTCTGACTGGTGAGGTAACCTAGGGGTGGTGATCTGTTTAGTGCGTTAGTATCTAGATACAGTACATGAGACCTGCAGTAGCAATTTTACCCTGCAGCACTTCAAATGAGCCTTAGCTGTCCACAGTGGTTATTGCTTTCCTATATTTCATAAAATAAACAATGTAGGGTATGGTAGTATCTGTTCTGTAATATATGCATAGTTTGTAATTGCTAGAATTACGTCAGTAATTTAAGCTCTGAACTTTTGTGGGCAGTGACTATCAAGTAGGCTAGTAAATCAAAATATTGCTAGTCCTGCTTCATTAAATGGGTTACTTTGCTACTCTGAAATAACCAATTTTAGTTTACCATACACTTAAACATGTTTACTGTTACAAAGCAAAACAATAATCATTTAAACTCTCCTGACAAATCTGGTGTGATTAGTTTCTCATACTTTTATAGAGCAATACTTTCCCATTAAGGTATACATTACATACATACTAGGAAAGGTATGCTGTACACATCTGCCTTTTTTTTTTAAAAAAAAAAAAGAAGCCTTATTGCACAATGTGTAAATGTAAGAAATATTTTTTGTGCATATGAGAAGTGTACAATTTGTTTTTGAAACTCTTGGAAGCAGTATAGAAACACATTTTAGGAAGCAAGAGTTTAAAGAGGATTCCTGATTGTTCTGCACTGTGCATACATGCAGTAAAACAGTCTTTACCCCGCAGAGCTTACAATCTAAAATACGTAGAAATTGGAGGAATTTTTACAAGGTAAGTTTAGAAGCGATGTTACGGCAGCTGATAATAAGCCAGCTGCAGTTTCAAACTGGGTAATTCCCCTGCATTGCTGGAAAAGAGACCTCCAGCTCCATATGTGGCTCCGTTTGGTTAAACTCCCCCACCTCCAGAAACAAAATGCGGTATCCTCAACCTGCCACTTGGGGTTTGATTTTTTCAAAAGAAGGTTCTGGCAACAACACATTTCCGGTATGTCTCTCCTTCCCAGCTGTTTTTCTCTTAGTGTGGTTTTCTTCCATCAGAGGAGGTCTGGGTACGGGGCTCTGCGGTAAAGGAGCACCGACACCGCGCTTGCTGTCATCCACCTTCCTGCGGGAACAAGGGCAACTTGAATTAGGCAAATAGCAGAGCCAGTGTTTTCCTTATCAGAAAGGTTAGCTGCACGGCCAGGAGTGGCCAAAATGCATGGTACAGAAAGGTCTGTCTAGTTCTTGAATGTTAAAGATTTGTGAGATACCCAAGAGTCGTACAAGAAAGTGTGTCATGTCTTATTAATGGTGAGGAAAGCTACGCTGATGCCTTGGTTGTCAGGATGTTTAGCTGATAGGTAGAAGTTCATACGAGCACTTAAACTTTGCAAACTGTAGTTTTCATGAAAAGAGAATTCCAAAAGCTTTTTTTCATAGCACCATTTGAATCTACATAGTTATTACTTGCAGTCCTTTCTGAACTGCTGTGTTGTCCTGTGGGATTGAGAAGCACAAACTTGTGTCTTAGTTGAAAAAAATGAGGCTCTATCACTTTATATGGTACTTGGGGGATATGCTATTAAAATAGTTTATAAAGACTTTGGCATTAAATATCTTATTTAAAATAAAGCAACTGAAACGTTTCCAATTGAAGATAAACTGAATGTTCAAGTAGTTGAAGAGATAAAAACAAAGAACGCGGTTTCTGTAAATACGGAAGACTGTTTGTCTAGCTCATCTTTCAGACTCATTAAACAGCCGTAAGTGATTTAAATATATTTAAATTAGAAAGCTGCACATCATGTTGCAGCCTACTTGTGTAGGCTGAGCTCATCAGAAACTCCTTTTGTTTCTCCATTTCCTTCCACCTTACTTGCCCTGCTGATGCCAGCAGCACTGCTTTACTTCATTTAGGAGGGCTCTGTTGGAGGCACCACCTGTGCAAAGGTCTCTGTTACTCTTGGCTCCTTTCATATTGCTGATCCTGCTCCTTGCTTCTCTGCCTTTCGAACCTCCATATAACCCTCCCATCCCTTGCACATATTGAGGACTGTGGTCTACCTTCTCATTTTCCTTTTTTTCCTATGATTCTTACTTATTTGTCTTGGACACTAGTACGTTGATAGCCTAAAGAATTAAAATAATATGGAAATGTGCGCTCACAGCCCAGAAGGCCAACTGTATCCTG
>RSEF01000007.1:21271481-21285446 GCA_003993805.1 Himantopus leucocephalus
AGGTCCCTTCCAACCCAAACCATTCTATGATTCTATGATAACCCTGTCTGTCTTTTCCTTCTTTATCCCTGGTACTTCATGCTTTCAAAACCCTCCTGCTTAAACTTCAACTTCAGCTTTTGAAATTCCCTGTAGATAATTTCTTCTGGCAATTAACGCACCAAAACCAGATTGTTTTATGTCTTTGGATATAAGCTGCATAGATACATGCCTATACAGAAAATTTCATAAACTTCTCCTTAAGAGGAAGACAAATGAAAAAAGATTGGGGAGGGAGCACAGAACCATAAGGAACACAAAGGACAGACTTTCTTGAGTTAACCACCCGAAGTATAGAAGTCTTTGCAATATATATATATATATATTTTTTCCACAGAGATTCAGTTTGTTGTTCCAAGATGCCTGGTGTTGTAATATCTATGGTGGAATCCATTTTCTTAATTTCCTAAGATCTCTGCTATTTCTTGAGATGCAGAAAAAATCAGTGCATTTTTAAATTTATATTCTCTCTTTTTATTGAATAAATCATTCTGACAGGAGAAGAAATAGCAATCTCCCTGCTGTGGATATAAAAGATACACTCATCTTTGTATTGAACCTCTAGATCTCATGCATGTTATTGTAATAGACTTTGTTACAACTGAGACATGGAATAAAGCTTTCAGCAAAGGTTTATTTTAAATGTACTGTTTTTTGAAGCCTAAAGTGAGCGTTAAAGTAATGAAATGCTTTATATTCAGCTTTACACTGGGTAGTAATAACGAAAAGGAAATATTGCTGCATTCAACCACGTATTTTGTATTTAATATTATTTATGCTAGGCAGGGAGAATAAGAGATACAGAGGTAGCTTAGAGATAGCTATGATTTTGCTAAAATTTTGCTTTTCAGGGTTGTTTGTAGAAGCTAATGTGATTTCAAGATTTTTTTTTTCCAAATATTGCAAACTATCATTTATATTTATATATTTATATTTATATATTTATATATTTTTATATATAAATTGTGAAGGCTGAACTCATTCTAGCTTCATTGTAACTTAGGGTCTGATTCCAAGCTCTGTGTGAAGTGTGCATCCTTCTACCAGACCATATCAGCCTTGAAAAGTTCTTAACATCAAAGTAGGTTCTATAAATAGCAGCATAAGTAGTTTGAACTGATACAAAATGTCTGCTGTTCCGTGGAAGTTCACAGTAATTTCTTTCATTTATCGAGATGTTTTACCACTTCTCTGTCCTCTAGGAAAAGCATGCCTCTATTCAGTCCACTTGACATCTAAAGGATGTGATATTGGACAGTTATAAATGAACCTTTGGCTTAAGGGGAGACATTAGGCAGACTGAGAAGGTCAGTCCCATTGAACCATCTGCTACATAAAAACAGAGCTGAGTTAATGTAGATTTGAGTAGCTGGACTTGTGAAAGCATAATTTATGAAAACTAAAATATAAACACTTCATTTTATGGGGCTTTTACATCTGGAAGTACGCAGAATACCAGGAAATGAACAGTTCCCAGAGGAACTAGTACCCAGTAAGAGTTGGAGATTCATTTGTCTAACTTAGATTTTATTAAAATCAACAGGCATTTTACCACTCATATCCACTACGCTGATATCCACTATGCTGTAAAAGCACTCAGATGACTACAGAGCACTTCTTAAATCTCACCATAAATTGTACGTTTCTGTGAGCTTGTTGGGGTACACAGTTTCTTCAAAATTTCAGTCATCCATAGCAAACCAAAGCATGTTATCAAACTTGTGATCAAATGAGTATGCAGTGATGCACAAAGCATGTATTTTAGATCCCGGATTGTTAGGAGATTATGTAGGCTTACATGGACTAATATAAAAGTAAGCTCTTTCACATCTGTCCAGAAACTAACGTTATTTTAAAGTGACACTTCAGTATTCCTGTATGGTTTTTGCCTAAGAACCTATGGTAGCAGAGCCTTTCCTACTGTTGCAGATATTTATAATGCATTGTTTAGATGACTGCAGCCACTGACTACTGGAAAATCTGAGAAGAGGTGTGTAAAAGAAATTAGAGTGTTCAGCTGTAGTACAAAAAACAGCACAGGTTATAATATTAGAAGTGTTATATAACAGGAAATAGAAGTTTAAAATTTCACATACCATCATTCCTGAAAATGTTGCACAAATAGACATAAATTGCAAAGACAAAGAAAGATCAGAAGCCCGGCAGAAAAGCCAAGAGAGTCCTAAATGTTTAGATCCTATGAGAGGCAAGTTGATTTTTATGTCACAGACTACATCAAAATATATTTTAAAATTCCTTCATAAATTCTCCTTTTGTAAGAAGCTCAAAGGCTTCTTCAGTCTCAGCTTTAGTTGCAGTCCTAACTTTGATAAAAAAGGTATATTCGGTAAAGGCGTGCAGGCAGCTACAGATAAAGAACATCTGAGTCTATTGCTGTGCAGTGTGGCACCCCAAACTGCCATCACCTCCAGGCACATGCACTGAATTCAGTGCTTCACAGGAGTGGTTGGGTGCCCATCTCAAACTGGTAAAGTAGGAGACACTGCACAAAAGGAAGTCTGCAGATCTCGTATCTGTTATATGCTTGAGCCCTTCCAAGTTAAGGTACTCATCGGATCCTTGCTATTTTGAATACAAAGGGAAGACATAGTCCTGGAAGTAAAAATTAGAGCTCCCTGTTCTTCAGTGAGAGCGCTCTTAGGCTGCAAAACTCCTTGTCACCTTTTTCCAGATCCATAAATCTCTCTGGAGAGTGCAAGAGCTTTAGCTGGCTAGATGGAGGTTAAGGCACTGAGACCATGGGGTATTGGATTCAGGTCTGGATTTAGGGTCCCTCCAACACATTTCACTTTGGAAAGGCACACTTCTGGCCCAAGCTTAATTCCCAGGTTGATGGGCTGGACTGAGCCATGGGGCCAGGGCAGAGTGCTGATTGAGGGAGGTCAGGAGGGCAGGTCCAGCAGCATGTGTGCCTGACAGCTGCCGACCACGCTGCGCTGGTGTGCCTGCTGGCTCCTCTGGCCTCTCTCAGGCATGGTACCTGGACTTTCTCTGCTCTCAGGAGCATGTTCCTCACACTGCTAGTTAAGGTGAAAAGCCACATGGCTGCATTTTGTGGTTGAACCAGAACCCTGCTCGTTAGCACGCGCTCGTACTGTGCTTTCTTAGGGCAGACACAGCTTTTTTACAAAAAGTCCAGGTAGATACTGCTCAAGCTGGTCTCACCAAAGCTCTTCATTAAATAGTAAAATGAACCCTTGGTAACTAGAGTTGCCAGTGTCTGTCAGAAATAAGACTCACTTAAATTATTTAGAAGAATGGCGGTACTTGCTGCTTTAACAGATATTCTCCTCTGGTGAAACATTTCCTAGAAGTTAAAACAGGAGTATATTCCAGGAGATATTAATTGTGCTGTATGGTTTCCTGCTGATTTGGTCTATGCCCTCTGCTGTTCAGCTGTTCTCTATCTACAAAACTTAGGTGGTCTTATATTGTTCAGTGGTTCAGTGATGTTTATGCCATTAATAATTCTCACATGCTTTTCTGGAAAGTTGCACAGTAGGATAAATCTTGAATGTGTTACTGTACAGTTTGTCAATAGATAGGGAATTTCAGTCTTTTAAAAAAGGTATTTCTCTATTAAAATGAAGATTTAATCCATGCTGTGTCAGAAACGCTGATTTTATGATGATGGATGCCAAATGAAAGGCTTTAGAATAGATAAAGAAGAATGTAACTTATGGGTTATTGTAAGTTTTCTCTTGAGTTTTTTTTTCCTCATAATTTCTGGACGGGTCTCTTTCTTTGGCAGGCTCCCAGAACAGCAAGTAACCATACTAGGCTGTTGGACATATGCTATTAAAACCGATTGTCCGTAGCAGTGTTCAGACAATTTATATATTCTCTAAAACTTATTTTAAAAGGTCTTTTTGTTCACCTTCTATCTTGAAAGCCAGTTTCAACAAGCAGTACTGAGAGATTTTGATTTACTGTTATGAGTGATGGTTTTAAACGTGCTGGCACTTTCACAGGAAGATGAAAAATATACTCTTGTGTTACATTTTTTCAACCCTGCCTGGGATTTCAGGTACATAAGGCAGATTGTGCTTTTGCAGTTCAAAGGCTTCTTTGACATTTCCAATGACATTTAGATATGGATTAATATTTTGTTGATTACTTTTAGGCTAAGCATTACTAAATACAAAGTCGGCGTATGTTGCAAATCTCTTAATAAAAACGAATAATTCTCTGAACATCTGTAAAATGATCTGTCATTCTGTGATTTCATTACAATCAAATAATCGGCGGTTATATACCTGACTAAGAGTATAAAATACTAAGAGCCTATGAAAATTATGGCTTTGTTAGTAATACCATTACTAAGATCTTGAGGATCCTGTCCATCAATCGTCTTACAGAAAACAACACAGGTGACAAATTTGGGGAATGCTGAATCAGTGCTGAAATATTTGCACTAGAAAAATGCCAAACTATGTTTACAAATATTTTGTATTCATTAAGATTAAGTATATGTGGCTATATATTATTATTGAGTATATAGAAAGATAATACCATTACCTAGTCACCATACAATACTACCTCTCTGTCCTTTTATTCAGAAAAGAATGTTGTATGGAGCTGCCACAAATTTAATCACTTTTATCTCACTGAAAATACTACAGTCGTAAAGAGATTTTATTTTTCTGAATAAATATTTCATTTAAAAGTTCTGTTTCATTTATGTGTGCAACACGTATTTTTTTTACAATAATTTGGCTTTAATTTAAAAATCTTCATACATGATATTCTGGTTTAGATTCAAAATTTGATCCTTTTGGTAGGAAATGAGCTTTTTTAATTGATTTTTAAAATTCAGCCCTCAGCCTGAAAGGGTAAGTGCTCAAACTAAACATTTGGAATAACTTGAATTTTGACTTTTTTTGTTAGTAGAAATATCGAATCATAGAATAGTTTGGGTTAGAAGGGACCTTTGACGGTCACCTAGTCCAACCCCCCTGCAAAGAGCAGGGACATCTACAAATAGATCAGGTTGCTCAGACCCCGTCCAAGCTCACCTTGAATCATAGAGTCATAGAATGGTTTAGGTTGGAAGGGACCTTGAAGATCATTCAGTGCCAACTTCCCTGCCATAGGCAGGGACACCTCCCACTGGACCAGGTTGCTCTGGAATGTTTCCAGGGATGGCCCACCTCTCTGGGCAACCTGTTCCAGTGCTTCACCACCTCATTGTAAAAATTTTCTTCCTTATATCTAGTCTAAATCTTCCCTTTTTTAGTTTAAAGCCATTACCCCTTGTTCTATTGCAACTGGCCCTGCTAAAAAGTTACACCCCGTCTTTCCTGTGTGCCCCCTTTAAGTACTGAAAGGCTGCAATGAGGTCTCCCCGGAGCCTTCTCTTCTCCAGGCTGAACAACCCCAGCTCTCTCAGCCTGTCCTCATAGGAGAGGTGTTCCCACCCTCTGATCCTTTTTGTGTCCCTCCTCTGGACCTGCTCCAACAGGTTGCTATGCTAGGTTGTATTTTATTTAGGACAGTATTTTCAATTTCTCAAAAATAAACAATGGTTTCCTGCCCAGCGGTACATAAGTTCTATTTTACACTGAGCTGCTTCCAGCTTTACACAACCATTAGTGAAGGCAACTTCTAGAAAATTAAAGTCTTACTTTTTGGATGGCCTAATTTTGTGGTGACTAGCATGCAAAACTTCAGAACAGCTTAATTGCAGAGTACCATGATTGTTACTATCTTCAGTTGAGTGAATGGTGCTCCAGGCATCTAAAAATTAGATCCTCAGTTTTGCTTTTCATTATCATCAGTGGTCTTTTAAAATCTGGGTTTTGTCATGCAAAGAGTGGTCTAGTTGCTCTAAGACTGGGATGTCACAGAGGACATCTTTTTCTGGTTCAGTGATCCTGACAGATGTCCCTTACCTCTTCTTATTCTACAACTTGAAGTGAACTGAAAGATGCATTTTCTTTAGTCCAGGCCTTAGCACTGCTTATGTTTAAGCAGTAGCATTGTTTCCAGAAATATCTGCTCTTCAAATTTTACTTTGTGCATAGTTTGGCTGACATGAGCTGTCTTTTCTTTCCACCCTACTACACATATATGGCTATGTCACATGACAGAATTTCACAATTCCTTTTTAACAATATAGTGATTGTTTCACACTGCCGTCATAGGTGTGGTTGTGAGGTTTTAGGTGCTCTAGTGCAGGGAGTTATCTGTGGGAAGTAAAAACCTGTTTCCATACCTTTTACCAAAGTCTTTCTATTTTTGGCAAGATTAAGACGATTATTAACTTTTGAATCCAATGGTTACAGACAAATAGCTTCATATGTATGTGAACTCTCAGGCAACCATTAACCTGGAACTAACCTAATATCTAACAAAGCTTTCCACTTATCAGAAGTTTTTCTAAGGTACTTTTAATCTTCCACAAAATTGGACAGTTGAGTTACGTTATGATGTCCTGATGTCCAGAAAACTCCATGTTTATCAGTTTCAGCATAGATCTTTATTTAAACATCCAAGACGCCTCTTATCTTGCACAATTCTTCATGGTACACTCTTCAGATCAGTGAGAAAAACCCTCATAGATGGAAAAGCAGAATTCTAACAAAGCCATTTTATTCTTTGTGTGTTGTTAGAAACATCCTGACATTTTATTTTGTGAAAATTAAAGTTTGTATGTAGATATTTCCAAGGATCTGAGAAGTGTTTAGCCATGCATTGAGAGAAGGAGAGAATTAGATGACTTTTGTTTTGTTTTTTTATTTTTAAATTCCAAGTAAATAAACAATTGCATTTGCAATGATAGCAAAAATAGCACTCTAGTATCTTAAGAGTGATGTTATAAAGACCATTTAAATGCTTCGATTTAACTAAGTAAATGACTTTAATTAAGTAAAAACCAAGAAGAGGAACAATAAAGGTAAATCAACATGTTACAGTGGACTATACAAAATTCCATAAAGAATGTGGCCCAAAGTGAAACCATTGAAGTCAATAGAAATCTTGTAAAGCCTAGTGCAGCTTGGCAATAAGAGGAAAAAGGAGGAAGCTGAGGCACTTCTCACTGTGTATGCACTCCTTGTGTATGCTGTCACAGAAACCAGAATTTAAAAGAATCATCTGTTCTGTTGCTTGATGCCACTCACTTCTCCCTTGAAAAAGCAACGTGCATCCTGGATGCCCAGTTCCTATGGGTCTGAAACCCACACATGAAGAAAAGAAAGTGCAGGGATGCATTCATATTTCTTCTTGAGCCCCAGAGTGTCCTAGTATGTATTTTTATTATGTTTATAGAGTGTCTTTTGGCTGTGCAGTGTTAACAATTGCCATAGCCTTTTACTCCTCCTTCCTTCCTCATTTATGCATTATAAATCAGATATGCCTCTCACTCCTCTTGAAAGTCTCAATTGATAGTTGCACTGGAGTTTCACAGCTATAGCTAGTTGTGGTTCTCAACTACAGTGTGTGTGTGAGCCCAGATTGTGCTTTTCGTGGACTTCTTAAGGAGATTAGAACAGACCAGTACTTTGTATTATGACCTATACTGTTACATTGCGTTAGACAGTCTTGACTAGATATGATGAAACCTCACTATGCCTTTGCCATGTTTGCTAAATCAACTAGAAGTCTTTTTCAAATACTTTCTGCATTTTTTGATAGTGAAGTAAATGTCCTTGTGATGCATTAGAGCAGATTTTTAGAATCATAGAATTGCCTAGGTTGGAAGGGACATTGAAGATCATAGAGTCCAACCATCAACGTAACACTGCCAAAACCACTACTAAACCATGTGCCTAAGCACCACGAAGTTTCTAACGCGTGCATTTTTTTGCAATATTTAGACAATCTTGATGACCTATAAGAGTAGAAAATGCTAGAAAATAAAAGCACATCGAGTAGCCTAAATATCCAGTCACTTGCATGTGGGTAACTCTTATCGTTTAATTCCTTTGAACACTATGGTCCTCCTAAAATGGAAACAGAATCTTGAAATTCTGTGTGGTTTGCATTTTGATAGAATAGATGTATAATGGCTGGTTCTTCATATCTTGATTGAGATAATCCTGACATGCAATGGGCATCAAATTTTGATCCTTGGAACCATCCATCTGATTTGCATGAGCTACTTATGCACAAATATGTACCTAGAGGTACAATAAATGGGCTATGTGATGACGGAATAACACAGAGCTCCAGGTGGCTGCTTTAGACAAACAGAGCTTTCATATTAATATCTCGATGCTACACATGGAATGAAAAGAAAGACCTTTTCTCTAATAACATGTACAAAGACTTTCATGGATATTTTGTTATTTTAAATTGCATAGGTGTGCAGTAAAATTGAAACTTAATATTGATATAGCTCTGAAGTAAATGAAATGATGATAATCATCACCAGAAGTATCGGCTAGTGTGTGTTTAAGTAACTTGCAGATTACATTGCTCTGAATATATAATTCTAGTTGGTTTATATTCCTTTAGATTTACAAAGAATTTTCCCTCACCTCTTTTTCTAGTCTCTAAGTTATAAATACATCTAAATATAAAAATTATAACTTTTCCAATAAGCATGACCAGGTATACGTCAGAAGCTACTTGCTCTGATGTAGAACATATAAATTACGGTTAACCACAATGTTATCAAACTATTTTTAATCAATACTTTTATTCTGAGTCACTTTCCGTTTCTGACTTGTGTAATACTAATCCAGCTTTTTGGGTCAAGGAGTCCATGTGGACCTTATGGTTACAAATACCTTTCTGAACAATTAATAATCTGTGCAAAACAGGAATATTGGCTCTATGAAGACATGAAGTAGCATTGCAAGTTTAAAATTACTAGAAAATACCAGACAAAATAAGATAACAAGGCAATCAGGCAGACCTTGATGAATCCTTGTTAAAGTGGAGCATTAAAATACCCTCTATTTTTTTTTGCTGTTGATTTTTTACATTCTAGTTCCATTTATCTGCTGTACGAAAGCCCATACTGGGCAAGGTTTACAGCTGGAATGTCAAGTGGAAATTAGTTACAGCAAAACATGGAGGCAAAAAAAGAAAAATCTCCTTCCTAACAGAAATATGGTGCTTTATACGTGTGTAGTGTACGCTTTCTTACAGTGACTATCTGTTATTGGGGAAGAAAGATGAGAGACGTGTAATGCTTCCCATCCCTAATCTTCCTCCTTGCAAAGGTCAGTGGCTCAGCAGCACCCTCAGCACGTTCAGTGCTTTGAATAGTCATTGAAACAACATGGTGACTCAGACAACTAGAAATAGGCAAGGTTTGTGTTTTGAATGTTACTTAATTATTAATTAAAGGTAGCTTGAAAATGAGGGTATAATCGGTGAATGGTAGTACCCATCCTTGTCCACTGTGTCTATCAATTTGCTGCCTGGGGGGGAGTTTAAAGAAGGATTCTGTTTGGGCGACTCAGTGAGTTTGTCATTGTTCTGCCCTTTCAGTTATTTCATCCAGAGATGCTATATATAGGTTGTGCATTCAGAACTACACCAGATGCACAGAGCAGAAAAACGGAATTGCTAAAGGCTTTTATGAGACACTTTTTATTTCCCAGAGTGTTTGATGATATTCAGCGGGAGGAGACATCTTTTGGTGGTATTTCACAAAGATGGTTGTGTAATTGGGCAGGTATTAATCCAAACTCAGTTTATTTGTGTTTCAGCATCACTGTATCGCACTGTCCAAAGTACTTAGGCTTCAGGCTTCAGCCTTCAGCTTTGAACTTACATAGTAGGAGACATTCAGAACACTGTCATTAGGGTTCATTCCATACCTTTCACTAGAATTCATAAGCGATGGTCTCACCCCTTTACAATGCATAGAAAATTATAAAATAAACCAGAAGATACTAGTTCTGTGATAGTTTAGATCATTTTTGTGCTAGCTTTACAGGAATAAAAATAGTACTTTGTCCACGATAATGAAAAATAAGTCACGTGTCCAACTTTTTGCTTCAATTACTTTTCTTCAAAGGCTTTTATCAGACATTCATGATGTATACTCTTCTAAGTGAACACAGTTAATAGTTCAACATATCTCAGCCTGAAAATATTCTATAGGGTATGATGGCTACACAAGACACCTGGAAGGAACGTCAGCTAGTTTATATCTGAGCTGATGCATAGCTGATTTTAATTTTTGACCAGAATCTTTCTTTTGTGTCACTTTACTCTGGCCAAAATCACTTTTGTACGGAAATTGTTTTGCAGCTCGTGTGAAATGAGGTTGTGGTTTTCATTTGTTTCCTAATAAGATAGTATAGTAACTGTGAAAACTGACTTTGCCTGATGCCTTTTATGGTCCTTTTGTCAAGATTAAAGAGATAAGAAAGGCAAATCCTCAGGCAACAAAACATGTGGAGTGTTTTAGATCCCTTGTGAGAGATGAAGTGGATAAGTTTGATCCTCATGGTGTAGTGTCTGTTCTGTAAACAAATAAAAAACTCTCATCCACAGATGTTTGTTTGGATGCTTTCCCAAAAAGCTGTTTCTTATATGAAACCCCAAAAAGTTTGAATGTATTTTGTAGCTTGGCAACCAGAAGATGTGCAGACACTGTCAGAGAAATGCTGATCCTACATTTCATTAACCTCTATGTCCCCTTTAATGTAGAGGACACAGTTATGCTGTGTATTATCTTCTATAGAGATGTCAGGGTGCCTGTTTTTACAATGTGGAAAGAAGAAATGGAAGATTCAGCAGGACAGGAACATGTCTATGTTAGTAGACAAAACAATAAAATCTGCTTTAGAATTACTGCTTTCCAGCAGTGGTAATTCCAAAAAAAGACATAAAAGTACTGTTGAGCAGCTTATATATGAATAGAAAGGAATAATCACTGGTTGACACGTTACTAGGATTTTTTTAATTTCATCTGGCTCCTTGAGTTTGGTCTAAATGTGGAACTTTTTGAAAACGACATGTAAGTGGTGTATACACTAATCCTATTATTCATTAATAGGATTAATGTGTGTACCTCCTGTATAAAGCTTTGAAAATGTACCCTCTAGGTCCCAAGCTTCCCTTTTTTTGTGAATTGATTGTCAAGATAATCCACATATATGCAAGAATATTCTAACATATGAATTATATATCTTTTCATGGGCCTGAATTTTGCTCTGCGTTTATCATTAGTAAGTATTGTTTCTATACCTAGGGGCATTCTAGCAAAACAGTGAAAGTGAATAATATGCTATGCTGATGCTTTTAATGGTTATCAATTCTATTTAGGCAAGACATCTTGGATGAAAGATTTAATGTTATCTTTAAAAAAAAATCATAAATTCATCATCCATAATTTCAAAAACAAATAGACAAATTAATGTATCATAAAATTCAAAGTAAGTAAGTATTAACTGAAATAGAAGTACTAGTGCATTACTAGAGCTGCAAACAGCTTTCTTGGCTCATGATGTCCTGGCTGCTGTTTTTTCCTAAGCTTAGCAGACACTGATCTGAAAGACAGACATCATGTGTCTCAGTTGTCTTGTAGGCAGGAACATTTTCAGAAATATCATTGGTATTCCTATAGAACTAAACTTCTACAAAGGCAGGGTTTTCTTTCTACTTGAACACAAAAATCTGCTAGAATTGCTTATGAACAAAACTCGAGAGCTATCAATTAAAAAGAAAAAAGAGACTCCCTAATACTGTCATATACTTTTCTTGCTGATGTCTATTTGAAGCCCACTTCATCATCTTCAGAGGCGAGGTGCTTATGTCTGCCATTCTGTGACTGAAAGCAGTTTTCAAGCTGGAATGTAGCTTAATTGGTGAGTTTGAGTTGGGTTTTTTTATTTCTTTTTCCCCAGAGTGACTTTTGAGCCTTATCCACATTCCTATGCTATGATCAGTGTAAAAAAAAAAACAAACCAAAAACAGGACAGTAAATAAAGCTCTTAGCTGATATGCTGTCTAGTAAGAAATTATAATGGCAGTATTATATATATCGAGACAAAAAGCATACTGCTTTTGCAGTCAGAAGCACCTTTTTTCCTTTGATAGATTCTGGCTTTGAATCTGATATCCTATCTATTTATCAGTCATTACAACCTTAATTTGGCACAACTGAACTCCTTCTTAAAAGTCTTTCATAAAAAAATTCTAAAGAGGTGGAACTAAAGATGATTCAAGCCTCATCATGAGAGAACTTTGATTCATTCCTGTTTTGAAAAAAACACTTGACTGATTTTTGTCATTGTAAAAGCAATTAAATGAGTAAAACTTCTGCTAAATACCTGATGGAGAAAGAATCCTTAAATTCTTTCTCATTCATTTTTTATTATGCTGGAGGAAAGAATTTTGTTTCAAATATTTGTGTCATACAATTTTTCTTTTTCTAAACAGACTTTTTTCCTACACAGAATTTAGTAAATTCAAATTAATCTTCATGATCATATTAGAATTGTATTCAAGGTGGAAATGGACATTTAGACTGCCTAAGTATTGTTCTTCCCAAGATTTCCTTCAGGCTCTGCCACCCTTGGGTACTAAAATCCAGCTAGCTTTATATTGCTTAAAGCTGCAGTTGCTGCAAACTTTTTTGATCAGGAGCACAATGCTATAAGCTCTTCTTTGTGAAAACTCATCAAATTTCTTGGGCTCTGGGTATACAAACATGTACAATGCTTAGTCCTGGCCCTTTGTTCAGACTAGTGTTAGAAAGAGGGTTAGAAGTTGTATACCACAAAAGACTTTTCTTATGTTTTGTTTTGTGTCTTCTAGCTGTGACAAGTATATTTGTATGCTTTAGCTTTCTATTTCTGAAACAAAGACCGGTGTAATCAATGCTCTTCAACAGAATTATCCAGACAGAGAAGGTAGGAAACCAGATGTTTCTGCAGATATGAGATGGAATTCAGGGTGTTGTATTTTAGTCCATAGTCTCTGGAATCTATGCTTAAATATGATTAAGGGTAAGATTCCAAAACAACCTGTTCTATTTCTGGTGATGAGTATAAAGCTATGCTAGCCCTATCCTGCACCACCCTGGGTCACTTGTCTGGGTACAAGTCAAAAATACTTCTTAGAGAAGTCTCTGATGAAGAAACTAGAATTTTCAAGTGGAGATTTAAAGCCTGGAAGCGTACCAACTTTTGTGTTGTTAAGACTATATTAATTATATACGAGACTAGTCCCATTAAAATCAGTGACAAAACTCATTCTGCTCACTGTGATATTCAGCACAACATGGAAATGAAATATTAAAATTTGTTACTGGCTCTATTTTTTTAAGTACTTGGTAGAAAAAATGAGTTATGGCCCTATGACTATAAATGCTAGGTTAAGATAATGATTGTNCGAAATGTTAAAATTTGTTATGGGCTCTATTTTTTTAAGTACTTGGTAGAAAAAATGACTTATGGCCCTATGACTATAAATGCTAGGTTAAGATAATGATTGTTTAGTAGCTGAAGATTTTTAGAATTTGCTAGTAATTGGGAAGTTAGATAATAACAACGTGACAAGGTTAAGCAACAAGATTTGGAAAGATTTATGGATGTATAAAAACCCCCACGTTTAGAACATCAAATAGTGAGGATATGAGACTTTCTGTGTGTGTATATTAGTAGCAGAAAAAACATGGTGGTGAGAGAAATATCCCTGGTATGTTGAATCCCCAACATTAAAAGTATTCATACTTGTTTTGATGTTTCTGAATGTCAAACTGTTATCATGTCATCAGGGAAAGTGGCACTATGCATGTACAGAGATGCCTCATAGTATCATTGCTACCCAAATTAAATTCACGTTATAGGAACCCCCTAGTGCTTTCAGTGCAGAACAACAACTAAGAGCCTGCTGAAGCACAGAATGTGTTTTCATACCTCTCTGATGACAGGCCCTCTGGGCTCAGATAAGAGGAGGCTGAGAGAATGGTCATTTGGTCCATAATAATATCTGAGT
>RSEF01000007.1:21285456-21297350 GCA_003993805.1 Himantopus leucocephalus
AGGTGCTCCAGCCCTCTCATCATCTTCGTGGCCCTCCTCTGGAATCAATGTCTTTCTTATTTTCGGGTCCCAGAATTGGACACAGTACTCCAGGTGTGGTCTCACAAGAGTGTACTAGAGGGGCAGAATTACCTCCCTTGACCCACTGGCCACGCTTCTTTTGCTGCAGCCCAGGATACAGTTGGCTTTCTGGAATGCAAGCACACATTACCGGGTCATGTTGAGCTTGTCGTCAACCAACACTCCCAAGTCCTANAGCTTGTCGTCAACCAACACTCCCAAGTCCTACTCCTCAGGGCTGCTCTCAATCCATTCTTTGCCCAGCCTGTATTTGTGCTTGCAATTGCCCCAACCCATGTGCAATACCTTGCACTCAGCCTTTTTGAATTTTATGAGGTTGGCATGGGCCTGCCTTTCAAGCCTGTCCAGTCCCCTCTGGATGGCATCCCTTCCCTCCAGCTTGTTGACCACTCCACACAGCTTAGTTTGTTGGCAGACTTGCTGAGGGTGCACTCAATCCCACTGTCCATGTCGCCAACAAAGATGTTAAACAGTGCCGGTCCCAATACCAACCTCTGAGGAACACCATTTGTCACTGGTCTCCACTTGGACATTAAGCTGTTGACTGCAACTCTTTGAGTGCGACCATCCAGCCAATTCTTTATCCACTGAGTAGTTCATCCATCAAATCCATGTGTCTCCAATTTAGAGACAAGGATGTCATGCAGGACAGTGCCAAATGCTTTGCACAAGTCAAGGCAGATTATGTCAGTTGCTCTTCCCTTATCCACCAATGCTGTAACACACTTAATTGTTCTGAATGATACAGGACTTTTTTATTTACTTCATTAGTACTTGAATTCTAGAAGGGAAGTGAATGGGGGAAGGATTCAAAGATTCAAGAGAAGGGAGCTAGATCTAAAATAATGAACAGCTAGCACCAGTTTCTAACATTCTGACCCAAATATGCAAGTGCATTCTAATAATTATGATTACCCACCAGCAAGTGCCATTTGGGGTGCCACTACCTATGATCTTCATAGAAAGGAAGTTCTTTTAAGGTTGCAGTAATAGAATGAATCTGACTAGTTTTCTGTGAAATTAATTATAGCACCATTACTTGTTTGCTTTCTTTTTCTGTAAAATGAGCACAAGGCTTGTATGAGGATAATGGATACCTGTATTGTACGTACAAATTCGCACTCATATGGGATGTCGGTGTAGCAATGCTTTGAAGTTAACGAACCTTCTCAGTTCATTACAGATAAAAATACCGCATTTCTACCTTTAGTACAAAATGAATGAACTATTAGTTGTGTAAACAACTTTTGAATTTCACTTCCAGTACTGCAGAAGCAGCGACAGTCATTTTCACACATTTGAGATGTATAAAGATGGGCAGCAAACACTAACTCTTCAAAAACTCCCCAAACTGTTTTTAATTACTTTTCTAAATTTTTTAAAATGAAGAGTTAAGACCTTTCATTTTTGTAATACATAGCAGAGCTTATTTTTATTTCCAGCACTGCAGAACAGTAATGGTTTATTACTTAGTACTTGATAGGAGGATGAGTGTTATTTACAACTTTAAATTATTTTGAATTTTGAAAGTCTTTGATTCAATTTTACAAAGCAGCAAAATGATGTTTTAGATTGCATGCATGAGAGAACAAGAACTTGCTGGAAAACAGGCAACTCGAGAATATTTCTAATGGGAACTGTTTCAGCTGAGAGAAAGAATAAAATGCACTTTCCTAAAGGACATAGAGTTATTTTTACCTGTCTGTCTTCTTACGTTTAAGTGCTTTCTTTTTTTCTTTTAAACGAAAGTGCTATGGCAGCGAATTCATGTTTTGGTTGAACACAGAGCAAGCAGCAAGCTAAATTATATACTCAATACAAATCTCATGCAATAATGATGAAATAAGTGTAAAATGACTGTAACCAAAGCAGATTCTTTATGCAGTATGGTCTCTTCTAAATTCAGTATGCGTAGGCAATATAGAGAAAATGGAAATGCATTAAAAAAAGATGAAATTGTAGACTAGACTGGCCGAAAGTTTTAATGAGACTGTAAAATATTATGATAAGCCTCTGTTTAAAATATACTCGGCCTTTGTCACTGCAGTATAAAGCAGATAAAAACTTAGTGAGACGTCAGGGAACATAATTAGAAGTCAAGCTGGCATGGAATTACAGTGCTCAAAAAACAAGGAGCCAGTTCTGAACCCCTGGCCTGTGATGAGAAGTTCTGCTGACTTCAGCACTAAGAAAAAATAACTCAAATAATTGTGGGCTGCAGGATTGGACCTTGGTCATTATTTAATCTAAACACAGTAGAACTTCAGTTTAGTAAGGGTGGCATGAACTTTACAATGAACAGCTATTTAACAAAGAGGTCAAAAGTCTGCTGCTGCTACTAACTAAAGAAGAAACCACTTAATCTCAGGCAGCATATAGCTGCCCTAACTTCCAATATACAGCAGTCATTACAAAATAAATAGATATTTATAGACAAATTTATCATCCTTACATTGTCATATACAGACAGACACACACAATACTCTTTATTAGATTAGTTTAGATTAGCTTCAAGTATTTTTTTTTTCCTAACTCTGAGGCCATATTTTAATAGAGCCATTTCACAAAAGGTTTCAGGTTTAGAATTGGGTAAATTTCATTTGGCTTTGCAAGGATAAAATTTGCATCACAGGGCTGCAATTCAAGAACTTCTAGGAATAAAATTTCTCCTGAAATATCTGACATTTCCCTATGGAAATACCATCAGAGCTAATCGACACTTGAGATTCAATTCTAGGTTTACAGAAACAGCTACAGAAAATAAGAATTACAAAACATTTCATTCTAAAAAAAATGAAAGTTTTGAGCATAGCCAGTGGTTTCTAGTTCTTCATCAACAGTTCACCAGTCTTTAGCTTAAAGTACAGCAAGTATGATAATGGTCATAACTGTTTTCTGTTTGCTTAAAAATACCAGTAGCAAAGCTTACTGAAATACTGTGGCTTGACTAAATGCATGGAAAAAGTCAAGCATTAGAATCCTTATTTTTCCATGCAAGAGCATATAATGACATATGATCCTACGCCTTTCCTTTCGGATGCAGTCAAGGGAATAAGGTAGTACAAATGCCTGTGAAAGATAGCTGGCATGAAACAAGTCATACACCAGGCATCATCCTCTGCAGTGATAAATTCTTTAGTGAGCCGGATGTCTGGGGGAAAAAAGAGGGCTGAGGAAAATGAATGTGCCTTAAACATGATCTTCATCGTTCTAATGAGTTATTTAGTTACACAACCCTCTCCTATTGCTAAGTAGGAGGATATATCATGATAGCCACTCTGCAAAACATTCGTTATCACAAAATCAGGTTCCTTACACAAGCTTGTCTGCTTAATACCTTCTTACTTGTGCTTGTAACCAGTATTTTGTATTTGTACCTGTCTGAGGAAGTTTTATATATACAAATTTTTAAAATATCCAAGGAAAAACAACATAATCATTACAGTGCTAAAATGGTTGTCAAGAGTCAGAAGAAAATATCAGAAATTCAGAACTGGATATTTTTTAAATTATCTCATTCACAGGTGATCCTACACTAACCATATACAGAAAACAAGGTGCTTTGATTCCTGTTCCTATCACTCAAAATTATTAACGCTCAACTGTCAGAGCTATATATTCTAAAAATGTCTCCAGACTCCCCATCCTATTTCTTCATCTATGTTCTAGAAATCATTTTGGATGCTGCCCCCGCTTTTCCCTCCCCTCAAAAAGCTTGACACTGCATGCTTAACTGAAAGTTTCCAGATTAATCACAGCAATTTTTCATGTGGTTATTTAGTGAGAAATAAATAAAATTTAAAAAGGCTTATTTACCATTGTGGAAAGAACAGTTAAATCAAGAAGGGCAAGTAAGGACCTTCTAGAATAGCAAAAGCATCCTTTTTTTATAGAAGAGGAGATTCACGTTCATGTCTAAACATTTTACAGACCTTTATACAAAGTTTGTTACACATGCAGTAACATAAACTCACTGCTAGAAGAGCTAAAGCCACATATATACTGTTTTGCAGGGCTATGGAAGAAACCAGCATCAATTCCTAGGGCCGTTAGTGAGGAGCAGCTCATACCCACAGTGCTCAGACCTCACAGTAATAGATTTGCCGTGTTCTTACTGCATAGATATATGGGTCAAAACCGTCTGCATCTCATATGGCAATTTAAAACATAGAATTTTATTGATTTTACCACTGTTTCTCCTGACGCATCTAGCTGGTTTGCTTGGGAAAGAAGCCTACTAGACAACAGGATATATGAGGTACGGGGGATCACGGAATCGGAGTCTAGAACAAAAGAAGTCAGACAGATTGACAGACAGGTGTTATCTTCAGAAAAAATTTCTCTTTCTTAGTCCCAACCCTTTTGCGCTTGCACTTTCTCTATTTTCTTGCTACATGCTCCTCTGCTTTTTGCTATCCTATTTCTTCAAGTTTTATTTCTAATAATCAGCTTGTCCCTACATTCGCTCAAACCCTTGCCAACTGATCTAAACTCACTTTAGTCATGGCTTGAAAATGTTAAAACCTGCCTCAAGCCTTTATAATTCCTTCTTCCCCCTCACAAAGAAGATGCTGCAATTTCATAAGAATAATGTGTCAGGACAAAAAGCACTAGCCCAAGGCCTTTTTATTTTGTTAAAGATTTGGAAGAAGTAACTAAGAATAGTAGGTGAGAATCCCCTAAGACACAAGCAGAAATGGCGTTAACAACCACCAGTTACATGGAGCTTTAAGTTTCTTTTTTAATCTACTACTTAACAGTGAAATAGCAGAGCCCAAGGTTCTTACTAAGCACCAATTTGAGCTTTGAAATTTAGCAAAGACATATTCAGAACAATTCAGTAACAGCATTTTTGAGCAAGCATACACATGAGGTGAAAAGAAAGTGTTATTTACAGACCATGCAATTCATCTGTGGTGGACAGAAGATTAATAACATTTTTTGGGGTACTACAATACCTAGTATTCTGTAATTACTTTCTACCAGTAGAAGTATTAGGGCTTTCTGACTGCTGGCTAGCATGGTTCTGGTGAGTAGGATGGCTGAAACACACACAGCACTCTCCCCATAGCCAGTCGCACCTGGATTGAGTCACACAAAGTTGAGGTGGAGATTCTGCACTCCCACGCCCCCCAAATTCTTCCTGGCATATTCTTTTACCAATTATACAGGTTGTACTATTGTCTTCATAATCCATTCTCTCATTTGTAGTAATTTATACTGTTGAAGTGAAACCAGACTGAAGTAACTCATTTGAAAGGTTTTTCATTATCTGAAATAATGATACCTACAGCTTAAATTTAAGATTCTAATTTCATATACAGAATGGAATCTACTGTTTGGTTGATCTTAGTAACTGAACTAATCCATTAG
The DNA here is from genome assembly GCA_003993805.1 of Himantopus leucocephalus. Taxonomy (NCBI): domain Eukaryota; kingdom Metazoa; phylum Chordata; class Aves; order Charadriiformes; family Recurvirostridae; genus Himantopus; species Himantopus leucocephalus. The sequence goes on from RSEF01000007.1 coordinate 21,290,911, forward strand.
ACTAATTCATACATGTTGCATATACATGGAAAATAGAATACAATTGTTTCAACTTGCAGCTTAGATGATGAAGCTCTCCTCCTTTGCAAATGGTTGGCTGACTGACAAAAATAGAGAAAGAAACAATTCCTTGGTAAGAGTAATTTCCTATATGGGAATCTTGCTGGATACTCAGCTCTTGACAGATGCTCCAAAAGCAGCAAATATACTGGGATTTACTCCCATTTGTACTTGTATGGAAGACTGTGACCTTTCTTTTGACATGTATGCCCCACAGCTGTTTCACAGTCATCTTATATTACCTTAAGAAGCTAATATGTATGGACTCTCTCCAAGCAGAACAGTGGAATGAAAACCACAGGGATGATAGCTCACGGAAGAATTTGAACTAGTGTATCATCTTTTGTAGTGGGTAGTACAAGACCAAGCACTTGAGTTTTGACCACATTAGAGAGACTTCCTCTTTGCTGCAACTTAGATTAGCTTTAGCTCTTGGGTAACAGTCTTCAGCACTTAATAGCTGAGGACTGCCAGAAGATTTTTAACAAAGAGCCTTCTCCTCTGCAGTGCATACACATTCTTTCTCTCTCCACATCAGGGAAAGAAGCCTCAAATTTAGTGATCAGCAAGAGCCTTGTACAAGATTGCTCTCTTTTCTAAAAGCATTCCTGTAGGGAATTAAAAGTGATCAAGCAGTTTGAGAAAGGGCAATCTCAGTCTGGGCTGAATACAAATCAAATATATAAACGAAGTTGCACATCACTTAGACTTACTGCTGGTAAGTATTGACGGCAGCATGGCCTTTTCCCTTTCCTTGGACCACCTTCTCTTCGTGTCGAACTTATATAGATCAAAATAATTATACTGCTCTTCTGTACTAGTATCAAGGTGTTCAGGTGCTGCCAGGTTTCAATGGGCTGAAGGGTTATCTATTAGGGCAGACTTATTAGTGGCTGTTACTTTTAATAAGGATTTAAGAGTGCCTGCTTTTTGTGTGGCAAGTTTGTTTGTTTTCAAAAGAACTGTAGTAGTAAATAGTAAATTCCAGTCTGAGTTTAATTTCCAAAGCAATTCTACGCTTTCAAAATAACTAAGTTATAATTCTTTTCCAACTTTAAACTACAAAAATCAGAAAGAGTTCTTCACTGTTTTGACCCTGGTTAACATTTTAAAGTCTTTCAGATAGATGGCTTAAGAAAGCTGTGTAGTTTATGTCCTACCTGCTTAAAGGAAACATTATTTCATATCTATTTTATTCCAAACTCAGACTGAAAAAGGATTGATTGGTGGGGGAGGGGAAGAAGCTTAATCACTATGGAGATACAGAATTTCATAAGAAGTTGCAGTGAAAAAAAATAATGGCAACGGTATTAATGTTTCTGCAACTCAAAAACTTTTAATGAAAAAAGAAAACTAGTATATTTGAATCTGCACAAATAGAGCTATTCTGAAACTGGATTCAGATCGCTATTGTTTTCTAATTGAAGGAAACCAAACAATGATTTCTCTTCCACTTCAGTTACGAAACCATTCCAAACCATCTTCCTTCCTATTTATCCCACCACGCCACTTCAGAATTATTTACCTGATTTGTAGGCTACATCCCAATCCAACAGAGATTTGTTTAAAGGTGGGAGGAGACGATTATGAGTTTTGAATGGGACTCATTTATGGCTGAAGACTGTAACCCAGCCTCTAGCACTCACGATAGCCAGCACTGCATTGCTCACCTTGAATGAGATAATATAAAGAAGGTAATCTACAATCAGCTGACAAAGTTTAAAAATTCAGGGTTTATTGCATTAAACTCTAAATTGCATGTAATAGCTTGAGGGATAAAAGTCTAACCAATCTTTTTTCATATGAAGACAAAACACCATACCTGATCTACGTTTTATTACAGAAGTAGTGAGCGTAAGCCCTCAAATTATTATTTTTTAATTAGAAAGTTATTTTGAAAAGTTTAAGAAAATTCTGAATTTTTAATTCAAACTATTCATAGCAAAATTTAAAAGGAACTGGGATAAAATCTGACAGAAAGCCAATTCCAATATATTTGAGTTACAGTCTTTTTCATACTTTTGCCTTTTCTGCACAAAATATAGTGGCTATTCATGCAGTGCTTCTATGCAAGAAAACTTCCTGATATAAATTCAACAAGAATGAGAGCAATTGCATATTCTGACCTATATTTTTTCATTTCTCAAATATTTTGGATACAAGGGCAATTTCTATTTGTATTCTACAATTCTGAAAGTCCACTAATTGCAAGACATTCTAAAATAAATGTAAATTGTCTGGATGGGCATCATCCAATTTCTAATGGACAGGTGTTCATATAAAAATTCAACAGTATCAGCAAGAAGCTGGCAGTTACTGGTGGGGTGAGCAGTGTTTAAGAAATTATTTGGCTCACAGCTGAACTTCCTATTTAACTACAGGGATGATCAAATTAAGTCAAGGTCAAGTATGTGACAGAGCAGCTGTGCCATGCAGGAGATAAGAACTGCTGGTATATATATACATATAGTAAATTTGTTTTGATTTTGTAATCCACCATTCATGTCTTGCAATTCAAGGCTGCTGCAGGAGAGAAAGTGTCCTCCTGCACTCAGAGCCTTTACTTTGGGGTCTCCAGGTTCAGCACGCAGAAAATTTTACTCTCAGATGTAGCCCGTCTGGAACCCTTATTAACCACTAAAAATATATGCTTTCAACATAGAGTGGGGTTTTGAGCCCTGTAATGCTTTGGCTTCATAATCTATGATTTTCCTGTTTCAATAAATGAAAATAAATTGATATATGGCAGTTAATACACAGGTACTGAAAAAGATGGCTGTAATTTTTTGGTACCCATCTGTCCTCTTCTCACTCCATCTGTTTCCTTCACTCATTGCACTAGAATCCTGCTTCATGAAATGGGATCCAAGCTCTTGTGTAGCACAGTGTAAGTTACCTAGTTACCCAGCTGAAAGTCATTTTCAAAATAAATCACTCTCCTTGTACTCTGCAGAAGGCAACAGACATCATTTTGTTGTTAATATATGTCTGAGCAATCCTTCTTTCAACAAAATATACAACTCTCAGTAAATTTCCTCTGATTTCAGATTGTGCACTTCAAAATAATACCATAAAGGCTCATCATTTTAATCAATTATTGATTACACCTTGGGGACTTTCCACCAATTCCACTTGATGCTGCTTTTAAAATGGTAAGTACCTACATAACTGTATGATATTATAAACTGGTTTAGATTTTTATATTAATACAACACGTTAAATACAGTATAATATGATTTCACTGGATAGTATAGCTTTTCTTAAACTGTGTTGACTGAATTTTTTTATACTTTAACAGTTCTTTGGCCTGTTAATGATTAAAGACTTTGATTTGACTCTTTACACTAAATGTGTTTAACACGAAAAGAAAACCTAAGAAAGTCCCCCCTCTTTACAATCCAAGATGGAAGATACAATATAAAAGCTGAAATTAATTTTTTGAGAAATTGTGTGTAACACAAATACAAAAGCTACTACCAAAAACATTTGTTCTATGGGATACTATAAATAAAGGATACCACACTGCCTTAAAGATGAGATAATAATGGAAGTAAGCGAGGTTATTCGAAGGTCAAGAAGGGGCAGTTGCTTTTGCTCTATAAAGGGGCTCACATTTAAATGTAAGTTTCTCAGTATCCATGGTGTCTTTCTTTTCTATACTAACATGGTAGCTAGAATATCTACATGCCTTAAATACTTGGGTTTATGCACTTCATTAATATGCATCATATTAAAAGGGAATAGTTATATTTCATTTGCAGCTACAAAGGACTTTTGACTGATACTGAATTTTTACAGAATAGAATATACAAGAATACTAGCATCAGAATCCAGTTCAGAAGAACATGCATTTAAACAAACAACTTTGTGACTAGGGTGACAGTAACTCTACTCATGACTACTTCTTTTTTTCCCCTCTAATCCCATGTTATTTTACCAAAATTTCAGTAGCATAACTGCCTGTAAGAATTTTATTGAGTAAAAAGCAGTAAATAACATTCTTTCTATGTCTGAAGAGGTTAGGTAATAATTTAAGGGAATTTAAAAATATGTAGTGAGAACTTAAGTTGGAAATTAAATGTTTTTCCAAAATGAAAAATGGAAACAAATGCTGGTAATAGCACTTCGTACAATAGAACTTTCATGTCAGATACCTACTATAGTGATGTAGATGACTAAAAAAAATTGAGGATTGCAATTATTTTAATCTTTAGGTGTACATTTAAATACATATAGCCCATTTCTCCTTTCTGTGGCAGAATTTGAAGTACTTACAAACGAAAGCAAAAACAAATGGCTGGTATTAATCATACAGAAAAAAATTAAAGTCTATATACCTCCTGTGGTCTTTTAAAAAGCATTAATAATAAAGTATTTGCATAAAATTAAGCAAGAACACACTTATATGTGAGAAAACATGCATCTTTTTGACATCTGCGAGCTACTTCTCTTGATCTGCTCTATAAATAGAAACTAATTATGGAGAGACTAAAACCAAAACAATGCCCTAGAAAATAAGACTGTCCTTTTTAAATACACTCAAAATAGTGTGAGTGAATCTATATCATACAGATACACAACCATTAAACACATTGGAATTATCGATCTTTTTCAGTCCAGTCTTTCTCATTTTACAAGTAATAGTTAAACTTCCACTAACTCCATTCAAAGCAGAATCAGCCTTGATGTGGTCTTTCTCTACCAATATTTTCTGGCCTACAGAGTATCAATATTAACTGTGAATGTCAGAAGAACTGTACAGGCTCTAGTGAAAAAAAAATATTCAGTCCTCTAAATGAATGTCCGAGCTCTGACTTTTAAGTGAAGACAGAGATCTGCAAGTCAGCTGCTGTTCATATTGCTTTCTTACTCATAATCAAAAACCGGAGGCTTGGGGAGTGCTTAGTAACATAATCCATTCCTTCCCAGAAATTTGATCTAAGTTTTCTTTTAAAATAACTTTATTCTCCTACTTTGTTTATAAATATAACTTCAGAAACCATCCAAGGATAAATTCCAAACCCAAAAGCTGATGCAATATAGGGGTCAGCAGTGAGGTTGGAATTTCAAATTAATATGCTGAGTCAATCCTGTCAAGGTGGGTGTTAGGGCTTCTCAGTTTCAATGAGTACCTCAGCTGCTGTCTTTGGACAGTAAATTTCCCAGACTCACTGTAGAAGTGCATATCAAGCTGTTCCTTAGAGCAAATAGCAACCTGCTTATATATTGGGAAAAGAAGGCTGGCAAAGGGCAAAATAGAAGGCACCTCAGCCACTCAGAGCTGGAGACCACCATCAGAGGGACTGAAATGGAACCAAGGGGGGAAAGTTATCTTCTTTGGGAGGAAGTGGCTGGATGGAGCTCAGCCAAGTTAAAAGTTGCTTGCTGGATTTCTCAAAATTAAATACAACTATGGCCTTTATTTTTAGACACCTGTGCTAAGAGAAGGGAGATTAAGAGGCCAGAAATTATTATCCTTTACAGGCAGAGTCACTCAGGAATACGATCTGTATGATTGCGGATACTTGCAATCATTGTTCCACCAGAATAAAGAACTGAGCTACAATTCACATAGTTGTAGTGCCATGCAACAACCCAGCAGTCAAAAAATTTGTCCCATTAGAACAGCGTACAGACTGATAATCTGCTATGCTGCTTTACAAAATCATCATGGCAGGAAATATCTTTAGGTTTTCCTTAACCTACCATCTGTCCACATAAAAAGTCAAAATGCATTAATTTACATACAACACTTTGCCAGCATTATTCCTTTCCTCCACCCTTCACCTTAAAAAAGGGACTATTCTGTACCCCTTCAGTCATTGCATATACGTTTTCCGTGAAGAAAATAAACCAAAGCAACAGTATGCAAAAAAGCAGTTTAGGGTGGAATACACAACCCAGTGCACATGCTCTCCATTTGTTATATACTGCAACCCTGAAGTGCAGAATATTTGCATAAATATAAGAAACCCTCAACGGCAGCTGGAGGCAGCAGTTGTAGCCTAGACCAGTCCTAGCCTGTGCCTTCAGAGAACTGTTTCAAATGATCTGGACATTAACCTATATAAAATTTACTTGAGTTTCAAATAAATTACACATTCTTAGTCCTAACTTCCTGTTTCAGAGTGCAACAACATTTTAGTCTATCCTAAAGTGAGGACAAAATGAATCATGTAAGTCTAAGTGGATGCATCAGGCATGCTAAATGAGGAACGGGCATAATCATTTAAAGCAAAAGCAATTAGATCATAGGGAATGCACTTAAATAGATACAGCAGCAATTATTTCATTTCCAGCTACTTGAGACTATGAGACCATAACCTGAAAATTTAGTCAATGCCTTTTGGTTTGTAGACAAGTGCTAAACTACAGGATTT
>RSEF01000007.1:21297450-21313523 GCA_003993805.1 Himantopus leucocephalus
GTGTAGGTTCACTTAGATATTAGGAAGAAAGTGTTTACTGTGAGGGTGGTGAGACACTGGCAGAGGTTGCCCAGGGAAGTTGTGGCTGCCCCATCCCTAGAAACGTTCAAGGCCAGCTTGGATGGGGCTTTGAGTAACCTGGTGTAGTGGAAGGTGTCCCTGCCTATGGCAGAAGGGTTGGATCTTCAAGGTCCCTTCCAACCCAAACCATTCTATGATGATTCTATGATACAAATATGAAAGAGGTATTCTGAGACAATGTTTCTGGGCTCTGATAGCTTTATGTTATATTTGGGGAGCAGAAGTTAACTGGTAGTTCTTCTGGACTTCACAAGCATTTCTGTTTGTGTTGTATCTTTTCTGTAGTTTGTAGAAAAGGTTGGTCTTTGAGAGAACTTCCATTCAGGAAATAATTTCTGCTTAGGATATCAGACCTCTTCTTTGGATATGTATGTGCACGGTGTAGCTTTTGCTATTGTGTATTTTCTAGTCTTACACCTTTTTTTTTTTTTTTTACGGGAGGCTTATCTGCTTATCACCAATTCCCATCTGAGTGCCCTACATTGTACAATGACACCCTAGGCCTCATTAGCAAGATACTTAATATTTCTTTAGAATAATTCATTGCATATTTATTGTGATGACCAGAGGATAAAGTAGTTCTTATTCCCCAATAATTTAGTTCCTTCTAATATTCTCTTCATACCAATTCTGATTTCACATCTCTACTCCTTGAGCTATCTGCATCAATTTAATTTTTGTGTGACAAAGCACTATACACATCTGTGCACGTCTATAAATAAAAAGCAATAAGCTGACATCTCTCACCTGTATCAAATGTATTTCATGCCCTTTTTTCTGCTATACTTGCTATTAAACTTCTGTCTCTTTATATCTATTGCCTGTCTGTATTTCCCATGCCCCTCTTTCCCCTTTCTGGCAATTGACAGTTCTCAGCTGCAGATGAAGTGTAATACACCATTACTCTCTTCACTATGTCTACCTCTGTGCTGATGGGTTCACACAGGCGTTGCAGACGCTTCTTGTGCTATAGCATATAAAATAAACCGTCTACAGCCATGTGTATTTGCTTCCACACATATAAAGTACTACTTATTTCAAGCAATATATCTAGATATAAGGAGAAAGTTGTGGATCTCATTAAAATATGTCTCTGAAATGAAGGCAAGGCTAAAAACCAGAAACTCAAAGCTCTCAGTGATCTAATCGGGCCACTTATTACATACTGCCTGTGGCAGTATCTAATATATTTTAAGTCTTCATGTTATACTTGTGCATGGTAATTGTCCTATGTTTCTAAAATTCAGCTGGACGTTTGTGTTGTCTTTTGTCAAGACTCAACTACAGCCAGCCACCTGGCCGTAACTGGTCTACCAGGATTGAAGACTGGTCTCTTAGCCTGACCGATAGCTGCCTACCTATCAGGCGCGGGAGCGAATTGCACTAATTGCTCTAGGACACTGAGCAGGTTGCTTTTGTTTTTACTCCCACTGCGTATTACTGTACCTCAACCTTGTCTTGTGGCTTGCTCGTTAGCCCTGCTTTTCAGCCCCTGATTCCTACTCTTACTCCTAGATCTCCCACTTGCAGTACAATCCCTCTCTGTGTTTTGCTCACTTAGCTTCCTTACTGGCAATACTCCTGTTTCTCAAGCTCTTGCATTCCATGATTTCTCCAGTTCTTGACTTAGGATCATCTTAACTAGATCTTTCATCTATTAAACAAAATGGGAAGTTGAACAGAGACTTTGATGACAATTGCAGTATGAGGCTAGACTTAACGCTTATCTCAGTTTATGGTTGTAAAATGGTCTGTCAATCTCTAATGCTTCCTGTTACATGCAGGGTTTTTTATAATTGTAGGTATTTGGGGCTTTATAAAAATAATCTTTAAGCCCTGTAACACCTAAAGTGTGGTTTTAAGTTACAGCCAAAAGGGATTAAGACTTCCTTGTAAACACATTTGATTGAAGGACCTGAAAACCTAAGACAAATACCTCATAAAATATTGTGAGATTTTTAACAGAATCACAAATTATAGTGACAATACAGTCTGTTACATCAAACAAGCTACAGGATTTATAGATCCAAGTAAAGAGTTATGGAGAAGTCAGGAAAAGGAATAGACACTTTGGGTGTCAGCAGAAATAGTTGATGCATTTCAGTTTGAATTTTATTCACATTTAGCAAGATGTACAAGTAAAGCTGTGTCTCTGGGTTGTTTTAAAATGTAAATGTGTCAACATTTAAAATAAATGGTGTCATGTGAGAGGATGAAGAAAAAGCCAGCATAAAAACCACCAACAGTGAGGTAAATCAGCATGCCCTTAAGAGGTGACAATCAGATCTTCAGGGGCGCTAGATCGCTTCTTGTGTGTTCATCCTTTTTTATTTCCTTTTCCGGAATGTTAGGCAAAATCCTATGGGATTTTGTCTTACAGCAATACCACTGATGTATGTTGTAGTTACAATCTGTTCAAAGAACCAATGAAATGACACAGGGCTTTTAATTAAACTGCAATGCTCACTGTTTTTCTGGTTGTAAAATAACAAAATAGTCAATGGATAACTAAATTAAAGCACAAAATGGGTCACAAGCCCTGAATAGGGAAATGTCTGAAGTAAAGAACAGCTCAGTCTAATCTCGTGTTCACTTCTAACACACGTGAGTGTAATCCTGTCAGCAAAGGGAGTCATTTAGATAGATGAAAATAAAAGGCCTTCGTGTACATAGACAAAGTCAAGATTTTCGTATTACTGAGCTGTGCTGTGATTTTAGCACTAGTGTTGCATGAGAAGAAGTAAACTTTCAGCTGTTTAGGTCCATGAGCTGAACTAATTGCTCACATTTTTTTAATCTTACCACCTTCTGCCCCTATAAATACTTTTCATATTGTTCCATATATGCAGCAGTAACCTTAGTCCCATTAAAAAGCTGAAATCTGTCTGGAACATATAATTTCAGTATACAACTTTCATACTCGTGCATTTGTCACTTACCTTTGTACACTTGATTTTGAAACTACACCAGGTTTAGCAGCTGGTGCTTTTAAAACTAGGAAGTGCTGGTCAACAAAAGGACTCTTGCCAATGTGCTTATTTCTGTGCATTGCAATGGTTTATAATACATTTTAATAAGTTTGAAAATATAACATACTTCTCTACCAGACTGTTCATTCCCAATTGGCAACCTGTACCTCCGTCTCACTCTGCCACAATTGCTTTTGTTGCTTACAGAACTCATCCCATATTTTCCTCAAATTCCTTCCCAACGATTATGCACAACAGCAGAATTCAGCCTTCAATTTTTATCTACCCTTTCAAAGAAATGAGCCTTATGCAATCACATCTCTCTTTAACCTTTAATTGCATGCTTAAAAAATATTTAACCATAATTTTTGGCTGGTAAATTCAGCCAAATTTGAGAGAATGATAGATTTCTTACAGATACCACAGACACTTTGTGAAAATCATCAGCATGAATACAAAAGAGAGAGACCAAAATTATTTTTCCTGCTAAAAGAATGAACAAAACAACTCACTGTCTATATGTTCTGTTTGCTAGCAGCTAGCTGGTAAATTTTAATATACATACTGAACACCGTAGTGGCACAGATGGGGAGAGTCTCTTGGGGCAGTGGGACAGCTAAGGATGTTGCTTTTAAAGGTATTTCTGTGATATTTCTATGGGGTGCAGGAGCATTACCTATTACATCAGCATATTTCTGGGAATGTTGGTCTTTCTTTTTATTTATCTTTACTACACTATGGTTGAAGTTATTTCACTTAACAAACTATATCTTAAAGATATTTAGGAAACTTAGCTTAAAGCATAATTTTAAATGAGAAGAAATTTAGCAGGATTTACTATGCATAATTCATACTTCTTTTTTCCCACTGGTCCCTGTGTGGATAAAGCAAACAGTGTTTGGAGGAACTGGGGAGAGATCTTTGACATTTGGAAAAATATATGTATGTTAAGTTAGAGGTAAGAATAACTCAACTGCAATATTACTTTTTAATTGCAAACATCACTGTCCCTGTCTTTGATACCAGCTGAATCCATGGCATTCTTCAAATTTAAGAAATGGAGGCAATAACACTATAGTATTACGAAGCCTGACAGCATACAGTATGGTGTGTAGCAGTATGTAGTGTACAGCATTAGTATGGGTGCAGTGCTCAGGTTTATCCTTAGAAATATATATCTGAAGGTTTTGTTGTTTTAGATTTATCTGTGATATTAGGGTCTTGTGGGCACCACCACACAAGCTTGTAATCTGTAGGACTCAGATGTAAGATCAGAGTCTATACAAACAGAAAACACAAAACGCCACTGGAGAAAGGAGAGAAAACCTTAGTTTAGGGCCTTCTGTTGCTTTAATACTTCAATAATGATTTGGTGACTAATTTTTTTTTGTGTGCGATCTAGCATTTATTGTAGGCTTGTTTTGTGTAACAGCAAGCTGTATTGCTAATTGTTATTCATATTAGGTTTTTCACTTCCTATTTTTTGGAAGCTGTTTGAATGCCAAATAGTAGCAATCATCTGTCAGAGAATAGATAGGAATCTGGGATTGTAATTAAATGTAGCTACAGTACATGTACTTAAATACTAATTAAATGGCACTGACTCTGAGATCATAATCGGAGTGATTATACCTAGACTTACTTCATGAACAGATCCTATCCAAGTAAGATTTTGTCTTGCATAAAAACAGCAAAGAAACTCCCTTCTTCCAAAGAGGATTTCTGTCTTAAAGTTCTTACAACATAAAACAAAGCCTTTTGAAAGATTTGATCTTCCAGCATTGGAATGCTATTGATCTTGTGTTAGCCTGCCAAGTGTTTCATTAGTTTCATGAGGACTTTGCTAATAAGTGTATGTTAGATGTGACACAGGAAACAAGACTATATTTAAGCTTCCCAGAACTTCTCATTATAAGAGTTTGCATTCAGTTGCTAGGAGCTTAGCCAAACTTTTAAAGTATTTGGGCTGAAATGTGGGTTTGCATTATGATACAGCCTTTAATTATGTGAGAGCACACTATTCTTCTCCAACTCATTCCCTGCTTGCCTCATTCAGGTCACAAGATGGATAGTACTCATTTAACGGGCAGTTTTCCAATATGTCATTTAAAAATGTGCTACATCCAGTTTGTGGCCCCCTTGCCTGCTGCAATATTCAAATCTTTCTCTAAATATGACACTATTGATTTCCTCGTAAGAGCAATGGGCTTCATTGAAACTGCAATATCTCAGAGTTCACAAATGTTAGTGTCTCCATTTTATAATACTCTTGTGAAATGAGAGGTTGTTATTATCTCCATTTTACAATGTGGTGCTATGGCACATTAACATGTCCTTCAAAGCACAGACCAGTTTGGGTGTCTGATGTGAAATGATTGTTACCTTGTTTCTCAAAGTACGTAGTTTTTAATATTTGTCTAGAGCTGGAGTTTTTAAAACGAGCAAGTCAATTCACTTTACTTGTAGATAGGAATTCTTAAAAATTCTGCAAACCAAATCCTTTGTGTGTCGCACTGAGTGGTCAGAATACACCGCAGCTGCAGAAGTGGGGTTTACAAACATTGAGGTCATTCTCTGCACATCTGGCTTTCATCCTCTGAACATCATCTTTCCTGTGCACTGCAGTGACAAGATTTTCTTTTTAAATTAAAAAAAATGCTGATGCATAATATTTTGCAGATAAGTAGGAGTTAGCAAGACATATGTTAAACTATATTTCATTTCCCCTCTTATGTCCATAAAAGAAGTCACCTTATTTAAACAATATTTAAATTTCTTTCACAATCTTTGTTCTTGAGCTTAGCTTAAAACCCCCATTGGCATTTTTAGTCCTGTTAGTTGCAAAATGCACATGCTTGGGATCTACATGATGCAGCCCATGCCATTGTTTATTTTTAAATTACATCAGTATTTCAGGTCCACAGTGAGATACACTGGATTGACCTAATGACACGTTTCAGAATTCTTCTCTGGCAATATCTTCAACACGTCTTTACTGAATAAGTGGTTTGATAGTAGAAGCTGGAAATTCCTGAGTAAATTGACTTTTTTTGTGCCATTCTTTTAAGGCCAGATTTTGAAATGGGTATCTTCTTGAATATCATTATATTATAAGTTGTTTTCAGAGATAACTACCTACAGAGATTGCTGTGGAGAGGGTGGAGGTTGTGAATACATCTGTTTTGGAAAAAAAAAAAAATAATGTGAGAAGCCCCCTTTGGAAAATTTGAAAATACAAGGCCAAGATCTTCTTTTACAAGGTGGTAAGGTGGACAAGCCTGCTCTGGGGGCTGAAAGTCAGGACATAGTGGCTTTGGTGCTGAGCCTGGTTTAACCACCCCTGACCATGTGGTCCTGCCCTCATGTGGTGAAAGATAGCTCTCTCAACTCTATTGGTTGAACTATATATTACTATGGCATAAGCATACTAACTTGGGAAAACAGTCTTTTCTGGAGAGATTTTTTTTAACCCAGATCAGTTCATGGCATGGTTTATAGCAGAATTTCACAAGCAGTTATGGTGCTAGAAAGGACAGTCAGGAAATTCTTAAGCCAGCTTTTCACTGAAGTCCATTGATTGTGGAATTATAAGTTAAGCATTGCAGTATGACACCTAATTAACATCCTAAATCCTGTCTACCTGTGTGGTTAGTTATAAATGCTGTCAGTTCAGGTCAGGATTAACATTTTGTCTTATCCAAATCCACTTAGATGGTATCTGTGTTTATGGCAGAAAAACTGAGCTATCTTGCTCAGCTTTTACATATAGAATAGGAACGGATGGAGATCAGGTATTGAATAAATTCACAGGCAGTATGCTGGGTTTTTTTTCCAGCTGAACAGTGTATTAGATTAAGGACATGTACATTTAGGGACATAAAATCGTATACCCAAGATATTACATTAACCTAAATTAAGCTCCAGGAGAATGAGTTTCAAGAACAGAATGAAGAATTTTTTATGCACTGTCATTGGGACCATATGGATATGTGGACAGCTGTGATCCAACTGAAGAGAAATCTGATCCAGGTGATAGAAGTGAGCAAACTGGTTTTGTGTGTGTTTTGTTTTTTTAGAAATCTCCATAGTGTATGTCTGATTCATCTTTGAAAGTGTCCCACAAGAGTCAGGAATAAAGCTGCATCCTACACTTACCTCAATGAACCGCAATGCCACAGGGAGGCATGACCCATGGTCATGAACAGGTTGTTCAGTATTCTGTGGGTACATTGAGACATATCTCCTTAAAACCTGACATTTCGTTTTTAATAGGTGGGCACATTGGATGGATGGAAAGACTTCAAAGTTACCTTTTTTTTAGAAAAAAAAAATCAATAATTTTGGGGAATCCGAGTGGCTGATTTGTTTTGTTCATTTGTACCTCAAATGGCCTTTGCCATCTTCTAGGCCTGATTCATTCACCTCTACCTCACTGGGGGAAGGGAGTACATTAAGTAAGTACAAAAGATGTTCTAAAAATTAGATATCTGTAGGAAGCAATGATTGTCAAAACCTCAAGTGTTAGGCAGAATGAACAGCTTTCCCTTATTCTTTAAATGGCAGAATTATAATTTGTGTTTTATTATAGATAAATGGAGACAGTGGTATAAAAAATAAATCAGAAAATCATACCAAACTGCACTCTCAAGCAACTATTTTACTAACATTGTCTTTCAGTCCTTCATTCAAAACTTCTACTATTTCTCAATTTTATACAACTCCTTAGTTTTATAAAACTTTGCCTTTTTGTTTTGTATTCATCCTAAGTCACTTTTATATGAGTATAACCATACTTTTAATTAATATATATGTATATGCAAAAAAATTAAAAGGAAACCTCCTAGCACATTTAGATAAACCCATAACTGAAGATGAAAAAGAGGGATAACCCTAATGACTCTTTCTCAGTAACAACCTTCATGAGAGTGCCTCAAGACTCTAATCAAATGAAAAGATTTTGTCCTGCTGAGCAGCTGTCAGTGAGAAGCTTCTAAATTAATATTAAAAGCCTTTCAGCAAATGCTGTCCACACCTGAATAAGAAATTTTATTTTCTGTGTGATATTTTAATAAGAAATATTTGTGTAGAAGTAATCTTTAATCAGCAGTGTTTGGAATTATTCAGTAGATTGCTGAAAAGAAAAAGAAATCATTTAGACAATGTAGCGTTGCAAGGTGACACGCAATTATAGACCTGCAGCAGTGTCAGCTGGTTAGATATTATTAAATTTTGTTAAGTTCATGGAAGCTTAATGCTGAGGAAAAAAGACTGCAAAATTGAAAACATATAACTGGTTGCAAAATTATTCTGTATGTTGATAACCCAAAGAAAAATAACTCTGTCCCATAAGATTAAAATCCCAAATTGTCTTTGAGATTCTTAATAAATAAAATATAATTCTTCTTTCTTCCAGTCAAGCATGCACATGCATTCTGTGTGTATCCTTTGCCAGCAATTAGAAGTAAGCTCTGTAGAATTTTCTTTCTATAATCAGTGTCACTTATCTACATCTCTCTGGCAGTTTTATTGCAGGCTTGCTAAAAGGTTTTTGAAAGACTACTGACAGATTTAGATTGTCCTGATGAACCTATCCTGGCAACACAGAGAAAAACGCACCATAAGGAGGTTCAATTCACTGGCCCTCTAGAATTTATTTCAAAGATATTAGTGTCAGTATTCACAGCTAACTCCTATATTTCTAAAGGGAACTGTAAATGGGAACAAAGGGAAGAATCCCAGAGTATGTATTTAGTTTTTAGTATGTTTTTATCTCCACTGCCTGATGACATGAAGTGGCCAGCAAACACACCTGAAGAAGTCTGAGCTAGTAGGCCATCAGGTACACAGAGTGTATAATTTATTTGGGAAGGAGATGCAAATTCAGACATCTTGTGACGGAACAACTATATCTGTCCTAGAAGTCTCTTTTTTTTTTTTGTTTTAGTTTAAAGGGTAACCACATTAGAGTACTTTAAGAAAATTTTTCTTTACCTTACACAGGCACTCACAAACCTTTTTTTTGCTTAAGTACTGAAACAGTAATGTGCCTCTTCAGAGCATCTCAGAAATTTGTTACAAGATTCATTAGCATTCAGAGTGTCTTAAAAAATGTTATATGAAGACTAAAAGAGATGACGGCAGAATCTAGAGCTAATTTGCTATGGTCAGCTCTAGCTGTGGTACCTTACTATGACTTGGGAACTAACATTAAAGTTGAATTAAAAACACCTGTGTTAGACAAGTGACCTTCCTTGATGGGACAGTAAAAATTTTGATTTTTCAGAAAATGCAGAAACTAACGCTTGGAATAGTTTATAATGTAGCTGGCAGCATATAGTTTCTTAACGGTGGCTGGCCCTGTGACGTGAAATGTATTACACTTCGCCGTGGGAGTGCTGTATGTGGTATTGTCTGTGGATTCATCCACACCAAGACACTGCGTAATAAAGGGAAAATCTCAGCTCCTAACCTGGAAGGAGAAAGACCCGCAATTGTCTACATGCACTATATCTCTGAAGAGATAATAGGAAATGTAACCAGTGAATAGATTTCCAGCTGGAAAAAAGCATTACCCTTTAGGAGACTTGTGAGGAGTGATGATCCTAGAGTAATTATCCATATTATTTGGGGCAATTAATTGGAGAGATAATAGCTAGAGAATATGTAAAATTTGTAAAAGGAATACAAAAAGCTCTCAAAAGATTTTTTGATGAGTCAAGAAAAAAATCCAACCCTTCCCTCCTGGTATTTTTTCTGATTAAAATACATCCTAATTACTGTATTTTTCTACTATTCTGAAACAGTCTTGTGCTCCAAATACTTTTTCGTTCTGAAGCACTCTTCCCATTGCGCCATTCCCATTTTGTAAACAAAAGCGGCACCAGCACAAAGATCAAAGCACACTGGTAAGAGAATGTAAGTAGCAATTCCATGAGTAAAATGTGAGATATTTCTTTGAAAGAAAGAGATGGCTGAGTTGTCTTGGTACCCACTAGTGGAAATGGAGCAAATTTTTAGAAATTGTTTTGCATTTGTACCATTTTCTAGAGTTGTTTTCCAAAGAGTCAAATTCTAAATGATTTCATTAGAATCCAGTGGAACTATTAATACTAGCAATCATTGAATGTTGAATCAAATCGTTGCTAGTATTAATAGCATTAGTGCCTCTGAGTTCAGATGAAATTAATAACCATTGACAGGGGAGTCAGTTTAAAATTCATCCCTCTGCAGAAAGGCCTTTGTGAGTTTGTGTGTCACATCTCACTTCAGTTCTATTTCTTAATGCTACTGTGTTAAGTAGTAGTTTGAGCTGTGTTGCTGGGTAGCTGTGTGAAGTTGGGCAAATATTTTACCCCTCTCATATTTGTAAAGGCGCTCTGTAACAATGGTGTCTTTCAATAATGCCAAGTCTCTCAGATTTATTACATATCTCACAATAGTTGGTGTTTCCCTTAAAGTCCCAGTTTCTAAATCACTGTCTCAAAAAATTGTTGGGTCCTAATGGTTACTGAAAGAAGTCTGAAAACATGAGCAAACGTATGCTAAGTCTCAAAAATCTGAAATCAAATAAAACCAGAAAAACAAAGTGAAAAGGCTTTAAGTTCTTGTCATATGGGGGAAATCTCTACAAACACTGGGAGGTCAGTTGTGTGAAATTTCCAGGGCTATAGGAGAGGTGTGTGATATATGCACTTTCATTTTGTGTATTTCCCTTTTACTCTTCTTCCCAGTCAAACCCTAGCAGTTTTAGGGTTACCCTGCAATGAGGTAGGACTTACATGATTGCCATATTGCTTTAAGCAGTGCCTGGAATACTTGGAAAAGCTGCATACAAGAAATGTGCAAACAAAAAGGCATCTACTGGTGACGCTGCAATGTTCCTTGTTTTCATTATGAGGAGAAAATGGGACCTTCATGTTTGGTCATTTTGAGTAACAGCTCAGTAACTGAGATTGTGTTATCTTTTATTGGTAGACTTAGTTGGTCTTGAAGAAAAAATATCCCCCAATATTTGTACAGTTTTTAAAATTCAATTGTTTCATGGTGTTTGCTTTTTATGAATGTTCTAGCAAATAAACTTTACAGAAGGAGTGTTCACAGAAGAATACTATTTAAGTTTGTACTGGGGGAGAGAGTATTTGGAGAACACATACTGGTTATAAGAACAATGTCAGGTGAACACTGAACAAAATCTAATATAAGGCTTAGGTAATTAGTTTCACAGACTAAATTCTGAATAATAAACATTCATAATGGGAGTGAGCTACAAAAGAGGAACTGTTTGCAGAAATTATTCAGCAAATAGTTGTAATGAATAATAAATATGAGAAAATTGTGATCCACTCATAGGCATTTCATTAGTCAGTAAAAAAGGCAAAAATTGTCAACTAAATTATGAATGGCAAGTAAATTATTAATCATTTCCACAAATTTACAGTTGAGAGATCATGTGCTGACTTTGAAATGACTCAGAGTAGGTATGCGATTTCTTCTCACTGGTTTTGTGTTATTTTGACATGACAGGTTCTGAGTTCAAAATACAGATACTGCTCACAGGAGCAATAAACCCTAGTAAATTGTAAATCCTAAGCACCATATTGCTCTACTAAAGGCAATCATATGTAAAGGCATTTATCTAACATAAACGGATGGGCATATTTGCCTTCAAGCATATAAACGTGCTGGTTGAGTGTGCTGGGCTATTTATGTATCTGAAGGTAAGCGTATCACCAAGTATTTGCTGGATCCTAGGTCAGACCATAGGTAGTTGGGACAGGCTGGCTAGTCACAGCTAATGAATGGGAAGGGCATGGCCTGGGTGCTTATTTTTGAAGTACCACATAGCATGATAGATTAATCTCTGGTAATAATAGCGTGTGCAGCTGCATGTTTCAATGTGCTTTAACAACATGGGCTTACAGCTCCCATTTTCACAGAATCACAGAATGGTTGAAGTTGGAAGGGACGTCTGGAAGTCATCTGGTCCAACCTCCCTTCTCAAGCAGGGCCACCTTGAGCTGTTTGCCCAGGACCATGTCCAGATGGCTTTTGCGTATGGAGATTCTATTTCAAATACAGTTGGGCTTTCATGCCAGAAGGGTAAATGCTGGTGCTGGATTACCATGCTGGTAATAGGGATCCTTGGTGGATCCCTAACCATCCTAGGTGGTTATATCCTACTTACATGCTACAGAGTAAATATGGTGATATTTATTGGTTGGAGACCATTGCAGGGAAATCAGAACTTTTGTGTTATAAGGAAAATTGCTTTAGGCCTTCTGGGTTTAGTTATCTGCAAATGCAGTGAGTACACATCTGTATTGTAATGATTTCTCATTGTTCCTAAAATTTTTCTGAGAAATCATTCTGGAAATTAGGAAGATATGTATTAGCATTTATTATACAAAAACACACTTTTAAGCAGAACAGGAAAAGAATTCCATTATTTGAGTCACATAACGAATGTAAGGTCACCGAGGCAGAAATCCCATCTACCTGATTATAATTTTTCCAGTATCTTACATAGCATCCTGATCAGGGTACCAAATTAGGGTTTGAAAAACACTGCACCTATATAGCTAAAAATGCTGTTTTTTTCCATGGCAATGTTTATCAGTAGAAGTAATTTCCAAAATGTGTTACTGGAGTAAACTGTCCAGGAATAGGAGCTTTATAAAAATGAATAAATAGTAAAATAACATTCCTTTGGAAACTTATAGAAACTTAGTTTGTGCAAGAGTCTATCAATTTGTCTGTGCTTATCAACAACTGGCAGATTTTAGGGGTTTTCTCACAGTTTTATATCCAGTAAAGCGAAAATGCAGTTTTGAGAAGATATTACTTCCCACATATCACATGAACATATGCTGTTTTTGCAAATGACTGTATTACTTTCAGACCTGAGTTCGTACACTACTGAGAATAAAATGTGAGTGTTATTAACCATACATGTATATCACACATTTAGAGAGATTGATAAATGATAGTTTACCACATGTCCTTGAGAACTACTTTTTTCTCAAATTCCAGAAGCATTTATTCCATTCCAGTCCCCAAAAGGCTTTTTTGAAAGGTTTTCTTTCTTACACTTTTTATTTTTAAACCTTCCCATTTTTACGATACAAATCCTTTTGATTCCTAGATGAATGTGTTCCATGTCTAATGCTTTGAATTTTATGTCTCTACATGGTTTAAGAAGGAACTAGCAGTATTACTTGAGATCTTATTGTACGTTCTTCCTGCTATTATGCCAGTGAGTGTTATGTTAGGACTGGTTGAATTTGGTGTTTAATAGGAAGGATGCATGTTGTTATTAGCAAAGTAGAATTCTATCCCTGTAAAACTGTTCAATTATTTTTCATCTGCTGCAACAGACTATAATCAAAATTCCGTTCTTCTAGTGGAAAAGCTTGTGCATGAAAACATAGTACATGTAATGTTCATTACAAGACCAGGTTCTGCAATATACATAGAATGCATGAACAGGCAACTGTAAATTGTTTGCTTTTAAATATGTATGGCCAGGAGAAAAAGGGCTTCAATTCAATGTATTTTAACCTAATTCCTGGAGCCACTACAATGTCAGTGAGCAGGAGAAGCAATCACCTCTTTTGACTGCAACACAGAATGAGATAAAAGCTTTGCAACTCTGGGTAACAGAAACTGATGTCTGGAGTACCTCGCAAGTTTTCACTTCTTATCTGATAATTCCCAAATGCTGGTCTTTTCATCATTGAACCATAACTTTCCTACACTGAACAGAGAGAAGGTGGTTGAACTTCACACCTTTTTCGCCAAACATACATTAGATGTAAAGTTAAATGCACATCTGCTGGTGGTGTGTCAGAAAATCTCAAGATAACATCTTAAATTTCTGGCACTGATCTTGGCAGTTCTCTAACTGTTTCAGTTCCTGCTTTGAGACAGTCATCTTTGCTTCTGAATAAATTGAACAGTTTACCCACCTTTGCAGATAATAGTAAGCATAGTTTTAGACCAAGAGTAAGAGTGTTTCCAATATGGAAGATCAAAATACCAAGTTATACTTAGTTGCAAAGTTATAGAAAACTATATGATCTCTTCATTCTGGATATTGGTAACTACCTACGTTTCCATTTTTATGTCTGTGTACATAAAATCCAGCTACCTAGTAGCAGTTACTTGCCAAGCGAAATGGTGATGCCACCCCCAATGTTACCCCGGACATTTAGCTGTTGTACCAAATCAAACTGTAAGAATATATGACAATTTTAATTTTGAAAATGCATTTCCAGTGGCCTAACTCAACTTAAATCTAGCCTGATGGACAATGTGAGAAATCTGAAGAACTTGTTTGTTTTGGAAATATTATACTTTGGGCATTTTTAATTGCAGTACTGTAAGAATTAAGTTATTCAGGCTTATGCTTGATAAACTGTGTGAGGAGATGGTAAATGCAACACCTGCATGTTTCAGACTGTGCTAGTTTCTACATTTTAGCCTTCAGCAAATTGCCAGCTAAGTGGATAAATGTGCTGACAGAAAACCAGGCAAACTTCCTTTTGAGAGGCTTCTTCTCTTTGCTTCCACTGGACATCTGCTTTTCAATTCTGCTATAATTTTATTGAAATCATTCAGTGCTCTACATAATAGTTTGACAAACTGGCAAATTCTCAGGTAAAAAATTATTGAAGTTATTTGCAGTGCTCTTTTTGCTTTCTTTGACGCAATTTTATGGGACAGAATGGTTGTGGCATTCTGGAGTCCTGCGTCCTACTGCCTCTACCATATGCAGAAGTAAATACACAGGTGGTACTTATTTTCGTCACTGCACAGCTAACAAGACCTTTTCTTAAAAAACTGTCGTCAGAAATGGAGTATAAATATTTCCAGGGTTACAGTTTCTGCCTGAAAAGTATAAAATTGCCAGCCAGCCAAGGTGTCAATTGGATGAAGAAGATATGGGGATATAATCAACAAAATACAGATTCCATTAAAAGGAAAATGCTGTGACTTGACTTCATAGGATGTGACATTTAATGTTATAGCTATGTCCTTATATATTTAATCCAATAATTTAATACCATATCTAATGGAAGTCCTTGTGAACGTTTTTTGTTCNTTAATACCATATCTAATGGAAGTCCTTGTGAACGTTTTTTGTTCTAACATAATCACTTCCCAATCTAGCTCTTCCTGTTCACAAATGACTGCATTGGATTCCTGATGTTCAGACTATGAGAACAGTCAGAGAAGGGATTGTTTCGATATCTAGCCTTTAATTCTGAACTCTGTACACAGGACGAGACAAGAGGATGAGGGTTTAGTTATTCTCTGCAAATAGTTTTGCAATGCAGACATGATCTCAAAAGGTTAGTGTTGTAAGATCTCACTGTTGCATCTCTCTCCTTTAATTTAAGGCATTTCCACTGGGAATGCAGCAGTCAGCTTTTCTCTTTTGATATTTACTTTATTTCCTCTGTGATTTAAACCTGCTAACATGTCATTTTCCTCACCTCTTTAAAAACTTCAGTGACGACTTTTTCCTTTCCACTAAAACTTGTTTCTAGGACTTTATTTTCTCTTGTATAAGTTGGCATGTTTCTAGTGAACTTCTTGGAAGATGTGTTGCTTCTTTACTCATTAAATTCTCCTCAAGGTTTAAGTGCAAGACTGACTTGTCACAGTTCTTGTGTGCCGAAAGAATCATCAATGCTGGAATGATATTCACTGTCAACTCCCAGATTTCTTTGCTAATACATATCTTGAGAATGTTAGATAAACAAGAGACATTACAGTTGCAGTAAATAATACAGTATCAGCAAAATAACTTAAAATGACATATAGACTTTTTGTGTATCAGAAGGTCAGGCTACAATATAATCCTTTCAGCTTGCTGTAAGAGACATTGTGAGCTATTCTAATATTCCTATGAAACAGCTGAAATAATGACGTTGTTAAGGAAAAAGTTTACTTTGAATCCTGTGCTTTCTTAAACAGAGCTACACGCACTGGTTGTGGTTTATAATGGGTTTTGTCATTGCC
>RSEF01000007.1:21313623-21334591 GCA_003993805.1 Himantopus leucocephalus
GGATACACCCTTTGTTGTTGTGAGCCAAAAAAACCACAGTGAAATATCTGAAAACTAAAGCTATGTGAAAAATTAATTTTTCACAGCTGTAAGTGGAGGTCTGAAGGAGAGAACAACTTGGTTTAGATTAAATGCTTTTATTCCCAACAAAATAGAAAAACAAAATTTTTGATACAAGACTGGTATTTATTNCCCAACAAAATAGAAAAACAAAATTTTTGATACAAGACTGGTATTTATTAGAAAATTGTTGACATGACAGAATGCATTTTAAAAATACTTGCCATAAGATTTTGGAAAGGAGGGAGCAGGAGAGATCATTTCAATCCCTCTTCTATCATTTTACCTTGTTTGAAATACTTGCATAGTCACAGAGGGCAGGAGATAGAGGATGACTGTCAGACCTGGGAATTGGAATATGGAGTTGACATGAAATTACCCTTTCAAAGTGAAATGAGTATTAATAGAAAAAAAAGAGAGACACTGCTTTAAAATAGCCAGTAGCATGGTGGCTAAGGTGATGTCCAGGAGGGAAAGAGGTGATGCCAAATTAAGGCAGTAGAGAGGACTGAACATTTTTTTTCCTATAGTTTGGCTGACATCCAACTAATGAGCTGCCCAGTTCAAAGACGTGCAGGTGTTTGTTTGGGGGGAGTTGGGCAGGGGGGGCGGGGGGTTGACAGTCATGAAGCTGACATACCAGTAGTTCCATTTTCCTTGCAAAAACAATGAGATGATTTTTAGGTTGCAATTCAGATCTGGTCAGAGAGACCAGAATGAAGTTTCCATTTGTCCGAAACTTCTTACCCAGCTTTACNTCCTTGCAAAAACAATGAGATGATTTTTAGGTTGCAATTCAGATGTGGTCAGAGAGACCAGAATGAAGTTTCCCATTTGTCCGAAACTTCTTACCCAGCTTTATNGAAACTTCTTACCCAGCTTTACTGAGGATCACTGAATATGTAACACATCAGTGTTTTTCATAGTTGGTCTGTATAGATCCTTTCAAAATTTTCCTCTTCACTTTGATGTGATCTTTTGACATTTTTTTATCAACTACTTCATCAGATATATGCCATGTTTTTCTTTTCTGAATGTAAATATTCTTCCCCCATATTAATAATGTGTTACAACCTCGGCTCCCTGGTTAAATCTGTTTGTTGAAAGAGCACTAGCATTAAATCTTATCAGAGCATATTATTAAACTGGAGATTAGTGAAGTTAGATGGTGTTTTGAATGTCTTACATCTTTTCAGAAATCCCTTCTAGTTGGCCTAATAGCGTATGTTGTGCTACTGATTAATTACAGTCGTGGAACTGACACTACGGAAGGTAATTTGTGTTAAAAGATCATCTCCTTTCAAGCACTTAAAATCTTTCTGTCTGTAAAATGTTACACTGAAATTTTTAATTTTCTATCTTTCAGCTCACAAGCAGGGTTCTTTATGTTTGTCGGTAGCTTAAGGCTTCTTAACCTCCATCTCCTCCTCTCAGATAGCATAGGAATAGCCAAAATCTGTTTCTCCTCATTCTGTTCAATAGATACACTTGTAGATATTTTAATTGGCTTTCAGATAAAAGAAAACAGATTTTACATAAGAACAAGGCTTTTCTGTGACTCTGAAGAAATGCTTTTTAGAATAAAAGCTGCAAAATTCACCATGGCACTCGGAGATGTAGGTTAGGCCAATTATTCAATGGATAGACAGCCATAAGGGACAGAGTGGGTTTTCTGTGACCATGTGGCTCTGTTAAATTGAACATTTGGAATATAACTTCACAAAAATGTGTACCTGCTGCAGGCTGATTTAGAATGAGATATAAGAAGTCATACATCTTGAGATTAATGCAGGATTCCAGGAAATGATCCAGGATTCCAGGACATGATCCATAGAGAGAAATTATTTCTCCAGCTCCCAACTCCTAACTGTCCAGTTAGAAAAGCCAAGATACCACTACAGTTGCATCCTGAAAAAGGTTATTCTTGAGATGTTCTGCAGGGCCAGCCTGTTGAGTCTTTCCTCTGGAGGACCTTAAGTGCAAAGGAATCTTAAGATAGCTATTTTTAGTTAGTGCAAGGTCTTACTTAAACTGTTGGAGCATGTAAAGGAGGCCAAGATGTCATTAACTACTGACTTATGTATGATCTACAAAGTAGCTTCTATGGGTGTATTGCTACATTTCTGTAAAGTCTTACTGATTTAGTTCTGGTCAAACTCTATTAGGATCTTCCAGCTAAGCTTTTGTACTTTTAGGAGTTGGATTTTTAATTTTTGTAGAGACAAGAAATTAATCCTTTTCTAAGGTACAGAACTGCTCTATGATTACCATCTTCGTGCTGAAGTAGTTAGTCTGCATCTCTTGCCTCCCTTCTTCCCGGATACAGTCCCATACAACTTACAGTTCACTGCTCCTTTGATTCCTCTACACATTAAGCACAAGAAACGCCTGTAAAGATGAAGAGTCCAAATGCTTCATTTGCACAAATTACCTGCAGTAATGTTAACTGGACGATGCGGGTATTTAGGAGCTCAGCAGTCAGTCCCTCTGCGCTGAAAGACATACATGCCTGTTGAGAGGCTCTCTCAGCGCATGAAGGTTTGACTGCTGGGAGGGATATGATTCACCCTCAGAAGTGGTGGCAGTTTTTGAGGTTAATTGTGTTTAATTGAATTTGACTCTGCATTTTCAGATAAACCATGTAATATGTTCATTTGAATTTGCTATCAAACTTCTAATTCTTGGTTTTAAAAAGCCAAAGAAATTGCATGAGAGAAAGTCCTGCATTGTAATTACTGCTGGCATTTAAATACAGAGTAAGGAAATTCAAATCCTATTTCAAAGATAAGAGTTTTTTTAACAGAAACTTGGCCATAATGTATATGTATAAATTTGACTCACAGCAGAAATAGAGAGCTTGAAGATATTATTACCGATGTTTTTGGACATAAAAGAAAGCTTATGGGAAACATGAAGACATGATATTAAATATATCATAAGAATGTAAGAACATAAAATTAGACAAAGGACACAGTTGGGTTTTTTTTTCAAGTACCTTGACTTTGAAAAAAAAGAATGTACTGAGCTATAATATCTGTATGCATATGTATAAGCATTCATGCAGTCATACATATGAATTACTTCTGCTTTCCCCAGTAAATACATTTTTATGAACTGCTACCATGGAAGCTAGTGGTAAAATTCCCATCAGTTTTAATAGCAGTGGAATCAGACCTTAGCTGTACTTTATCATAAATATTTTCCAACTTCAGGCATTAGGATCAAGGAGGTATGTTTATAGTGAATTATTTCTGCATTGTCATAGCTTCGGAACTCTGTTTAGCATTATCTTGAAGTATTTGTAATTATTATCACTTGCAGCCACTTGCCTGTTCCATGCAAACAGGGCCTTCTGCATGTGACAAATAAATGTTTGCTTACACAGCTCAGGGTTATTGAAAAGGAATCACTTGCACCTTCCTTCACATGTGAAAACACTTATCGATGTTTATGGAAACAGTAAGCCTATGGCGAATTCTACTGCTGTAGGAAGGGAGACAGTAAACCTATAGGAAAGGACTATGGAAAGTTGTACAGCCGTACTTTCAGGAGTCTGTTTTACTATATAGGAAATAAAGCCACTTAAAGGAAACTCCAGCTAAAATAAAAGCTCGAAATGTGTACCCTTTCTATCATTTCAGTTGCTATATACTAGTCTAGCCATTAAATGTCCATTTCCTTGTATTCTTCACATCACCTTCACACAAGGAAGTCTCGTATCATGTTCATCATCTAGGATTAGAATGGAGTCAAAATGGGTTTGTTTTCTCTAAGCACTTGACAGCACTTAGCGTACCTTATTTTCCAGTTTTCTTGGTGTTAAACAAGGGAGATAACTTTTTAATTAAAAATTTTAAATATAAAATTGTAAAATTTTGCAGGGAGACTTGAGCAGGGGACTAGTATTTGCAGGAACTGTTTTTCATGCAGAATACTCTCTCTTAATCCTCCCAGTAGATGCCTCAATACAGGCAAAAAATAATATTTATGCATGTTACCATGGCATCATCACTACTTGAAAATGTTTGTAGTGGTTGCATTTTATCTGTGCAATAAGAAGGCGAGGTTGTAGGAAGAGAAAGTGTATTTTGCTAAAACCAGCCGATATGACTGGGTAAAATAGATGTGCTTTTGGGAACAGAATATTTTCAAAGTTTGTTAGTTTTTTTCCAGCTATGTCAGTTGGTCCAATAAAATACATTTTCTCTGCCTACAAACTTTCCTTCACTTGTAACAATTATGTCACTCTCAATTCAATGTTTGATAAGGGGAAGACCCAGCAGTGTACGTTAATTCATAGCAAAGGGTAGTGTTTTGACTCTCTAAGCATGCCTGATGTCATGCTATTAGATTGATAACAATAGGGATATATTAAAAGGCACTGTGCTAGATATCAAAAGGAAAGTTTTCTAGTGATTAGAATTTAAATGAAAACTGACAAGCTGTCGCAGACTTTGTAAGAAACAAAATCAGACCCATAATGCCCATTAATGTAATTCAGCTACAAGGAGGAGAAAATGGACTTACTTCAAGTTATTTATCAATAATTAGGTTTTAGTGAACAGAAGAGTAATGCAAGGCTACTCAAAGTAATTACAATTATTTTCTTATCAAGACCTCTAATCTTATTTTATGCTGCGCATGCCAGAACTATGGGGTTTTTTTGAATTTTTAGAGCACCTACCTCAAAGGTACCATTCTTTAGCTCTAGCACAAATTACAATACATTTTACATTTGCAGGTCAGTGCATGATAGACTGAATTTCTATTTCATCCACAGGTAATCATCATCCCCTTCAAAAATTGCATTGTTGATGGTTACATATCAAGAAAGTTTTATTATTGTCTCCCAGTCATGTTGATAGTTAAAGCAATTCATCAACACTGTGTTTATGCGCTCTTTCAAATTAAACAATCTGTTACATTAATTTCTGTGCAGAACAGGAAAAATGGCAGATTTTATTTTCCAGTTTTGCAAATTATTCTAGAATCTTGGTGTGAAAAGCATTTATGATCACAGTGGAAGAATAATGTTTGAAAAGAAAGAATTTATGAGATGTTGCATCTGGAGAGTTCTGTTATAATTCTGGAATATAATTAATGAACCAGTTTTGGGCATCTAGAAGCCAAAACAGAAATCAAATCTATAATTGCAAAGCATAAAAATTGCAGGGAAACTTCCCAGGGGCTTGTATAGAGGTAGAATCAAATCTTGAATTCTCACTTTAATTAAATACATGCTCAATATACATTCAAAAATCAAAATATTTTTCTGCCTTGTTCAAAGGCCATAGCAACAACAGTGCACAAACTGAATGCCTTTGACATGAGCGTTGATATAGAATCACAGAATGGTTTAGGTTGGAAGGGACCTTGAAGATCTAGTTCCAACCCCCCTGCCATGGGCAGGGACACCTCCCACTAGACCAGGTTGCTCAAAGCCCCATCCAGCCTGGCCTTGAACACTTCCAGGGATGGGGCAGCCACAACTTGTCTGGGCAACCTGTTCCAGTGCCTCACCACCCTCAGAGTGAAAAATTTCTTCCTAATACCTAATTTAAAGCTCCCCTCTTCCAGTTTGAAGCTGTTCCCCTTGTCCTGTCTCTACATCATCCCCCTGTAAAAAGTCCTTCCCCAGCTCTCCTGTAGGCCCCCTTCAGGTACTGGAAGGTCTCCCTGGACCCTTCCCTTCTCCAGGCTGAACAACCTCAACTTTCTCATCCTGTCCTCATAGGAGAGGTGCTCCATCCCTCTGATCATCTTTGTGGCCCTCCTCTGGACTCGCTGCAACAGATACATGTCTTTCCTACGTTGGGGGTTCCGGAGCTGGACGCAGTATTCCAAGTGGGGTGTCACAAGAGTGGAGTAGAGGGGCTGCCCAGAAAGGTTGTGGAGTTTCCCCCACTGGAGACATTCAAAACCCGCCTGGACGCCATCCTGTGCAACCTGCTGTAGGTGACCCTGCTCTGGCCAGGGGGGTTGGACTAGATGATCTCCAGAGGTCCCTTCCAACCCTGACCAGTCTGTGATTCTGTGAACCACATCCCTTGACCTGCTGGCCACATTTCTTTGGATGCAGCCCAGGATGCAGTTGGCTTTCTGGGCTGCAATTGCGCATTGCCAGGTCATGTTGAGCTTCTCATCAGTCACCACCCCCAGGTCCTTTTCCTCAGGGCTGCTCTCAGTCCATTCTCTGCTGAGCCTGTCCTTGGGATTGCCAGTAGGGAGCAAGTGTTCAACGCCAGTATCCATTTCACCCAGCGCACGCAAAGGCAACAGGCTTTCAAGCGAGAGATCTATGCCACCAGCTAGCCCTGTCCCTGTGGCTTTTTTACGCTGGGGAAGTTTGCAAATCTATTCATCCTGTCATTAAAGTGCTCACAAGTGTTAGCTATGTATTTGGTTTCTAAAGAAATTAGAGCTGTGCCAAAGAAATTTTTGTGGCATTTAGCTTCAGTGCTCTATGTGCAGTAAAATCTGACTCTTCCTATAAACATAAATTTATCCCTAAGAAATGGAAATGAAAAGAGAAAAATGGGCCGGGCTTTGGAATATTTCTTTTCCTTCTTTCTTGTCCTTAGAACTACCGCAATTAAGAGGCAGACCTTGTTTTGATTGTTTTGGTTCCCCCCTCCACCCCCGCAATTTTTATTTGGTTAGTGTGTTTTGCTGGTTGTGGTTTCCTAGGATTTTATCTACTCCTGCCACAAATGTAAACACTTTGTCTTCTTCTGTATTAGGCATGAATGCTTTATAGAGATATTACACGAAAAGGTGCATGAAATCTGATATTGGCATAAAGTCCTTGCCAGGGGCATCTTCAGTGAAAGCAGTGTGTTTTCTATAATGCCTATTTTCAGAGGATTTTGTACAGTGCTTATTCCTGCACAGGCATTTTCTACAAAAAAAAATAATAACTTTTAATAACTTGGTACCAAAAATAACTATAATTTTCAAAGAAGGATAAGATCATGGCTCAATGATTCATTCATTTATCCATCCTGCACAGCAGTTTGTGGCATGCCCTGAAGTTGGAGCAGCTGGATTAACTTTTGCCAATATACATGAAGGCACACACTGTTCTCTCCGCCCACAAATCTGTAAAAGCATGTGATTTTCATAGTATGGAGTTGTTAAAATTCAGCTGCTTTTTTCTTATGCTTTGAAAAGATGGACAAGATTAAGATTTTAATTTAGCTTTTTGCTGCCCAGTTTTCCTATACTGTATGTTGTAACATCCCAGAATAACTGCAAAATAGCTATTGCTGGGCAGAATAGAGCCATAGAAAAAAAATAACTTTTCTACTATGAGCATGAACCTGAATTAGTTTATCCAGTCTTAATCAGGCAGGATGCAATCCTTTAGTCCTTGTAACTTTCACAGAGGTTTTACCTGCGGCAAACAGCCTGCTCTTCAATGCTTGGATATTTGATTTGAAACATCTGTCCTACCTAAACAATAGACCAGATGTGCCATGTTACCATAAAATTCTATTTCATAACAGAGTAAAATAAATTGCTGTAAGAACTCAGACTCTTTTTAAAAGCCAAGCCATTTACTGAAGTGTGCGATTCCATAGTTATCTGAAAATGTGAAAATGATGGTCTTAAATACACCTGACTTAAAATACTTGTACTTTTAGTCATAGAAGTTAATTGAAATGGTTTGAGCATTTTTTTACACAACCACGCAGTGGGAATTGCTGCAAAAATCCTCAAGACATCCATAGAGCCCGCTGATACGTTCATATATTGTTGCTTGGTGCTGTGTGGAGATTCTAGCTCAAATCCTGAAGCCAGTTGCCTATCAGCAAGGCTAGTTATTTCCGATACAGACCAAGCTGTACATCTTCCAGCTTTGGAGCCAGATGAGCAGCTAGCTGAGATTTCTTTGCTCATAATCTATGATAAGAAGTGTGTATACTTGTTGTCCTGGAAAGAATCTTAAGCTGATCCTAGAGGTTGTCACCCAGTTCTGCCTTGAGGAAGACACCACTAGGTTTACTCCAGTGGCTTATTTAGCAGGGTCACTAAAAGTTTTTTATAATGGCAGTTTTTAAATAAAAAAGTGAAGATTTTTAAACCTGTGAATTCATATTCACAAATGTGAAACACTATAAAGAAATGAGAGATATCTACATGAAAATACTTTTTTGTTTTGCACCCTGGTTCTTTCTGATTTTATTCCATTAACGCTATTGCAATCGCAAAAAGAGTTTATGCCAGCCTGGTTAATTCCTCTTTCTGTAATCAAAGGCATCAGATAATTGTGAAATGAACAATTTTATATATTTTGCTGCATATTATTTAATGTACATGGGCAGTTAGACATATCTGCATGTAAGAAAGCCGCCTTCTTGTGGAATAGTTTCTTAGGAGGGAACACTCTCGCATAAATTGTCAGCAGTTGAGGCAGCCATGGGTGAAATGGCCTTTCTTATTAAATGTCACAAGATTTAATGTCACAGTATAATTGGGATGGAAGGATAATTGAGCTAAGCTCAACATGTCTTTTTCTGCTAACACGTTATTAATCTACAGGAGTGTTAAAATATGTTTTATAAAGGCCCTATTCACTTGAAAATTGTTGGCTCATACAAAAAAAAATAAACTGTTTTATTGCAAAGCTTATGAACAATAATTTTGGATTTCCTTCACAGAGACTTTCGCTTGTAAGTGAAGTATACAGCAGAACGAAGCACAACAAGGAATTAATGAAACACATGGCTTTAAAAATTATTTTTTTTAAACCAGCAAAAACCTACATATATAGCACCCCAACACCATAACACAGGTAGTAACTGAGAACTGATTTCTGTTTGAAGTCCCAGCATTCACCCTTCATTTGAGGATTTTCTTTCAGTAATTTGACTTGATTTAATTTAACAAATAATCTATTGATATAATAATTTCATAGAGAGTTATTAGTTAAATACAACTAACCAAGTCACTGAAGAAGGCCTTTCTGTCTTAGTAAAAGAGCAGGACATTACACACATGATTGTGTCTTGACATTTTAGATTTTTCTATTACCTTTCAAGTAAAACACAATAGCAGTAGAGAATCCTTTTGCAGACATCATTATAGTTCTGATGGTTTCTTTTTGAAATGTAAAAGGATTATTTTTTTGGCAAAGGTTATACATTTATGTCATTTTTGGTAAGGAGGCGATTCACATGAGAAAGGTGATGAAAAGTCTGAATTAGTGTTCCAAAGGTATCTATTTTGAAATTGTATTTTTCATGAGGTTTTTCCCCAAATATTTTGTCTGTTTTTCTAACTGGAAGATGTAAAATGAGTAGATNATGTCATTTTTGGTAAGGAGGCGATTCACATGAGAAAGGTGATGAAAAGTCTGAATTAGCGTTCCAAAGGTGTCTATTTTGAAATTGTATTTTTCATTAGTTTTTTTCCCCAAATATTTTATCTGTTTTTCTAACTGGAAGGTGTAAAATGAGTAGACGAGACTAATACACACACACAAAATATACTGTAAGCATTCAGCTCCACCTTGACATTTTCTGTGGAAGCATTCTGTCTTTCATCACGCACATTGTCTACCATCTTTTGCCACTAAGAATCAATTAGAAAGAAAGTTGAAAAAAATTCCCCATAGCTCTTTGTTACTGTTTTACATTTGAAAAAAATGTTGGGAAACAGTTAAAGCACATTTCTCTTGTACTTGTCAGCTTACTTATTTCCAAATGGAAAACAGTTACTGTATTTGTCATCTTTTAAAGTGATGATGTCTTTTCGCTCAGGAAGCATTCTTACCAAAGAATAATTTTCCAGCACAAATGCTACAACGTCTATACTAAAAAGTCAGAAATGTTTTTAACCAGAAATATTTTCCAATGAAATTATACTCTTTAAACAAAACAAAAAACCTATTTTCATTGCAAATTTAAGATGAGTGCCACTTTGCTGTGATTCAGAAGGCTACAAAGTCTGCAAGATTTGAGGATTGTTTTCTTTATCAGTATGAATATATGAAGTTTTTTGTAGCCAATACCTTGAAGTACTTAGGAAGCTAAATCTTTATAAATGCTCTAGAAAATGATGTCTTACTATTTAAGAGTATTGACTCTAATTTTAAATGTGAAAGAAGAGAAGGTTATGCAAGCAATATATGCTTTTCTTCTTCCCTTGCAAAGAAACAAAATAAACAAAGGGTGCTTATATTAATTAATCAAAATCTGCCGTGGTTTAGGTCGAACCAGCCACCAGGCGAGCAACAGATGCTCCCCCCTAGTGCAAATTCACTCAGTTTCCAGATCTTTTTGCCATTTAACGATTTCTTCATCAATTGTGTTCTGCATAATTTATCACATTACCTTAATCTATATTCAAGCTCTAAGTTTACAAAATGTCTTAGTCATGCAGAATGGATGAAATAAATTGCAGAGAACTTCAGAGTACTGCCCTTTCTAAAGTAGCCACAGTACAAAAATATGAAAAAATTAGGTCTATCTGATAGTATTCGCAGGAGAGGTTAAGCATGAAGAAATTCTTCTTTCAAAGTAAAAAGTTAGTAGTAAAGTTAAAGGGCTGCTTTTCTAATTCTCGCTTCCAAGAGGAAGTAATCAAAGACAACCAGCCAGGTTGACAGCACTTAATTCTACACTTTTTTGGTATAATATCGGTTCAAATGTGTTCAGGCCCCCAAGGAAGGTGGGAGGCCAGGCAGAGCAGATAGATAGGAGAATTGTACAACAAAAAGCTATGTGTTATTCTGTTGAACTGTAGTGCAGCCTCCCCATCTGTCAGTGGAGTAAGGTCAGCTTAGTTGTTTATAGGCTGAAAGAACTGAATGCAGCCAACCTTATTCTTAATTTAAAGGTGGTGATTATGAGAAATGCACATTTTAGAAGAATTCACTCTGCGTTCTTGAGCTACCAGACAGTAGCCCAAAGTTTACACATATTTTGTGTAGGATGCCTCGTC
Organism: Himantopus leucocephalus; assembly: GCA_003993805.1. Classification (NCBI taxonomy): domain Eukaryota; kingdom Metazoa; phylum Chordata; class Aves; order Charadriiformes; family Recurvirostridae; genus Himantopus; species Himantopus leucocephalus. The sequence goes on from RSEF01000007.1 coordinate 21,324,628, forward strand.
CTACTAAAACTAGCTGAGGGGAAATCTCAGATACTACTGTAATGTAAATTGATGTAGTTCACTCTGAAATGTTGCACAGCTGAAACTCAGAACTGTAACTGTCTATAGAAGAACCATATGGCAAACTCAGGTGTTTCCAGGCACTGATAAATTACTGTGCAGTTCCTCTCCTGGTATTTGCAACCTAGCATTAGAGAAGATAAAGGACTTCAAAGAAAAGAGAAAAATATTAGAAGTCAGCTCTTTTATTACAGCTGGCTAAAAAATTCCTTAAAATATTTCAGAACTTGTCTATTTTCCTCAAACATATTCCTCTTCTTAACTGAAAAAAACCCCAATGTCCTTTTATTTTTTTTTTTTTTCAGGTTTGAGGGTTGCTGTTTTCTTGCTTCTTTTATAAGGGAAATAAGTTTTGGCCAGCTTGTCTCTCTGTGAGTTCAAGAGAAAGAGCCCTCATCAAAGTCAAATCCAAATAAATTATAGACAAGTTTTTTGTTTCTTTGTTTGTTTGTTTTTTTAACCTCAGAACAAGATAAATGCCTCATACAAATTGTTTGTCCCAAAAAAGAGAGGAGGAGGAGATCAAGGTGCATTTGTCCTATTGGAAGGAAAAAGATGGCAAAATATCTCAGTATCAGCTCTTCTGTGAAATAAGGGAGACAAAGTGAGAGTTGCTCTCAGAATTAAATTAATGCTAATTCAGCTCCCTATCTAGCATGAGAAAAAAAGCCTTTTATTCTGCTGGGGTTTTATCATTACTGGTAGTCATACAAATCGTAAGATAAAGCCTACTCTCTATTAGAAACAATTTGTAACTGACGTAGGCATATCAGGTAAACTTAGCAAAGCAGACAAAAAGATCTGCAACAATTATTTCTTGAAAGTTCCACTAGTTTTGTATCTGAAAAAGCATCTGGGACTTCTTTTGTTTGGGGAGGGGTTTTTTTGGTTTTGTCTTTTTGGTTGTATGCTGACATAACTGCAGTTGCCTTTAAGTGGCCATCATTATGTTCTGCAATTTAAAGTACCTCTTAGAGCTCATTCTGTAAGTTACTTTGGGAACCAGATATGAAAAGAGAAAACACGTTGCCATAAAAAGCTTATTAAAAGAGGATTTCTATTTTGCAAGAGTTGATCCCAGTTTTTCTCAGAACATCATACTTGCTCAGAACTAAAAAAATTCTGTATCTTTTGGGACAACCTGTCAGGAGCCCAGACAACGGATGCTGTGAATCTGATTTCCATTCAGTGAAAATTCATAATATCCAACATGCAGGAAAATAGTTCAGGTTTACGAAAACAGACCTTCTTGAGAAAACCTTTTCACTGGAATATTTCCAAACAGTTCTGTTTATCATCTTTTCCAAGATATCTGGTCGTAATTTACACAATGCACATAAGGATCAGCAATATTTCTGGTAAAAATGAGCAAAACACAAATGTTCTCTTCAGTGCACTCATTTAAATACTAGCTATCCAGTTAAGTCTGAGCAAAGGATGACAATGCACTCCTTAACTTTCCAGGATGAATGAATTCAACTGTCACATTCCTAGCACTGACAGTGCTCCAAGGGTGGTTGGTTGTTGGTTGTCTCTTGCCAAGACTGTCAGTGTCAGGCAAATGTAAGCAAAATTCAGATAGAATGAGTAATTTCTTGAATTACTGAATCATTTAGTTCTACTGGTATGTACAGCCTCTTGCAGGAGTGAATAAACTAAAAAGTCTTTCATTGAGAGGAAAGGGCATACTCATCAGTGTTAGGTGCAAAGAAATAGTTCTGGCCATAGATGCAATCAGTGAACCTCAAGCCAAGGGCCACCTGGGATAGAAGTCAGGTCTGTCCCGTGTGCCAAGGAACTGCTTTGACCAGTGTTCAGAAAAACTTTTAAGCGTGTGTGTGTGTTGAGTCCATGTTCTCCTAGGCTAAAACCACATTTAATTTCGCTCCTCAGGAGACTGAACTGCAAGTGCACAAAGTAATTAACCATTAGCAACTGATGTATGTTATAGTGCTGGAGAGGAAACTGCAGAGAGTATAGAACAATTATCTCCTGCTAGTAAAGCTCAGAGGAGATTTTGCCTGCTTATTAAACGTAAGTTATAGAAGGCAAGAAGGACGAGTCAGAGAAGGCAAATGTATGAAATCTGTGCACCTGATAAGCATAACAATGTTGTGAACACAGAAGCTCTGATACAGACCTCTGTAGGAAACTCCGTAATATAATTGTGTGGTCTTTCCTGCTGTGAAATTATAGCAAATACTGATGAGACTTCTATTGAAAATTGTAGCCAAACTCTTCTTTGAGTTTATTTTCTTGTATGTGAGGCAGGAGCAGAAGAGAGAGAATTTTTAGCAAAGGCACTGTAGACTAAAACAATCCTGCTTCTCTTGAAGTTCAGGAATGAAGTCAAACGGTGCAAGAATAAACATAGCAGCAGTAAAAAGTTAGGGTTTTTATTTCCTCTATTAATCAGATTAAACTCTCCAGCAGTACAGTCATAACATACATATATAATTAGTAAATAAGCAGAAAATCCCAAAACTCTAAAAAGCCATAGTTTTTAGACTAAAGGTAAAAGATGATCTTCTCTGATGTTATACAATACTCTTCCTGAACACATGTTGGGGAAATTTATTCCCACTTCACTCCGGAATAATACAAGTATTTTTCTGGACAGAGACACTAGGATACACAACATTCTCTGAAAAGATGGAGTAGCTAATGCTTTAGTGAGAGCTTTTCCAGCAGAAGTATTGTCTGAGTTTAGAAAACATACTCAGACAACCTCAATTTCACTCTAACAAAAGAGTACTTTCATGGGCTATTCCTCCTTTCTGCTTATAGCTTATGTTCTGCTTTGCTGTTCTCAATACTTACAGGTGCTACTTGTAGTAAAAGAAAAAAGAAGAAACAGTTCTTCAAAGCAGCAAACAGCTGAGTTTTGGCTTCTGAATTTTTGCATGCATGTTCTGATGAGTTTTATGCATATTTTAATTATCTAATGACCCAAGGCACACTAAAACTGCTGGGTACTTGAGAACTAGAAAGCCATGCAGAAGCTAGAATCTACACCTAAAAAAAGGACAGCTAATGAGGCTCTGGCATTACCCGTTCTGCCCAGACGTACTGGCTTTCCCATTCCACTGGAGTTTTCTTAGAGGAATTGTCTAGTTCCCGTAGTTGTTTTGTAAAGTGCTATATTTTGAAAAGAGTAATTGAATTACCAATGTGGATTTTGCAGCACACTTCTCGGTTAAAACACGTTTGTACCCAAAACATATGAACTACTAAGAAAGTGTTCCTGTGCATCACCATTTAGAAAATCTAAGTCTTTGAAATGGCTCTGTATCCAACATTTGACACTCGATGAGAAAAGGACGGCAACAAAAAAGCAACTTTACTCACAGGAATTGTAAGACTATCAGAAGATGGAGTATCTCTAAAGAATCCTAATCAAAAGACTCCTGTCCAACCATAAAATCATTTAACAATGACTTAAAACTACGATGACTCACTAACATACGTTTTCCAGTATTTCCCCCCGCATCCCAAACACGCATATCAGATACCATAATTGCAGCCAGGAGAAGTCCAAATTTAATATGGAGGTTGAAATATAATCCTGGTTTCACATCACAACACCACATGCACAAACTTAATATGGTTAACAGCTAGACACAATACAAAGTCTGAACTTGAGTCCGTATATACTGATTCTAAGTGAGCACAAGAAACTGAATTTTCAAGGTGAAACTTTCAATCGTAATGAAAAGTACTCTTCTAATGTACCAAGCTGTAGTAATAACATCTCTTTTAAAGAGATACCTTTAAAGTCACACAACTATAAAATGCCCAAACCACGACACTTCCACACCACTGAATACCCACTAGTGTACTGAAAGCAAGCTGACATTGTCCTTTGGATATCAGGGTGTGCTCAGCTGGAGATCACAGCTGTGAAGCAGTATTAAAGGAGAAGATCTGCAGTTATATGGTGTTTCCAGAAAACTCTGAATAAACTTTTTTACCACTTGCATCTTAACTGCAAATGATTGCAATGAATGTAACTGAAATGACACTGCACATAACTGTGATACTAAACTCTAGTAAAATTATTATTGCAGGTTTATCATGCATAAGAGTAGGGGTTTGGTAAGGAATCCTCAACTGAAATAGGCTGTATTTCTTAATGGGGAACAGTTTTAGGACCATGGCAGAAATTCTGGCCTCATTTACATCAATCACAAAATTTCAATTGACTTCAAGGCACTGGATTTTACTCAGGATACTATTTCAAGTCCCTCATTACTGTTTGGGTTCATTATCAAATACACTGAATGGCTGGAAGAAGCATAAAATTAGAGGAAGTCCTATTTAATAAAATCATCTGGATTTCTATCTAGCTGCCAGGAGACTATACAGTATGTGTATACGGAAATAGGCATGTGTGTGCTGGGAGGCAAACTTCCTCATAAACTCAGGGAGGTGGTGTACAGCCCAAACCATTCCTTAAGCATGGTTTCACATCCATCCTTTTGACATGGGATGGGTACAAGAACCAGATACCTGGAGGTAGGATGGCATGCAATCATATAGCATGCCTAGCTATCCTGTAGCAATTGCTTTAGTTTATTTAGTGGCACTACTAATTATTCATCACTCTGTAAAAGAGAAGCAACGTGCCTTTCATTTATGGGGAGGTAGTTACCAGGGAAGAGAGGTTCCCTTTGATCCTTGTCTGGGTACCTGTCCTACAAGGCACGCTGCCATGGCACTAAAGCAGAGCGGACTCTGCATGTCCCCTGCATTCCTCTTCCCGTGCAGGTGGCCAGGAGGTTGTAGGAAGCAGCAAGAACAAGATTACCAGGATCAGAATTGTGGAAATTGTGACTTCCTCCAAAAAGGAATATGCTGCCCCTTACTGACTGCAGAGCAAAAATTTTACAGTCTACCTTCATCTCTTAAGGAAGAACAGTGTAATGAAAGGTTACTCTTGTTGCTCTTTTTTGGGCCAGCCACACTTAATAAGTTTAATCAGAGCCTTGAGGTGGCTATGGCTGGTGTGTGCAGCATAAGAAAGTTCCCTTTGTTTATCACTCAAAATTGACTGAGTTAAGAAACATGCTTGTATAACCTGAAGCAAATAGAATATAAGCTTTCTCCCATTCGAGAAACTTACTTCAAAGTTGACATTTCTGTTCTTGGAGCTCTTTCTTGCTCTACGTTTTTTGAGGGTCACCATTCAGAAGTGACTGAATTTATTAAGAAGCTTATAAATAGTTCACACACTCATAACGGTAATTCTGTGCTGAAGAAAATGAGGATACAGCCGTTATTTAGGATCTTAACTTATATTTAACTGACCTTGAGATCTTTGGCTGGAGAATCTTAGCAATATCTACTCTTCTCAGGTGCCAAGTAACCACTTCTTTTACTGACTTCAAGTAATGTTACCTTTACACACATATAGAAAAAGAGGACTATTCTTGACTTCATGGTTTATTGGTCAATTTTCCTGTATTGTAGCTGAGCTGAATTAAAAACAGAGTGCAAGTGAAAAGGTCTGTCTTGCAGGGAAGGCTGAACATCATTGTGGCTTCAAGACACTGAGTAGCATTACGTATTTTACCACTGTTCTTAAAAAATTATTAAGAATGTTACAGAAGGAATGAGAAGTATGGACTTTGGGGAAAAGGAATAAAAGTTCAATGTTTAAACATTCAGAAAATAAAAAAGAAAAATCTTCATTTTTCTCTTGCAAAAGAAATTCTTCACTCATAAAATAAGTAACCCCCAACCAATAAATTCAGTGCTAGATACGTCCCGTATATACTGGGGGACTCTTCTTGCTGGTATTATGAAACCTGAGAGTTACTGAGGAGTGAAAATGATTTGTCTGAGTAAGAAATTAGAATTGGATCTACAGGCGTTGCAATGCCTGAATCTGTGTTCTACAATAGAAAGATTAAAGGTTTACTAGATTAGATAGATCAAAGAATAGAGCCGAATTGCATTTTTGAACTCTGTTGTCCTTTTGTATCAGATTTCTGACATACATGCGGTATACTTTGTTCTCTTTAATCATGATGTTTTACATCATAATTGTGAATTTATTCAATAGCTTTTTTTTTTAGTGGGCTTTATTTCCTGAATAAACATTGGGAATTGAAAAGAAATTATTAGAAAAACAATTGTTCTAAAATGACACCTAACCTACACTTAGCCAAAATTTACTGTGGGAATTGCAAAGCTAGTTATTTTTTGTATTTAGTCCCATAAGCTTGTTATTTTTTGCATTTAGTCCTATCTTATTCTGCACTTGGTTTCATTATGGTCTATACAGTACTTGCCACAGTAGAACAAATATTATTTAGGGCCGTTAGGTGCTAATATACAACTAACTGATAGTAGTATTATGAAATGGTAAGAAAAAATATTTCTGAACAGATAGTTTGATGGTCTAGGATTGAAATAAATCAAAAAGGTTTACGTATCTGTGTATAATCATCCAAACATCTGTGTTGTGATTTTTCAAATGAAACAAACAAGTACACCTTTTGACGTTGCGCTATAACCAACAGTAATTTTCTGCTTTTGCAAACTTGCACAAACTAATCCTATAGTAATAAGAAAGGTCTTGCTGCTGTTCTCATTGACTTCAATCAGAGTTTCGCAGTGCCTTGGAAATGATCATCACTGGATGGAGGATTATTATATTAAATAGAACATGCAACGGGCTGCAGTTTTAACTTTGAATTTCATTAGAATTATCACAGTCATTTTTATTGTTGACTTTTTCCTTAACCTAGTTTGCTAAAATAATTCAGTGCTTCATGGGACAGATTCTCATCTTACCTTTTTTTACATTAGGATAACGACATTGTCTAGAAGAATATTACAAGATTCAATTACTAGAATTTTCTTTATTTGGGAGATTCATTAGACAATTTTTGTAAGTAAGATTAAAATAGAAAAATAATAAAAAATATCAGTAAATTTTAAGAGCATATTGAAATTAAAGACAAGTAGAAGAAACATTTATTTAGAGTATTCTCATAGAAATTGTATTCTCTGAATCAAAAAATTGAAGTCAAGGAGAGTCCTAGGCAAGTGGAATCAGTATGTTCCTTGCTAATTAAGAAGGTAACTTCATAAAGCTCTTTCTGCACATTGCTCCCTTTTCCACTTTGTTGAACTTTATTAACTGATCTATGACTCAGATCCTGACAATATAGATGTCAATGTTAGAAACGCACTGACTTCCTGAGGGCCAGAATTTTTATTAGTACACTTATATTTTCAAGATTTCTCTTATAAGCATGTTAAATTTAGAGCCTGCTGGTTTCTCAGTTAAGAAACTTAAAAATTTGCTTTATGAAGTTTAAGGTTGTCCCAGAAAAGAACTATACCTTCACCAGTCTCTCACATCAATCTCTATGTGCTGTTTTGTCCTGACGTTTTCAATCAACTTTATTTCCCTCCATCTCACACAACTCTTTCTCTCTCCCCTGTGATCCTCTGTGCCAGTCCTTTATTCCTTTTCACTTCCTGTTGTTTTTTTGTTTGTTTGTTCGTTGTTTTCCTTCTGACTGCAGGAAGTTATTTACAGGAGAAAAGGCCAAAGGTGAGGCTGCTTCTCAGCGACCCTCCAAAATTAGTATTTTTCCCTTTATTGAAGATTTCCCCTCCTCTCTTCCTCCAGCTCTGGAAACGATCAGATGAGACAGTTACTGCCTCATATCTACAGCCCAGCCAACTGTAGACAGGAGACTTGCAACTGGGTGGCTGTGCCACATACCATACCAGCTGGGGCTTGACATTCAGGAACTTTTTTGCATCCTTTAACCATTGTATCTTGCTTATCAAACAGTGGGACAAAACCTACATAACTGACATGCAAAATCATCGTTACTGACAAAGACCAAAACACTCTACACTTTTAAAGAAACAGTAACATGTGACTATTTTTAATGCGACAACTATAAAATTGTAATTCTCCAGATAAATATATATGTAATGAGAGTGATTACCATACAACAATAAACCATCACTGCTATTATAAACCCATAAACTGTTATTCAATATACTATAAAATTCAAAATCTAATTGAAAGTGCTAGTTTAGCATAATTCCCACAAGCCATCATTTTTAATATTGTGGAATGAATGGGGCTTTTTTGGAGCTATTAATTGTTACTGACAAGCAATAACCACTGGAATGAAACTCCAATTATCAGCAGCCATTAATCACATTTACTGTCATCTGTGATGTCAAAAAAATTCAATAATACTCTAAACAGCAAAAAGGAATTTATACCTCTTATGTTTTATCTCACTTCGTAGAAATCAGATGGTCCTTTGGGTGGGGTAAGCAACGAATTACAAAAGGCTATTTTCATTCTAAGCACAATGTTTAGTCTTGTATTTTCTAGTTTTAAAAAAGCTCTCCCACTTAATTCCATTTTGATGGAGACTTAGATACCTTGCAGTTTTATTTCTATACAGTTACGTACAATTTATAACATAATTTGTTGCTAGCATGATGTTATTGCAGTCATATGGCTTTAAAAATAAGAAATTCTAGAGATCATCTGAGCATGTAGTTCACTAGTCTGTTCCAGAAAAGCACTTAATGTTACTTTTAGGATGCAGGCTTGAGCAGGAGGATGAAGTGTTCTTGGAGATGAGGGTGTAAATAAGGGTGGCAGAGCCTTCATTGTGGTAACTGAGCATTCAAAGAAAATGTACTCAGTCAGAACATGTCATGCTACACTTCTAATCTTGTTCATTTATCAGATTCTGTTCTTTACTTCAAATAACTGTTTTCTTTTTGGGGGGACCTACACAGTATATCAAAAACATACATGTACATGGTTGGGAACAAAAGGATAGGAAACCGTTCAGTACCGTACTAGTGACTGGATTGGCCAAAACAGAATCTGCGTACTACGCCCCTGAAAATTCCTGATATTACAAATAACATTGTTGGGCCATTAAGGGCATATTGTGGTCCTCACTCTCAAATGACACTGAGGTTTCTTCTGGACTACAGGAAATACAGATCATGCTGGGTGATCAGAATGTGAGACTTTGCCAGTCAATTACCTTGAGAATCTGTCACCTTTTGATGGCATAAAAAGACTTAGATTTAGAATAGCGTGGAAGCACTGGTCTATAATCTGCTGTGAATAATTTCATTTAGGAAAAGCAGTGAAATCCTAAATATTTTGTTTACTATACTGTGTTGTTCACTTATGGTTTCAGCCACTCTTCATAATCCATCAAAGATACAAGTCCTCTAACATGAATCAGCAGAGCAGGAATAACATCTGTTCGTAATATACTGCAAATATCCAGCAGAGTATCTTTTTGGAAGAAGCATATGAGAATTGACAGTTGAATACATATCAAAAGAAGCTATAAAATAGATACAGAAACTGTATTTAGCTAGGTCTTACGCACCTCCAAAGCACAGGGAAGTTGCTTGTTTTCCATGTCCTCAAGTAGAAGTGTATTTATAAAACTGAGTATATTAGTGCCTCTGGAAGTGAAAGTCAGAGGTTGATCATACCAGCAATTTTATTATTCCAGTTTATATAACCAGCGTTCCAAATTTTTAAATACTGCATTTTCACTAAAGCCAGGGTGCGTAGCTGACAGTATGGTTTTATAATGCACAATGTACTACTTAAATAGGTCATGTCTTTAAGATTCTGTCCTCTCTGAAATTCTCTTAAAATGTTGCCATCGTTCACCCCTCGGTTACCTAAAAACTGTAGTTAGATAAAAATTCTTTACTTGTGACTTTCTTGTTAAATGTAATGAAATGTTCTTCCTTTGAAGCATAGCAAATTTTTGGCGTATCTGCGTTTTCTTAAACTAAATCAAGATTTTGAAAGTGTACACATCTGATATAATCAATATTATACTATAACACAGTCATGATCAATTAATCAAAAAAA
>RSEF01000007.1:21334691-21361196 GCA_003993805.1 Himantopus leucocephalus
AAAAAAAAAAAAAAAAAAAAAAATTTCATATTAGCTGCTAAAAACTAACAGGAAAGCAAAATGCATAACCCATAATAGGAAATATTGAGAGTTATGAGAATTTCTCTGATTTAGTCCTGCTAAAGAGCTGGCTAAAGGGTACAATCTTCAGCTTTTTGGCTGCTCAAACCGAACACTTGAATAGATGATAGCTTTGAAGATGTCATCTGAAGTATTGCACAATTAGCATGAATAATTTTAAAATATTCTGTTCCTGTAACAGATCTTGAAATGTCTCATCTAATGGACTATGGTGTTTAGAGCCAAACTATTCAAAAAAACAGCAAGCCTGTACATTTCCATTATTTGGTATCACAAAATTTGTCATTTAAAATTTAAGTGGTGACTGAATAATAGATCCCAAAGAATGATGTAACGTTGGTTGGATTTTGCTTCAGAGTCAGACTACACCTCCAAAGATGGCACTGCAGGGTGGGAGGGGTGAAGCTCAATTTACTGGTCTGGGAAGAACTGAATTTGAAGGCAAATACTGCCGCATGAAACACAGTCTTTTTTCATTGCACCTACTTTCCCGAAATCTTGGCTAAGTTTTCGCCACGTTAATAACAACCTGTTTGTGAATTCTGATATATTGTAAAAGTAAAGCCTTTTTTAATTTGGAGCTTCTGTTTGTTTTGGGATTTCTTAGGCCCTGTGAAGAGCTCACTTATCCTGATACCAAATTGACACAATTAATTTAGGATTCTTTTACTTAGTTTTCAGCAAATACTCCCCCCCACTTTATTGTTCTGTCAGTCGTTTGATGATTTTATGATAGCTCTGCATATGGACTCTCATTTTAGAGAGTACTGATTTAATGTTTTCTCCAGCCTACCCATTTAAAACTGTATTTTTGATGTAAAACCATATTACGGTAATGTGTGTAGCACTGCACATACCATTTGCTGACTTTTGCTTTAATCTGCTTTGAGGTTGTCTGTAGGCTTTTACATATGGTGGCTGGGAATTTCTTCCAGTTTAATTATTCCTGATAGGAGTTTTTTACTTTTCAGTAGCTGGAGAGTAGTATAGCACACATTTGACTCTTGTATTTAGTTCCATCTCCATTTCAGTTACAGACCTTATTGCTATAATTAAGAACTATATAATTTGTGCTTATTATTCTATATACCTTGAGTGTGTTCTCTTCTCCTTCCACTGTTAGCACACTCCCCAAGGTAATACAAAATAATAACATGCCATATGGCAAATGGAATCAGCTGTAACACCACAGAGCGTCTTTTATCATGTAGCTTTTACAATATGACATTCCCAAGTTTGTAACTGATGAATATTGCATGTCCTAGAGAAACTCTAGCTGTATTATGCTGCTTCTCCCATTAGAGGCATCCTTGCTGATACTCTGAGCCTTTTTTTTAACGTAAGTGCAGCAGCTGTCATTTTGCAAGAATCAGCAACGTGCAAAGGAATAGACAGAATGTCTCAATGTGTGGTAATCTTACCAAACTGCAGAAAGTTAGCATGAACGCCATATCGCATTGTCAGGAATTGTGAAACATACAATTGATATGATGTAACAGTAATCATGAGTTTTATGTAGTTTGGGAGGCTTGACTGGGGACTTTTGTTTGTTTGTTTTTAATGTCTGTAGAGCTCCTGGGAATTCACAAAATGTATTATTTCAATAGTGAGTTTCTATAGGTTTGGAGTCAGTCATCTGAAACATGCTGTCTGGAAGCATTAGATGCTGTTCTATGCAAGTTAAACATAAGCGTAACATAGGCATTTTGGAGAAGGGTTAAAGCACTTCTACAAGACCAAACTCCAAAGGGAATTCTATTTTGTGGCTATGCTAAATGGATGTGATGAGCTGATGATGTTGCTCAGGAATGCAAAACCCTCTAAGTAACCATTTCTTAATAGTAGACGTGTATTGGTATACCAGCTTTAGCTTTGGGAGTAGAAGGGAGACATAAGGATTAAGCAGATAGATAGGGAAATGATGGATATGTAATGTTTAGTCGTGAGTATTTCTTTCCATCTTATGCTTGTGGCAAAAATATAATTTCAATCTATTCTAAAAGTAAGTATATCTAAGAAGTTAAGAGAATGTTTCTGTCATGAACAATTGCATCATGTAACATGTAGTTAGCTTAGCTTCCCAGCTTGTTTTAGGCTGTAGAGAATGCACAGTCTCCACCACATCTCCCGCTCCCACTGTGTCACTACAAGAGGTACAGCAACTTTTCTCCAAAGCAGGGGAGCAGAGGAGCAAAGGATGAACTGTTGCTCACTGTTCCTCCAGCTTTGCTCTTTGGTAAATATATTTTTACTCCTGTCTAGTCAGGCATAGGAAATAGAAGCATGCTCAAGCGCTAAATGAACTTTCTACCTGTCACCAGTATAAGGGAGAGGTAGGTCATAATACCTCTTGCTTTTCTGCAGTGCACATGTAATGGCCTAAGAGATCAGTACTAGGATAGGGTAATGCAAGGTTTGAGAACTTCGAACTGATTTTTTGAGCAAGAACAGTAACGCACATACCACAACTGTCTTAGTCCTTTGTAAAAATACTACTTGTTCGGTTTTCTGCAGGAAATAGTACAGTGTTTCATTTAAACAGAATAAAATGATATACAGAAAATGGATTTTATTGAAAGAAATGTCAAATACCAGTATAGTAAATATTTGCACTGAGGTAATGGCAATTTTGCTGAAAAAGGAAATTCATTGTGTGAGCAGGTGTAAGTAGGCGGGCTGTGTGTGTCTGTGTACACATATGTCCATATGCACATATTAACAGTAATTCTCAGAAATACTAGGAAGGGCAAGATAAACATAAACTATTTGATACGATTCTTTGTACAATTTGCACTTCATATAGAATCACCTGAATTCCTTACCTGAATTTTTAGGAACTGCACTGTCTTTTTGTCCTTAATTTTTCTTTCTTGCTTATCTGCATCATATCTACTGCCGTTCTCCAGCGTTTGCTTGCCTCCTTGTCACATATGAAACCAGTGCAGACTGTATATTGATAAACCTGCATTGACAAATATCAGTGAATTACATAGGGGTAAATGAAAGACTTTTTTTTATTACTCTTCTTTCTGTCTTCCATGAAAACAGAGATAGAACAACGAGAGACTTGGGGCCAAGTTCTGATGTAATAAGTTTGCACGTGTGAATACCGTCATATTTTTTTATTGCTAACCACTTAAATCCATGTGCAAAATCTATTTATATAATTATTCTTTTCTGGAAAAAAAAAAAGCAGCAACACAAACATATAGAAATAATACAAGTGTCTTACAAAACATGGACTTATCAGAAGCAGAAACTACTGATGTTTGGCAAGTTGTCCTTTGGAAGCCCAGGCAACACCTTCAGAGTGACCAGTCATATTTAAAAGTGCCACTAACTAGTTTAGTTGCAGCATTTATCTGTTTTCTTTTAGGCCCGATCTTGAAGTTTACAACAAGGTGCCTATCTGAGACACCTCTGCAGGGTTCAGTGATTTTCGCAGAATTCTGATCAGGCTTGCAAGAATTATCTTCATATTGTAAATGGCAACTTTCTAAATTGCAATTTAAAGGAGGTTTGTCTATTTCCTTTTCTGTTTTGTCACTCTTTGGTGTTTGTCTTTTTTTTTGCCAGAACTTATTTCTTGGCTTTTCCCCAATTCCTAACAATCCCTCCTCTATCTCTTGTGCCTCTTTTCCCCACCTTTGCTTTTGAACAATCATGCCCCTTAGGCAAGAGTTTGTAAATTAAAATTGTATTGTCCTGTTTTATGAATTTAGCTATTCCCAACATTCTCATTTTTAATCCCCTGACTTCCTTAATTAAGTGCAAGATAGTTATAAACACCTGTATGGGGAATTTGATCATGATTATTTGAAATGACATATTTTTTTCATACAAAGAGGTATGAAAAATAATTAAAATTTCGGAACATATAATGGTGCCAAGAAATTCTAATTGAATTAAACTGTAGACTCGCGGGACATCTTTTCTAAAATTAAAAGCATATCTCTAAAATAATTTCTACATTCATGGGAAACTTATTTTCTGGAGAAGGACAACAGCCATATTTGTTGGCTCCTTTTCCAGTAGGATTTATGTCAGAATGAAGACAAAACCCATAGAAATACTTAAAATGGCTTCCTTTAAATGACAAAAATGGTTCTACCCTTTAATGCATGGAGTCCAGGATTGTTCCATCTCAAGGACTGCACAAGCCTCTGCGTAAGCCTGCCTGCCACTAAGCCTGGACTGGCAGCCTTCGGTGGCTCAGAGACACACCAATATAGTACGGTGAACAAAGCCCCGAATCAAAGATGAACTTAGCCTAAAACAAGCAGAATTTGGCTCCACGTTTCCCTTTGTCTCACTGCCAAAAATCTTTACATATGATAAACACAGTCATCAAAATCCACTTGTGACAAGTAACAGTTAGCTTGTGCATCATTTATCACAGAATTCTGCAATTAGTCACATCTTCATCTACTTTAACATGTAATATGTGTTTCCTTAGAGCGTGCCACATTTTATTAAGGTGTCCGGCTTTTCGCAGGGTGGATATTAAGTGAAAAGCATTCTTATTTGCCTGGAAATTCATGCCATGCACCAAATAGCGTGTTTTCTGTGATTAGTTAGCAGGAACCATCTGTCATGTCCCCACCCCCACAGTGCTGAGGAAGGCAGAGACTGAAGGTGAGAAGTATATTTACTTTTGACAACAAAACCAGCTGTTGCCATTACTTCTAGCTGTAAGGCAAACATGCTGGAAAAGGTGACTATCTATTGTGGTTCTGGTGCACTGGGACCAACTATGACTGTTGATGACAGCAAACCTCTCAAAATCCAGAGGAAAATTGCTTTATGGCTTATGTCAGAAGGGCATGTACAAACACAGCTCCAGCTGGGAGCTGGAACCAAGGAGCAGAAACTTCAGGCTACTAAAGTATCAGGATGAGTTCAAGTAACAATAGCCCGCTTCTCCCGCTTTCCTTTTGGTAGAAAATTACATTGGAAAAGAGAACTATTTTTCTCTAATGATAACACAAGATTCTGAAATGAAGCACAGCAGGTAGAAACATCCGGCACAGATTTAAAAAGATATTGCATATTCATATGCTGAAATGTTTTCCAGTGCTGACAGCTAACTATTCCAAGTGGAAAAGGTACATGCTCTGCTGTTGTTCATTCTCTGCCAATTTTCCTTCTTAAAACTCTGGCACCATATTTTGGGGGCTGTGCACTCTAATCTGTGTTATTCTTACCATCATTCCTCAGACTAAGATAGATATTTACAGAGCCAAATCATTTTGACTTTCAGTAGTATTGCAGCAAATAGGTATATTTTCAAAATTGCTGAGAAAAGGAAAAAGGGTATTTCTTCACTAAACCCACTTTATTCCCTTTTTACCTTCTTTCGTATTGTACAAGGAGAGCACTGTGCTATGGTGTGAATGTACCTAGAGCATATTTCAGGAGCAAAATACAAACATTGGCAGCAAAGGGCACTTTATGCAAATGCGTTTCCTGAGTGATGGCTCTTCCTCCCTGATGATTCTGGCAAGACATAATAATTTGGGAAAATAAGTGGAGCGCCCTGCCCTTCAGCTCTTTTCTCTACAGCACGTACATCCC
This sequence comes from Himantopus leucocephalus, assembly GCA_003993805.1. Taxonomy (NCBI): domain Eukaryota; kingdom Metazoa; phylum Chordata; class Aves; order Charadriiformes; family Recurvirostridae; genus Himantopus; species Himantopus leucocephalus. Next base: position 21,340,347 of record RSEF01000007.1, read on the forward strand.
CTTGCAAATAGGATTATGACAAAATAAAAGCTTCATTTGGGTGGGAGCTTCTTTTAAAATATGTTCAATATTTCACTGTAGAAAATAGTAGAGATAAAGCAGAGCTATAAAAGACACACTTTTAGGAAAAGAAAACACACCATCGTGCCTAACTCTATATTGCACTCATTTTCCTTTTACAGCCCACCTGTCAGTCCTGTTATCCTTGTCTAGAAAAGAATTTACAGTAAGTCTCTGCTTCAATCAGTTTCCATGGTAACTTGGTTCTGTTTTAAAACCTATACATAAAAATGGTTTGGTTAAAATGATAATGAGCTGGAATGCTTGCCCATACCTGAACTCCACCTTTCCCATTGCTCAAAAATCATCAGATGGGGGTGTCAGTCCACCTGCAGTAGTTCCTTTAGCTTCTACAACGCTGTCCCACTAACCAAGTCAGATCAGCTTCTTTGCCATCTAGACATCTCACTTCTCAGAGACATACAGGGTTCAGGGTACCGACTAGTGTTTACACATTACATGCTGTGAAGTAAAGCATGTCAGGGTCTGGAGTCTTGAGTTCACTGGGGAAGGATCCCTCTGTGTGTACAGTACCTACAGGCGGGCTGAAAGCTCCAAGGACCATAGCATCTTTTAAGAAATGGACCAGAAGAGGCAGACTGTCTCCCTTCTAGAACATCCTTTTTGTGAAAGCAGGAAAAAAAATTCCCTTCAGGCAAGATCGATAGGAAATAATAGTTCAGAAAAAAACCCAAATGAACATTTTAATTGATTCTAAGAATATTGTGATACTGTCCCATCACTGTGGATATGTATGTTTTATCCAACCTTCAGTTACCCCTTATCCTAGTTTCAAGTTCCTCTCTTGCACTCATAATTTCTGATTCTCCAGCCCGGTTTTGACTTTGTCTTTGACAGTCATAATTCTGATTACTTCTTTACACTGTCTCAAATCTTATCTAGGAAAAAAATCAATATTCTTTTTTATGTAACTTAAATACTTCAGTGATAACACAAGATAACACAGGGAAATCTTAAAAGAACTTCTAATGTGGATGACAGAGCTCTTCAGCAATTACTCTGAAAACTTGCTGCATTTCACAGAAGATGACACCTTCCCTGTGATATCAAAACCAACATTTTGTATTAGATCTGCTCTTCTGAGTTGTACCGGGTAGCTTAATATTTGTATAGAAAGTTTTTTGTTCTATAGGAGGCACTGATAGAATTTATGAAAAATAATTTTATACTGCTATAACTTCCAAGTAGGCATTCCAAAAGCTGCTGAATGTAGGTATACACCGGTTAATTTACAACTGAGTTTGGCCAAACAAAGTCTTGGTAAAGACCTCAGGTTTCAGCATGGGACAAAGCGATATTATTTTCCCAGCCAAGTGGTTGCCCATCTGGTCCCTATTAAGCATCTTAAATAACAGAAACAAGTCCATGTTTGCGTTGTGTTTCATAGTTTGGATAGTATGAGATACTGCTGCCTTGTCCTTCGCAATACACAGAAGGGCACTGCTCAATGATTTTTCACACCTTCTTATTTCTGAATGGCACTACTGTGCAAGGAGTATGCGTGCTATACCTTTTGTATGGGTTTACTTTTGTATAGACTAAACTTTGATCGTCATCTACTGATTCATCTAGATAATATGATCACCTTGAAATTCAGTTGCAATTTAAAATGAAAACGTCAGCATCCTTGTCCCAAACCAAATAATAAGAGTATATTACAAGTTCGATTTAGACCTACATAATTCCTCCCAAAACATCTTGGAAAGAAACAAGCTTTCAAATGCTTTTTTTCCACCTCTAATTTTAACTATCTGTCTCATTTACCCCCTGTGTCCTAACACTGTTCTATAGACATTAATTTCTGAGGGCAGGGCTTTGTCAAATCAAGGTATCATAAATCTACTGAATTCCTTTCATCAGTCATGGCAATAACATCTTCACAGTACTCCTGCGTGTCAGTAAAGTATGACCTTCTCTGACTGATCTGTGCAGACTATGCTTAATTGAACTATTGCTTATCCAGTGGGCATTTTAACTTTCACACAATGATTTTTTCAATAGTTGATGTCCAACCAACTGGTCTCCATTTTCCAGATAAAAGAATAAATAACATCTGATGCTTTGTCGATTGAAAAAGAAGGTAGTTACTTATTTTTAATCCTTTTAACCTCTTTTAACTCAATTGAACAATTAAATATGCTTGCACTTTCCATGGTTTTTTACTCCTTCCATAATCCTACGTATAAAAAGGAGGACTGATTATGTGCCTCTTTTCACCATTGTAGCATTATTGATTCCATCCTGATGCTAATCTGTGCTCCAGAAATACTGTAGTTTGTTGTGAAGAATGATCATACTAGTTGGCCACTTGAGATGGGAAATTTCTTGTTAGTCTTTAATACAGTTCTTATTGTATTTCATTCATCTGCTAATTACTGTGTAGTGCAACAGACTATACTTTCTTTTGCCCTGAATATTGTTCATATGTACGGCAGATCAATTGTTAGCTGCAAAACTATCTCAAATGTATCATTTGATGTTTCTGCCTTTTTTAAGTAGATTAAAAACTACTGTTAAACTAAGAGGGTCTTATTTCTTCATGTTTAAATCATTATACTGAGTTATACTTTAAAAAAAGTCCTTTCTTGGTTCCGTTTTATTTTGAAATGTCTTTTATCATCTTATATTAATTATTATGAAGGGTTTGAGAAATACGAATATCTAGTACTAATTTAGTCGCTTGCTGGTAGGAATTCCAAATAGTTAACCTCTGTGCCTTAAATAATTACGTGAATACCCTCATGTGCTGCTCTATACATTTTTTTTTATTTTGCATACAATTAATAAGATTTTATTTAGTTCCGATTTTACCCTCTCGCTGTCTTTTCTGAAGACATATATTTTGAAAGCTAGTTATATTGTGATTAAAGTAGAACAAACCTGTTTGTATGAAATAATATAAGCTCAAATATTCATGCATCCATGAACCTTCACATTACAAATCTCAGACGCCTCTGCTGACGGAGGGCGAATGGGCTATGTATAAACAAGTATGTAACATGAGAATCAGTAGCTTGTAAGAAGTTAACTGTGCCTGCATTACCAGTTTGCTCCCATCTGTGGTATATGTTTTTGAGTTGGATGAACTTTGCAATGGTAATCTGAACCTCAGTCTTGCTCTTTCTTGGTCCCTCTTGTCCTAGTATCTCCTACATGGCGCACCCTCCAAACTTCCACATTATGTCCTAAACTTCCTTTCAACATATCTCTCTCTGTGATTTCATTCTCCTTATGCAAAGTATCCCCTCTCCCTGGTTACATGCGAGAAATCGTGTTTTGAAGTGTGCTACAGGAAGAGATCAACAGAGAAATACCATCAGGGAAGTTACAGGAGGGGAACTGAAGGTGCAAACAGTTTGGAGAGGGTGAAGGAAGGAAGGAAGGAGGAGCGCTTTGTTTCTTCTTTCTGCCTGCTCCTCCTATGAGTAGCACAGCCAAGATTGGAGTTTGAAAGCAAGCTTATAAGGATCACTATGTTGCTTGCCGAGCAAATTAATACTGTAGAAAGGCTCAGAAAACTGAATCAGACACTTTCTTTTTGGTAGGTGTGGTTTGTTTGAGTCAGAACTACAGCATGTGAATAGTCTTAGGCTCTTTCACTTGTGCTGTTCTCTTCCCTCCAGCCCTCCTCCTGACAGAGGCACTGGCCAGTTTGGCAATAAAACTTGTCACATTAAATGCTCCTGATCTTTATTGTGGTGAGTAGTAAATGAGAATTGTTTTATACTGGTGCAGGACAGTAAAGAGCAAATAGATGCAATGGGCCTAAGAGCTAAGAGCTCAAACCAAGCCTTCAGGCACACTTCAGAGACCGCCAAACCCGGTTCTGTTCTGGAAAGCCAAAAGGTTGTGAAGAAGTTAATTTCAAACTAAGGTCATACCCACTCAATTTAATTAAGAGATTCTTGTCTCTAGAAACTCTTGTGATCCAATTGACATATGGGACTAATCTGATTTCTTTTTAGCAGAACTGTTTTTAAAAACACACACATCCAGGTCACACTAAAATTGATTTTAAAAGTTCCACCTTATTTGGAAGATAACTGGTATCAGTGAAAATAATAAGCAGAAACATAATGTTTTGATGTCACCTAATAGCACTGAATACGTAGGTATGTATATTTTTAAAATGACTGCTGTCTCAAAGTGACAAAGACATGGTTAGCCATTACGTCTAGATTATAACAGAGTTACGCCAGTGAGTAGGATGCAGGGAAACAGGTTCCTTGGATGGTTTCTGGGCTTTGCCCTCTTCTATAAAATGGAGACAGTGAGACTTCCTTAATTTGTGCAATGGTAAGAAATACATTCCAGACTCTGTGATTCCCAACTGTTATAGGGAAGAAGGAGAGAGTTGCAATGTAAGTACCTAAACAAGAAATAGAAAATAAATCATGCCTGTTTTCTGGTTAACTGTCATAATTTTATCTTGATTTACTCAAAGATTTGTGTCTTCCAATGTGAAGCTTTTCAATGACATTACAGAAATGAATCTAGCTTAACATACCATTCTTAGAAAATTTATATCAGTTCCCTGATCACTGCATTTCTAGAAAGAAATGCAAGCTTCCTGTGTTGCTTTTAGAAGTACTGTATAAACCATTTGTTTTCATCTGTGTTCTGAAAATCTGGGGTTGGGTGTTTATTTATAAAATCCAAACTAGATTGTTTGATTTTCCACCTTCCTTTCCTTCTTTAAAAAAGTACAATTTGAAGGAAGCACAAAATCAGATGGAAGAACTCAGTTTGGGCTCTTGAGAATATATGGCAATGACATTTCCTTTTACAAAGGGAAAAGAATTAATCTTTTCTAAATTACAGGTGTGAAAAGAATCAGCTCTGGAGGTGTACGTCTTTAAGCTTTATAAATACGTCTACTTTTGATTTCTAAAGATAATGTAAGGAATAGGGCAGCTACAACAAAAAAAGCAAGGTTAATCAATAAGATAACATCATCAGTCAGGGTCTGGCATTGTTCGGGAAAATGGGGCAAATATTAATCTAATGTAGAGAATATTGTGAATTCCAAGGTTACGGCATGCCATAGATACATGGCTGATTCACCAGCTTTGAAGTCCAGAGCGCCTTATAGATGAATGTGCTTTTAAACTAGAACTAAAGCTCCAAGGGAAATGGGTTTGTTAATTTTTCCTAAGAGGTCAGTTTAGTCAATCAGAACATTTCTTAGAAAAATAGTGTTAGGATGAAACACAAAGATTTTGACAAATCTTCCAAGAAAAACTTGTGAACTTCCCTAGCCACCTGTATTCCCCCCCGCTATCCCTGATAACACATATTTAAGACAGTGTAACCTGTAACATTTAAAGCAGTTCAGCTTTAAAAAGTAGAAAAAAGAAAAAATTAAATAAATGCCTGTGAGAAAGTTATGGTAAGGCTCTCCAGAAAAGCAGAATCCAAAACACATGCTGGCTGGCTGATCTGAGTCTAGTAAAAACACTACCAAAAAACCCCCAAAACAACCAACCAACCAAACAAAAACCCTCTAAAGCGGGTAACAGTCATTTGTACCGGTGATATTCTCATCTTTGTGGTGTTACTACCCCGCCTTCCCCCTCCCCCCCAAAAAAACCCTGACAATCTCTTGCACTGCCTTTAATATGTATACAATTATATTCTATTTCTAGCATCTCTTTTATACTGTTAAGCTGCCCAGTCCTTTATTCTCCATATTCAGAAGCTTCAACAGCTTGGTAACTTCTGTATGTGTAACTTCCATTAGGAAGACACTCTAGTTAGTACTTAGGAGATCAAAATCCCTCTGAATTACTACCCAAACTTAATTGTTATGATGGAGGAATTCAGGTCCAATAGGCAAGTACAAAAATGTGGATTTTTTTTTTTTAAGCAATGTTGTTTCAATAGCAGCATAGTAGTGGGAGCTTTTTGTTCAATTGTGATTACATTTTTATTATTTTTCTGGAGTTTGATTTTGATGAACAGAAGTTGCAAGACAAATATTTTGGCTCAAGGAGCTTAGTCACTCATATGAGTTCAGCACCTTCTATAAAATTTCTATAAAATTTACAAAACCGGTAATTTTTGAAGCCATGAAAATTAAGCAAAATTAGCCATGCTGGACTTACAAACAACTAAAGTAATTTTTTTTTTTAATAGACTCTTTTTCATTTCCAAATGAAGGATGTCATATTCTCAGCAATGCAAAAGTTATATTTTTAAAAGTAAAGAGTGCTGGGAGGGGGAGTTGGGCAAGAACATTCACCCATCCTACAAATATAATGCAAAAGCTCAGTATTTTTAAGGTCAGTTCTCATTTTTATGAATATCCCTGATGGCTGCCTAAGATCAATTAGATTTAATGTGGTCTATTATTCCTCACTAAACTTCAGCTCCTACATTAATACATTTGATTAACAATTGCGAGAGGTAAAACTGAGTTTGGGCATTTTTAAAATCTAGAAGTAAAAAGACAACTCATGAAAACAAATGCTGCTTTTTTATACATATGGTCATGGGATTTTTTTCCTCTTAGGTTTGCTTTTCATCTCTATGAATATTATTACGGGAAATCATTTTGTAGCTATCTTTTGTGTCAGATGCCCAGATGGTATAAATTAGCTACATTGACTTCACTGATGTAGTATGGATTTATATCCCTATGGAATGGAGAGCATATACATATAACATAGCATAGCATAAAAGTTTTCTCATTTAGCAGAGATCATCTATCTACATGAGAATTTCCAAGTAGTTAGTATCTTGGACCAAGGACTCGGAACTTGGTGGGAGCTTTACCATTGCCTTCTCTGGAGATAACGGGGAATATTCACACTACTCATTTTTAGACTACTAGCTCAGATCAGATGATTACACAGAAATTTAGAAAAGGTAAAGTTGATTTCTTTATGGTCCAAATCCTTATCTAACAGAAAAGAATGAACTATGTTCTGTTAAGCTCTTTTTTGAAATTCAAATTATGTTTATACCTTAGGGAAAAGACTAACTAGAGGCTAACACAGCTTGCATGAGCTTCAGATGATTAACCTACTTTATATTGCTCTCGCCACACTGCATTGGTTAATCATTATCTTTTAGCAGTGTCTTTAACAATTAGGTAAAACAGCATTTATCTCTTCTCTATATTTAGAAGACCTTACACAAACTAATCTTATTTTTCCTTTATTTTCCATTATACTTGCCATATGAAAAGTGTATATTAGAATTAGTGTAAGAAAAAATTCACTCTCTATCCTTGACTAGATTCAAATCAGTTCGTTCTTTCTTATCTTTACTCTCCCTCTAGGCCCAGTGTCCATTACTGTTAAATGAGATACTATGTGTTTCTCACTGGCAACGAACAGACTTGAAAATTCAGTCAGGCATTTTCCCCCTCCGAATCTGTTTTATCAGCTGATGTTTTCCTGAAGCTTTAGACAACTGATTGGGAAGTCCGGAAAAGAGAAGACATTTTTGAATATTCTGTCCAGAATGAAACAGTCAGTTATTATGTAGTTTTGTGAGACAATCCTGAGTATGTGTGACAATTACAAGGTGTATTTCAGCTCATAAAACAATTATACTAAAGGTGGGAGAACTATTGGATCATCAGTTATTATATATTGGCTTTCTAACAGTGGATATTTTAGGGGAAAAACATACAGACTTTTTCAGGTTCATTTCCAGGCCTACCAGCTGCAACCCTGCAGCCACAGCACAATTAGAGTTATCTGATCTATCTAGTCTTCCTTTCACATATTTCAGGGACATAAACTTTGGTCTTCAGCTTTTCAAGATAATATTTCAGAGATGTTTTTAATAATTGATGTCAGAATGATTTTTTGAATGACAGGAATTTGCAATGGACAGTTTTGCTATAGGTGTGATATATTTGCAATTCACAGAGGCATCTAACAAAGGGACTTTTATTGTTTCACCATAAGGTTTTCTTTCTGTATCCTTAGATTCTTTTATAAAACTTGTAGTATTTTTCTAAGAAAAATACACTAGCTGATTCTTACAACACTGTGCATACTTGAACTGTAATGTCGGGTTAGTTTTCTTTCTGAATTTTTTAAGACACTAAACTAACAAAGAATTTAAAAGTACATTCTTTAACACTTACGCAAAAAGGCTATATGTAACAAAGGAACATACAGCTGTGTATGTCTCATTGTACCAAGTTCTTCTGGTAGAAAACTAAGTCAACTTATTATTAAGTAGAAATATTATTAAGTGGAAATACATTCAGACATCCCTGAGAAAACATTTTGGAGCAAAATAAATATAAGCAATTTATAAAATTGTTTATATATAACTAGAAAATCTCAGAGAAGTTTTTTTCTCAAGGAATGCCATCACAATACCAGTCCGTGTCATTGCCTTTGAGAGAAGGTACTTATCTATGCACAATACAGGAGCAGAGTCAGGCTTTAGTGCTTATTATGGCGTACAAGTATCTGAAGGGTGGGTTGAAGGAGGATGGAGCCAGACACTTTTCAGTGGTTCTCAATGACAGGACGAGGGGCAATGGGCACAAGTTGGAACATAGGAGGTTCCGTTCAAATATACGGAAAAACTTCTTTANGGACTAGATGATCTCTAGAGGTCCCTTCCAACTCTGAAAATTCCATGATTCCGTGAATTCTACATGAATACCTAATTCTTGTAATTCATGGAACCATCAGGGTAACAAAAATCATTTCCCCTGGACTTCAGACAATTACCTAATGACATTGTCAAGAGTAATCCACAGGAATAGTTGCTCTTTTTTTTTCCATCTTCCTGTACACCGCCAAACAAAAATATCTCTCTCTCCCCCTAGATAGACTTAGTCACTCACAAACTTAAATACTTACTGGAAACACACAAATCCTTGAAAACTGTTACNATTCTACATGAACATCCAATTCTTGTAATTCATGGGACCATCAGGGTAACAAAAATCATTTTCCCTGGACTTCAGACAATTACCTAATGACATTGTCAAGAGTAATCCACAGGAATAGTTGCTCTTTTTTTTTCCATCTTCCTGTACACCGCCAAACAAAAATATCTCTCTCTCCCCCTAGATAGACTTAGTCACTCACAAACTTAAATACTTACTGGAAACACACAAATCCTTGAAAACTGTTACGTGGCATAGGAAGAGAGCAAAAGGCATTGTGCGACATCAACATGTCCTGCATCTAGACTAGAATGAATGTTACCTGCTAAAAGTGCTCAAGTGACTGAGAAAGAGATCGTACCACAATCTATAAAAGGAGGCAAATGAAAATCAAGAGCTCCTGCCTGTCTGATTCTGTGGTAACAACTTCTTCACCTAACTCCAATTATTGATTAACCTTGAGCATGTAACGACAGTGCTCTAGTTGCAGACCATAAGGTGCATCAAAGCCACTCAGAACATCACTGCACTCTGCTCAGCTTAAGTATGTTCATCTTAGCCATGAACATAGACCTATCAACCCACCTGTGCTTAAATACCTGCTTTATTTACACTGCCTCTAGGTGTCCAGTGCTAGAAGTAGAAATGTCAGCTGAATAACTAAGGCAAGGATATATTTGTGCTGGCAAAGACTGCATAATTTTGGAGAGCTTTTTGCTTATGAGAATTCCACCACATCTAAGAAAAGAATTGTATCTTGGGAGCATTTAGTAAAAAAAAAAATACACCACATGCAGAATTAATGTGTAATATGCTTTTTTAATACCGATTCTCCTAATTCAGAGATTTCAGTGCCACCTTTTTAACATCTCCCAAGGCCATACATTTCAGAAACTATATATTTAAATATCTCTTTCCCAGAACTGTAATAATAGAGGATTTCATTAGCAACATTTAGGAGTTTTAAATGATTGTTGCAGAAACAGGTATATTATAGTGCACAAAGGAAAAGAAAGAATAGTTTTCCCCCACAGCAGATTCTCAGTGTATATTGTATGATTCACAGGGAGAACAATCATGTAAATGAACTGTGGTTTTCTGTTTGAAAAGATTTAAAGCTAGATTTATTTCCAAATTAAGAAAGTGTTATCAAAGTAAAAGAAAAAATTCTCACCAGCAAAACCCCTACATGAATACTAAGCACATACTGTATATTATGCATGTAAGCAACTTGCATTTGAAAAGGTAAAAGGATGGGGTGTTTACAGAGAAACTGTGAGGAGTTGCTGTAAATTCTTGAAGAGACAAGAATGGTCTTCTAATGTGACATAATAAATACCTTATGATCCTATGATTTTTTTTTTTTTTTATTTCTACACAGGCTATTTACTAAGAAAAACTATCAATCAACTTTCTTTTTAATCCATCCATTGTACTTCATTTTGCTTTGATTTGCCTTCATATGCCCGCTAGGTCTTATTCATTTAGTACAGACTTACTCTTCCATATCCCGCCCAGCTGCATGCTCCTTGGCCATGCTGCCAGCACGTCATCTGTTTGCTGGGGAGCTCCTCTCCTGATCCTGGACACACATGCTGGAGGTAGCAGATCAGCAGATGTGTCAACTAGTTTTGCCTGCAGTATATTGTCCTGGAACAGGACAGAGGCACCAACATTGCATTTCAATGGGAAAAATGTTGCTAGCTGTGGAGGTGTTTGTTTGCACCACCTCCCTTCCAACCTTGGATTCTCTCCACTGGTCATATTTGCGAAACAAAGGACATCGCTGTGCTGGATTTGAGACTAGGCTTTTAAGCTGTGCCAATATCATTTTAAAATTACATGCTTACTATTTAAGAATGAAAGTAATGTAAAGCAATCTACATACTAGCTACTCCATTTTTATCCTGCCCATGATCTCTCCTGTGTAGTGTGATTGCAGCTCGAGTATCTTCACGTTTGACACTGACAGGAGTTGCATATGCATCTACTGCAGAAAAGAACTTTGTGAGGGATGCACAATCTATGTGGGAGCCCATAATGCAGGTGGTCAGCTCACACTGAACTGTGTGGCTTTGCCTAAACTACTGCCTATGCCTTGGCGTACTGATGCTTTGCCTGGATATGTTTATGCAAGCTGCAAGCCTACTTTTAACCACCTTGTAGCCTCAATACTAAACCTTTCACAACAAAACAACTCAAAATTTGAAAATATGAATGGTAATGTTTCTGTTGTGCCTCAGATGCTACCGTGACATTATCTTATAGGGATAAAAAGTACATTCACTGGTAAAGTATTTTTCAGCTCTAAAATGCTGTAGTAATGCCTGTTGGAATGAACTGCATTTCAGGTCAGCACTAATCCACAGAATCCTGCATATTACTTATATCTTTACTTACAGTGTGTGATGTAGCTCTCTCTCTCAGTACTTTTGATGTGTTTCTAGTTGTGATTAACAACTAGAAAGGTTTCCAGCTCGATTCTCAGGTGGAAGAGGCAATCCAGACAAGCACACTCTAAAGCTGGAAGGGGCCAGAGTATAAATCTCTGTCGGCAAAAGTGAGGTATTTTTAGCTAGCTAAGATGGTGTACCAAAGCTGCAACTATGTTTGTTTTAGTCCTCCTTGTTGATGAACAAACTGTCAGAAATTCTGTCTTCTGTTGAGAAGCATCTAGTTTGTGCGTCCCACTACCAGGTGTCTATTGATCAGATCCAGTGGAAAGTACATGTTGACTTTTTCATATTTCATTCCTTTCTATGAAACAAAGGTTCCGTTTTACAAAGGTAATATATAGACTTTAGCAGTGAATCCAGAGTATGCTTTATGGGTAGGCATAAACGTATAGGCACTATGTATAAAAAGTCAAAGGTTAGTAAATGCTACTTGTAATTCATCAGTTTGTGTAGTATGTGACCCAGTACTCTAGGTGTGATCTGCTGAGGCTAAGTTGTCCTTCAGGCCAAAGTAGTAAAAAAAAGTTAGTATCATATTTGGGATAGCTCTGGTGACCTAATTGTTGGCTTGGCCATGCCCTCATACTCTCTAATCATACAGGAGTTTTCCCACCATTTCATGCTGAAAGACAAGTTCTGTAGGGTACTTTCAATCTCTTAATATTTTTCTTTTGAATTTTATGACAATGTAGTATCAACAGGGTGAAACTGAGCTATGACATTTCCCAGAATGGCCCGACTCTATCAAACCTTGTCCTCCCTGAACGCGTGCCTATACTGAGAATGAGAGATAAGGTATTTATTGCCAGAATCTGAGAACTGCTTGTATGGCATCTGCCTCCACCTGATACCNTGACTCTATCAAACCTTGTCCTCCCTGAACACGTGTCTATACTGAGAATGAGAGATAAGGTATTTATTGCCCGAATCTGAGAACTGCTTGTATGGCATCTGCCTCCACCTGATACCATTTTATCTCTTGCAAGTATTTGGGTATCACCACGCTACAATCATGGCATTTAAGCTTACATGGTCTGGGAAAGCTTCTGCATGCTCCTTTTCCCTTAACTTCCCTGGCACAGTTCTCAGCTGGTGCATATCTTTATGTTCTCCCAAGTGCAGGTTTATCAGCGCACTTTAAGATTTCACATCCTGTCCATAAAATTATTGCAGCACCAAGGTAACAACAGTGTATACAGCTTATCAGCTCTTTGTTACTACAAATGTTTAATTGGCATGATATCAAAACATTTTTAAGACAAATAGAAAAACCAGAACAAGAATTTGACTTAAAACATAAAGAATTCAAACAAAATATTATTGGACTGATTCTGACATGGTTTAGAATTGAGAAAAACAGACATATTTACTATATATTACTAAATATTAAAGCAGAGAACATGCTGTAGCATCATTCTTAATGTACCACTTAACGAGTGGAAGGAGTAATTGGCACTGGCTGTGATTTCAGTTCATTGCAAGCCTCAGCCATTACTGGCTGAAGTTGCATTTTAGGCTGAATGCTGACTCTTCTGTCTGTGGAGAAACTTTCTGTTCACTCTAATTAAACTGGATAATGCAATTCATGAACTGTTTCTGGATCAGTGCTCTTCTTACTTTAATGGAAATCAATAAAAAATAAGTAGGCTTCCACAGGAGGAAATAAAAGTACAAACTCAATCTCAGAAAAACAGACCATGAAGATTTGTCAAAAGCAGAACACATCGGTGACCTGCAGCCTTTCCTGGACTTAATGCAGAATACTTGCCTTGGAAATGCTAATGGCTAGATGGTACAGTTTCATGCTACTTTGAAATGAGTTATCAAATCCTGCTGCTAGTACACAGCCAAATCAGCCACAGTTTTAAAGTAAGTTATCAAATCTTGGCACCGGTGCACCGCCAAAGAACCAGACAGAGGTTTTACAATAGAGCACTGTGGAATGACCAAAACAAATCTCAGTAGAAAAGGAAACCAGAACAGTTCTGTGACTGCAATTACAACAAAAAAGGCTGCAGCTTGCCCAGTGCAGCAAATCCACTGTCTCTAGCAACCTCCTTTCCAACGTGCTTTGCTATATAGACTCCCCTTGCAAACTGGAAGCTATAACAGTGCCTGCTGAGAAACAGAAGCGCAGCACCAACTCACAGTTCTCCTAGCCCTTCTCCAGTTTCTTTCCCTTTACCTGTACAGGGGGAGCTTTAAATGATTTGTGTTTCTTCTGTGGCCTAAAGCATTTTTCCTTTAACACTGTGAATAGCTCCCTGTATTAATCTGGAGAGGCATCACTTGGGTAGTAGTGCGTGATGTGTTGCTGCTAAAGGAAACCATGTGGGATTTTGGACAGTAAAGCAGAAATTGGGTTGCTTTCCTAGTTCTAATGATGTTCCTGTTCAGAAGTAAGGCTGGTTCTTATTTGTTGGCAAAGGGTGTGTAGGTCTTTTTAAACTATCGTCACATGATGCAATAAAGGTGGTTTCCACTTTCCAACATGTGATATAATTTGGAGTAAAATATTAATAGGTTTTGTTGTGAACAAACATTTGCACATCCTTGAAGTTGCTATGATAAGACAACTTTGTTGCCTGGGAAGCTAGAAGAGCCCAAACTTTGTGTCTGTGTTCCAAATCTGTACTGAAAAAATCTGTCCAAATTTGAGTTTTAAAATTCTGCAAGAATCTTTCATAACCAGACTCTGAATATTTCTATCTCTGTGACTCATTTAATGTGTGCACTTCATAACTGTTTAGGATGTTTAATGATACTGCTTACATTTATATGGAGACTTTAGCAAATTGTAAACTAGCAGCAAAATCCTTTCAGCCCTGCAGGGGCAGCAACGCGGATGATGACAACAGTCATGTATAAACTACACAAGAACTATACACATCATTGTAAGAGGTTGGCAGGGAAGGCAGCCAGGCCCCTATCTTTAGCTACAAAGCCCAAGCAGAAGACATCTTAAAAAAACTACTAATCATCAGGTCTCAGATTTTAAATTTGAACTCTCTATCCCTTGCTGCCTTTGTCAGTTCCAACTGTTTTCCCCAAACTATTTCCCCTCTGTGCACTTTTCCCTGCCTCCTAAGCCTCAATGAAATTAAAATGTTTCAAGCCATTAATTGGAAAGGCATAACTGGTTTTCCAAGATGTGGAATGAATTCTACCGAAACATGGAATGTTTAGGAAACAAAAAAACCCAGTCAAAATTATCTGTTAAAACTTTAAAAACAGTAAGTGAATCTTAATATTTTATATGATAACTTCCTCAATAGTTTTGAAATTTTCATTTAATAACTGGGATTTCATCAGCTTGCGTTAGCTCATATGTCTTCTGTATGGTAGTGCTATTTATTGCCATCTAACAACCCCCCTGACAAGAGGAAGGAACTACTGTGTAGTGTTGAATAGTGGGGAATTAATAGTGGGGAATTAAGAAATTCCCATTAAAAGCTTTTTTAATTACAGCAGCATGCAGAAACAATGACAAAAGGATTTCTTTCGTGACGATAAGATGTGCCTTGCATGAAGAACTGCATTAGAGTATGCCTAAAATAGATGTCTATGATTCTGTATCTGCCTGAGGTTGCCAGCAGTTCACTTGAAATAAGAAGCTTCCTCGTGTTTCTCTTAGCATGTATCTAACAATTTAGTCAAAGTCTAATCTCAACAGTTATTATCTACCTTAGTTGTGTCACCTCCAAATGATCCCTTAAATATTTATAACATAAAACTTTTTAGCATGAGAAATGTAAGCAAAATCCTGTGAAATTAAAAAAAAAAAAAAAAAAAACATTAGAGCNCTTAACAATGTGTAACCAATTTGCCCAAGATGAAGTGAGGGAGTACTTAGTATACCTGAACATCAGACTTGAGATAAAGTTCCCTGAAGTTATTCACCTTTGAGTGGAAAAAAAAAAAAAAAAGCCATTTGAATTCTGAAGTAGCTGCTGCTTAAAAATTTGGCTTTATTCCATTGCAATAAATTCCAGAAGCCATGCAGAATATAGATCCCTGAACTCTTACTCATCTCAGCCCTTGTATTTGTCATCCTCCTACCAGAAATAATTACAGCCATCTCAAATTCTGCATCTTAATCTGACTCAGTAATTTCCATGTAGGTTTTACCTCCCAGAAGTCTGTTTATGATCTTCATAGCTATTTCAGCTTGTCTTAAGAAATCCCATATCTTTGATCATATTGTTTCAAAATATATCCTACCATACAAGTAAAAGGAAATTCACATTTAGAGGACACCTTCAGGTAATTCAGAATCCTAAACCAATATAGGCACATTTACTTGGAGAAATACAGATCAAAACAGGGAGCCAGTCCTCTTGTTTCTCTGTCAAGGGAAGATTTTTGCAAATGAGAGAGTCCTGTATAATATTTCACTTGTATCAATTAACCATGTGGTGTTATCTTTCCGTGTGGCACACAGAGCTTCTAGATTTTGGAGAACCAGGAAGAAATCAAGGACATTCTTGCAGAGATCCTAAACTATGTCTTACGTCCTGCATACTTGCACTTCTCTTTATTCTGCCTATACGTCTGAGCAAGGTTTCTGTGGCTCAGGAAAAACCCAGTGAAAATGTTACACAGCATTAGCTTGCGATACTTAGAGCACATTATCTGCTTCAGTGGGAACATGCTATACGTCATTCCCGTTGTACGCTCTGCCCTGTGCCTGTGTCTTTGTTCCCTGAATCCGTAGTGTGTCGTGGCCTACAAGGACATTTCCATTCATGACAATACAGTTTTATGCCAAGAAAGGGACAGAGAATGGTTGTGCTGGCAACCTGCTTTACTCCAACGGCCAGATATTTCCTCTTTTTACAAAGCACAAATCCGTGGTGTCTGTGTGGAAAGAGAGAGCGAAGCACCAAGTTGTGGGATTCACTGTGGCCACATCAGCCAGTCTGCAGCAATAAGATAACCAAAACATGAATACCTCCATTGCAACTAATAAAACTAGACTACTTCTTCAAAGAATGAGTGTATATCAAGACTTGCTGCTTTGTCCCTATATTTTTGTAAGAATGCTATTGTCCTGCCACCTGAAACTCACCGCGGTACAAATTATTCACAAACCGTGAAGGGCAGTCGTGTTATTTAAGATCCCTCACTGACCATTCATGCTAGGTTGTTGAAAGTAGTTTTATTTATCCTCTTTCACTGTTTTTTCAATCTACCGTGTATCAGACAATTCATCATGAAGTTCTAATGAACTTGTGATTCAGTGCCATTAACAGCTGTGCAAACAATATGAACTGTAGATCTTCAGTTTCTAAAACTCAATTTTATGTTCAAGTCCCAGAATATCTTGAGTTTGATCTGTAAGTCATCCTGCCAAAGGCTATTTCTTCTTTGTGCAGTATCTGTAGCTCATTCCTGTGGTACCTTCTAACGTTAAAAATATGAGACACTTCTGAAATATGATTTGTGCAATTATTCTGATATAAGCAAGTACTAAAAAAAGCTTCAGTTTGCAATGTTGATTCTTGGGGATGCTAAAAAGTTCCAGCTCTCTCTAAACTCAGTTAATCAAAATTATACTATCTCTATATACATCCAGATAGGAATGGGATGATCTCTTCTCTGCTGGACAGTACTAAAATTGATGGTACACTGTTGCTAGCAAAGGCAAAGAGACTTGAAGTACTCTTTTGCAAATCAGATTTATTTCTCCCTACCTTAACCATATATATTTTTATCTCAACCATTTGTTTTGTTTCTATGATATGCTGAAAACAAAGACTCAATTTTAACCAGTAACAAAGTTTTTGTGTGAACTAAAACCAAGTGCTACAACTATTTTTACAAAATCAAGTGATAGGAAAGGACATCGCTTCAAAATGTAGAGAGAAGTGGAAAGTCTTTCATGTAAGATTCTAAATTGAAATTACTCCTGATGGAATGACCATTCATAGATAAATAATGAGTATCCACATAGTGCTTTGTAGGATTTAAAAAATATTTTATGCCTTTTGGTGAGTAAACAATAATTAAAAAAAAAATAATGTGATGGTATTATTTTTGTTCCAAACAGTCAGATAGCTCGTTTTTTATGCATACTTTTTGAATAAGGAATTCTAAGGATAATACTTTTTGAAATACTATATGCACGTGCCAAAGAATCCATTTGAAAGCACTACTCCTGGTGATTTTACACCTCCAGTAAGACACAGCAATTTAAACTCTCTTGCTCTCTCAAATATGCTATTTCTCTCACAGAGACTACACAGCACTGCCTTTCCTTTTAAGCCTGTTAGTACTAAGTATCCTTCAGCAGGTTGGGGACGGTATTTAGCATTTTCCCTCTTACCATGAATTAAAACCAATGGGGATTCTTTCATCACCAGCAAACCTTCACCGCTCCCTCAAAAGGGAATCACTTTGTATAATAATAGATAGATAATTCATAATAGGTCCACATACTTTAATTTAAAAATATGGTAAGTTGCAGCACAGAAATATCAGCACCGCCAAATATTTCCTGGAAGGATAACTATGATGTTTGAGTTAAAATTGTATATTTGCTAACAACTCAACAAAATTATATTTAAAAGTAAAGGAAGATTAGTTAGAAGCAGCTATCTCTTTATCATAGTTCAATGAGAAGAATAAGAAATTTTCTTTAATGTACAATAAGAAATGAAAATCAAATGTGAAAGTATGACTGTGAAATGTGCACACAAATGCTGCTAGAAAAATATTTCCAGATATTTCCAGCAACTCACTTCATGTCCTTTCCCAAACTTGGTAATTAATTGCGTTGATAGATGTTCTTTTTTAATTTCTTCTTTGTCAGACTCCCAAAATCTACTTTGAATTTTTTCTTAAAAGAAAAACCCCACCTCTTTTTCCTGATATAAATGGTACAAAAAAGTATACTTTACGAATAGTCTAAGTTCTAGACTTAGAATTTCTTCAGCTTTGTCACTTGACAGTGAATCCTACCATTAGAAGCAGCTGCTGAGCAGAACACAGTTGCATGCTAAAGGAGTATAGTTTGAGAAATGAAAGAGCATCCCAAAAATAACAAAACTGGCTAAAAGTTGTCCATCTCAGCACATATACTAGTGTTGCACAGACACTCGCTGGCTATTTATTAACAAAACCTCATTTATTTGATCTCTTGAATAGGGCCCTAAGTGACCATTCTAGCCTATGGATGATATGTTTCTGTCAGTCATCTTAAACCATGTACAAACAATTGCCTAGTATCTTAATTGCATACAAAAGACTGTCTTATGTTACCATTCCTGCGTCTGCAGGAAAATGCTGCAGAAATCGTTTTGGGGACTCCTTCAGACTGACAGATTCTCTATCCAGGGTGTTAATTAACAGATTTAAGCATTAATACAGTGTCTATCAAATGCCTTATGCACAGCAGAAGCTGCTTCTGGGAGTCTCCTGGACAGTCTGAAATTCCCACCTGTAGACATCCTGCAACGATTAGTCAAATGCTTTGCTGTGAAGAGTCAGATGTTTGCTGAATCCCCTTGTCTTCTTTAGCTAGGCTCATCTCTGTAGAGACTAGCTGGGAAATTCCTGGCCCAATGATGGAATCTGATGACTGTGTGCATACAAGCGTGGCCCTGATACACAGCTACACAATTATAACCCCAGTACAGACTTGAATTTCACTCTTGTATCGCAATTATAACTTAAATTCCATATACCTTGCCCTACAAGATAGTATGGAAAAACTTCTGGAAAAAAGTTTTGGCAAACACACACAATGAATAAAACATATGATAAATGCGCCGTCAAACAGTCAGAATTCTAATTCAGGTGTCCAACTTGGACATACTGAGCATTAGGGATGATAGGGTTGCATGTACACTAGGATTTTGGGAATATAAATCAAGTACAAGCCTTAAAAAGGGATATAGCATTTGCTGTCCCTATGGGAAAGAAAGGCAAACCGAGAACTGACATTTTCTACTGAGAGGCTGCCATGAAACTAGCCAATAATTTTGAGTCTGTGGTAGTCATTTCAGGTATCTGAATCTCGCCATGGCTTTCCTGATTTCTGTGGAAGCACAGTTTAATACCTTTTCAAAGCCTTACCTCAGGATTCTCTCTTGGGAGCACACAGTACAGTATGCAGTTAATGCTGATAAGAATGCTATTAGAGGAGCCTGCAAGATCACAAAACTAATAAACAGTATAGCAGAGAAGAGAATTAACTTTTTTTTTTCCCTCGGCACATTTGGTAGCTTCAATTCCACATAACACGCACAGACAATATTCTTATTCCCCATCTCATGTTGATAAACGTAGGAAAAATTTAGGAACTTGATCCAATATCAGATGAAATCAAGGGTGTCCTGTGCGGTCTTCCTTTTTATTTCACTCTGTATTATCAAATAGATAAAATGCTTGCAACTAAAAATCAAATTGGAACTGTGAAACGTAGCTTTATAGTGAATCGTATTAGAAAGTTAAAGGTTATGAACAGGTCGTTGTAATCTTGTTATTCAGGCAGTTATTTCCTTACTCGTCAGTCCTTCAGTATTTGATGTAGCTATCTTGTCTGCTTTTTTCACAGTTTTTCCTTTTGTCTGTTTACTTGCAATGGTAAGAATAATTATTGTCTTTTGTTCAGAACGCATTTTTGGCACGGTCATTCTGTTCAGTCTTCCTAGATACGAGTTGTCTTTCTTCATGCTTTCGATGGGCAAATAGGTTTCTGTTTGACATTCTTATTAATTCGACATTGTCTTCTCAAGATGAAATGATGCCTATCAGCAGTAGCTTGCCTACTCTTCCTGTACTGCCGTTTACCCTTCAGGCATATTAGCAGCAGTACATGCTGGGTTCTCTTCTTATGTGCTCTCCTTACCCGTTTGCTCCTCTACTACATTGTTACATTAACTTATGAGTATGTGTTGGTCTTTTGTTACCTACGCAATTTTTTTTAATGCATATTACTGCTTTAAGGGCTGTAGGGCAGTTAGAATACTAACTTGAGCCACTGCCAAACTGAAACGGGCCAAAAATTTCTCTAAAATGTCTTTCTGCTGGTGAAAGCTAAAGGCATTATCTTTTAAACCTAGCAAGGAAAATCGACTGTTTCTGGGAACAAACCATAGCGTTCTATAATGCACTGAATCCATTTTTGCAGGCCTTGGCAGAGCATTATCTTTTCCAAGATTTCTTGCACCTCAGCGTGTTTTCCTATTAGGAAAAAGCCCATCAGTAAAGCAACTAAATTCCAAATACTAACATTTTAGCTTTTTATCTTTCTGAGTTCCAACTGTGTTGTATTCTATTTTGATTGGACCACAAGGAGAATGACTAAATGTTAATTGCATCCTTTTCTTTTGACTCACCATCCCTATTGTTTTCAAAACTTGTGAGCAAGTTAAATAGAAGTGGACAAATCCAATGGAAAAAAATTTAAAAGGTTGAAGGGGACACCACCCCCACCCCCACCCCCTT
>RSEF01000007.1:21361233-21373243 GCA_003993805.1 Himantopus leucocephalus
CCCCCCCCCCCCAATTAAAAATTAAAAAAGGAGAGAAAGAATAAAGAAAATCAGCTGCAGGAAAAGAGAGGTTACTGCTCTTTTCTTGAGACTTTTATATGAAATCTCATAGACTGAGAATGGGACTCTCCCCTTTCATTATTCTATCACACCTTCTACAGTGAGTTATGAATCCCATACGTTCATAGCACAGCTCGAGTCCTGCACCAGGATCCCATATGCCTGAGTCAGTGGTTTTAGCTATGATCTGTCAACCACATCAGCGTCCAGGCAGAGAGAGGCCAGTGCAACTCCGCAGCCGCAGATACTCCTCCAAACATTGCCCTGCCAAAAGGCACACTCTGAATGATGCTAGCCCTTCTTCCTCATGTGTCACGGCAGATTCACAGTCATTCTGACTCACGTGATGGAATGCCTGCATCCAACATGTGGTGACAGCTAACAGATACCCCCTCTTGTGAGAGCCAGTGTTGAAGTTCAATGCATTGAAGAAAGCTGAGAATTTCCTTATCTTTTTTCTAGGGTCACAAAATCCCCAGGTAGGGATTATGCCTCGCTGCATGTTTGGGGCAGGAGTTTCACCTGAACTACTGTCTCAATGTCATTACCATATGGGATCAGCCTCTTACTGCTTTAATTTGCAGCAGAACATGTCTAATATTGAATGTTTTGGGAACCTTACCTGAAAAAATTTCCTTATGCTCATTCTAATATATGAAATGAAATGCAGGCAGCATTGCATGCTTCTAAAAATGACTGCTGGCTGAAATGCAGAGCATTTCACCTCCTGATAATTAGACTCTGAGCGTATTGAGAAAAGAAGACCAGCTAGAGAGCTAATAGGGTTTTTTTTTGACTGTGTTGCTTATCTTTGCCACATTCCTAGCTGGACAGATGGCAACCATGTTGTCACTCTCAGCAGATTCAACAAGGACTTCAGTATTCAGGGAAACCGAACTACCCTCATTTGCATTAGAATTGATTCCTCCAGCTCGAGATTTTAGGCATGCTGGTAGAGTGTGACGGCGCATTCAGTGTTTAAACAGCATACTGCTATCAGATTAGTGCCTTCTAAAGAACATAAAATTCACTAGGGAGAAAAATAGAACATTGATGTTTTTAAGCTTCCACAGATATCCAGCTCATAATTCCCATAGATTTGGGGGAATTTTAAAATTACAAAATACAGTAATTTCTACGGCCATGGGAGATGTGTTATAGAATGCTTGAAACTTCTTTAAATGGTATGAACAAATTGTGAGGTTTTTCTTCTGTAGTGAAGTCAAACCTGTTGGTATATTCCAATGTCTTGAATCCTTCTGCAGATTCTTTACATAATTTGTTTTCTGCCATTATACTAGTGTGATGCTTAGCTCTCTGTTCCCTTTCATTTCTTCAGTTGTACATGTAGCTCAGCGTGCTGCCCCTCTTTTCTTTGGTCTTTCATATTTATTTTCTCTCTTGTGATTTGTATTGCACAGTATTCTGGTAGAGATATGAATTTCCATTTGTTCTGTCATGTGAAGACTGACTGTATTATCTTTCTTTGTTCAGTCCTCCTACTGATTCATCCCCAAATTGCAGAAACAGTTGGTTTCATATGTATTCAGATATCTTCTTGTCTAAGGTATCAATGCGAATGCATTATATTTAGCTGATAAAGCCAGTAATTAATTCTAGTTTGAACTGCAACTTAACTACATTTAACACTGAGCTAAATTTTAAATAAAGAGGAACCTAAATAAAGTAGGAAATTCTCCTACTTCAGTTTTTCAGGTCCAAAATGGAAACCAAAAATGGAATGAATCCTTATCCCTAACCAAAATCAGTTGGGATTAATCAAAGCACTTTCTATCAATAAAGTCAAAAGAATTTTGACCCTCTTTATGACTTTTATTTAAAAATTTCATTCAAAAAAGCTGTGTCAAAACAAAGAATACACAGTATTTTGTTTGTCCTTTTTTAAATGTCAAACTAGGACATATTCCTAGCTGAAGTAGTTAAATCCTAAACTGAAATTTCAAGAAGCATCAGTTTGTTTTTATAAACAATATTTTGCAAGTTATTTATTGCTTGACAGATTTTGATAATGATAAGCATATCATTTCTTCCTGAAAAAACATTTTGACAAAAAACTTTAATCAGCTCTGTTGAGAACCCCAATGATTAAGATGTTGCTTAACACACCGCTAAGCTAGAACAGCACTCACAGGCTCATAGCCTGTATCAAGAGGACAAAAAACACCCTTACCAAGACAAGGACAATTTCTTTATCATTCTCATTTATTTTTCCCTAGCATTCAGGCTATACAAGTAACTGTGCCAAAAAGAAACTTCAGAAATACTTTTTGGAATTACACTGTAGAGGAGATGACAATTAGGCTGTGTGACAATCTTCTAACCGGGTTGCCTTTATGACTGTTCACATCAGACTGTCACTTGATAGAAGCTGTTTTTCTCCTGTTGCCTCCAGGAAATAAAAATCAGAACAAGATTTTTTTTTTCCCTAATTAATAATCTTTATAAAAAATGAAGGCTCCTGAATCACGGGCAAATATATATATAGTTTTTAAGTTATTACTTGATATTTTCCTTTTATGATGTTTTTCAATTTTACACTGTAAATATCAAGACCTCTCTTTATCATGATTAAGTAAATTAGAGTGCTGGGGTAATTTTGGAACAAGTTATAAATTGGGTAAGGGCTGTGTATACTTTTGACGCTTATTTCAAGTACTGAATTGGCAGAATGGTTGTGTTTCACCATTGGACTTATATTTTCTCTAGGAGACTTTACCATTGCAAGAAACCTCACCATAGTCTTAATGTTACAGTACTCTTACTTACTTAGTAGTATTGTGAACTCTGTAAAGGAATTGAATAAATATGTTTCTTTACAATGCTGGGTCACGGCTTCGCAAAGACAATGCAGTATTGAACTGTATTCTCAGCTACCTCTTCAAAATTTGACGTTTCCTTCAACAGAGTTTAGCTCAGCTAAGGGGAAAAGCAGCTCATCCATAGAATATCAGGAAGCTTTGACACAATCATAATGATGCCAGCAGAGACATACTTATTTCTATCTGCCCAGACATCTTCTGTCCTTATAGTGATAGGCTAAATCTAGTTTGAATTAAATCATTGCAGCACGCTACTGTGACTTGAAATTATTTTGATATAAAGACAGAATAAGTCACCTATTAGAATTTCCTCTTCCTTTAAAAAGCAGAAAGTATTTTCATGTTGGAGTAGGCAAGTGAGGACCCATGCTTCAGTGAATGGCTGCACCCTCTAGAGCCTCCCATCACAGAATCATAAAAAAATGATAATAATTGTGTTCCAAGTACGAGCTCATGGTATTTTAAACTCTGCACAGCACGTTTTCAGGTTTTCTCTTTCATCCAGTCCTCCAGGTTTTGATATATTATTTATTGAGAAAATTCTCATTTCGGTAATGTTGGAATTCAGAGTATGTTTTCTGCCCTGTTTGTGCTGCTGCAGCATCATAATAGAAGATGGAGTCAAGCTTTTAAGGAAGTTGAACTGAAATTGTAGAGTTAATAGACATAAGCACAAGCAGCAAACAGTCTCCCATAAATAACAGGATTCTGCTACTGCTTTTGTCTCTCATCTCTGAGCAGTCAGGTTATGGGAAAACTGGAAGGCTGTGTGCCACAGCCAAGATTTGCAACTTTCCTAAATATTAATAGCATTACTCTCCTTTTTTCGGTGTGTTATTTAGTCATTTACCAGTCTTGTGAATATTGCCTCCATTTGTAGCGGGGCTAATGTCACCCTAGTATTTATCCGTAACACGGAGAATGGCCAACAGCAGGAGTTCTGCAAAGGCAAATTGGATCACAGTGTGAACAGGAGCACCAGGGTCAGGAGTTGGCTGAAAAAGGAACAAAACCAAGAGGCTTATTGGTGTCTCACTTTTGCTTATCTCTACTGGAGTGCTCTATGGAGTTACACAGGCTGTGTTCACAAGTGCCTATGCCTTACAAAAGACAAATGTTACCAAAAGAATGACAAAAGCTCAGCACTTCTGCAAATCATGTTGGATATATGCTGTACATATGAAATCAATTACTTAGAATCACATTAAACACCCGTATTACAAGACAATCATATTTATATATTATTTACTTTTAAAATATCATTTACTCTAGCATTTTTTAAATGCTCTGAATATTTATAAGACCTTTTGAAATAGTTAACTAGATAACAGAAACAGATGAAACAATCATCTGGTGGATTTAACACAAATGCTTGCAGAATGTAGTAAGTCATTAGTTTAAAAAACTACATTGACAAACGTTGTTAACACCTTTGTCTCCATGGCTGCCACAGCAGTATTTTTAATGTGCTCTATTTGTTCTTTTAGCTTTTAGTAGTGGCATTATACTCTATAACTTACACTAGTAATTTACAACAGAGATTAACCCACAACAATACGTATTATAGATTTACTTTGGGACTCTTCCCCACGTGATTAGTTTAATGCTCTTTTGCCCATGCCTGACTGTATTCTTCTTTTTCTCAGTTTGTTGTTCTTTTCCACCATCCCTTCTGATTTCTGTATTCCTTTTGATACTTTTTTTTGTGCACCTAAAAAGTTCATAGAGAGACAGATTATATGAACTCCATCACCTGCAGTCTACTAGAAATCCTGACCTGAAATACTGAGTATCTGTTTGCTGAGTACTTGTTCTGCCTAGAGGGTATGCTAGGAGCTCTGCATGAGTAAAAATGTTTTCATCTGATCCATATACTGCATACTCATTTGGAAGTTATTTATAGATATGCTGTGCTGTTTCCATTTTCTACCCCTTTATATGTATCTCTCTCTCTCAGTATTAGAATTGCTTTCTGCCTCTTTCTGAATGTGAGCATTTCTGTCATTGTTATCCTGCTACTCTGATAGATTATTGTTCTACCTTCTTTATTTAACAAAAGTCATTAATTAAACTTCATACATTCCGGTAAAAGGGAAAAACACATGAACCAAATGGATTCAGTTGCTGTCACATCAGAAACAGGACAGATAGTGTGTTACAGTTCTACCCAGGCCAGTAAGAAGTTGAATTCGTTGTGCACTTCCCACGTGTTTGGTGAAAATACGGGATAGCTTCGTGGTCAGTTATCAGCAGATCATCACATTCTCCCTTCTTCCTTTTCTTTGTCCAGACAAGATGCTGTAATTCAGCTGTAGCTGTACAGTCACTTCTATCTGACTTGAGTGCAGCCCCTCACTGGAAGTTTGATTCCCATTGCTCCCTCTACTCGTGGCCAACCCTGCCTCTCCAGGCTAGCATTTGCATAGCCAGGCAATGAATTGGATCATGGGCTAATCTGGCTAAAAACTAATCTAGAAAAAAAAAAAATAATGTTTTCAGTTGGCTCAGTCAGACTCACTGCACTGCCATGCAAATCTGGGAAGAGAAGGTGCAATCACCCTTTTCAGCAGGTGCCCATACATATCTTGCAGTAAAGCAGCCATGGAGTCGTAGTGTCAATCAGGCAGTAGTCCTGCTCAACCTGAAAGCCAATGGGAGGAAAAAAACCCTGTTGACTGGTTGAACTAGAGGATCAGGGCTCCTCTTTTCACAAGTTGAGGTGTCTCCGTGTTAACTCAGGATCTTTGACTTGCATGAAGGAGTTGTTTGGATTACACTCATCAAAAAACAATTTCCAACACAATACTGCAAAGATCCCAATTTTTTTTCACTTAGGCAAAAGTAATCAGCAGAGGTCAATGGAGAAATAGCGTAAGATACAAGAAAATCTGTCCCAAAGGATTCAATATGCAAAAGAAAGGGGAGAGACATAGTAATAAGTTCATCTTAGCTTACAGTAACGCATACTGTTTCAGCAAAACTACATGGGGGAAGGAATTTGACTCTGAGTTCTTGATACAGTGGGAGGGGAAATGAGATGCTGGAGGTTGAAACAAATCGGTTTCTGGAGCTCTTGAGATGTCATGCCAGCCCTGTGAGCAGTATGCCGTGCATTGCTTTTGATATTAGAATGTCTGTTTTTAAAATGAATAAAATACCCAATAACTGTATCTACTCATTTCCTTCCTAACAATAAATAACCCTTGCTAGACCCCAAATTTTCCATGGGGCTTGAAAGTGATGACAATACGCAGTGCATTAGTTTAATCAAATAATCATAAATAAAACATTTTATGATTTGCAGCTGTATGCTTTCAAAAAAGCTGTTCACAACTTTTCCAACACTCTGTGTTTTCAGAAATAAAAAGAAACCCACTTGAGCTTGGCCAGTTTGAAATGTACTCTTGGCAATGGAAACTTTGAAAGATGCAGCATATTTGGCATCATTTGTATCTGTTGGCTTATGGAACATTTATGTAGTTATAACATAAGCATTTCAAACAAAGATAGTATGTTTTCTTAGCTCTCTTGGAATGTTGATGTTAAATCATCCGCACTACAAGGATCCTTGTAGAAGGATCGCACAGTCTATTATGCACTTCCTTTGGAGAAAGAACAAAGATAACACTAAATCTGGTGGTAAAACAGTGTCATTTAGGAGCAGCAGCACCAGACTAACTCTTCTCCGGAACCAAAAAGCAGTCGGTAGTCAGAACAAAAGATTAATATCTAGGTAAGTAGAAGGGTAAAAGGACCAGGAGAAATAAGGAATATTAAGGAATGGTAATGCAATGTTACCCTTGGGGGAAGGATTTCAGAATGGGGTGCTATGGAATATTTCTGGATATCAATCTGATTAGCAGGAACAGAAACACACAAATTTTCAACCTGGTGAAATACTTGAGCATTTTAGTTAATTATTTGCATTTTGTAGTGTTATTTTCTAGTTACATATGTAAGTCAAGCCCATATCATGAATCTTAATAACTTTGATATTTAATATTTTTATTTGCTTAATAATGTTTTTTAAATTCTTGTGTGCATTGAAACACTTCGTTACATTAACGTTCACAGAAGCACAAGTGCCAGATTCTGCTATCAGGGTCATGCTGGAATCGTGCAGTTCACTGGATGGAGTTATTCCAGTTGCAACACGGTCACTAAAAATAAAGCAACATCATGGTTTCTTACCATATTCAGTTAAAAAATAATTCAAATATTACATAGGCAGTGTGGATTCTTTTTCACCATAACAACAATTAAGATTCCATACAAGTACTCAGGTTCCAGGGGAGAAAAACATTCAAAATCATGTAAATTTTTTATTAAGGACAAAATTAAATAAACATTCCCTACCATAAATAACTTTTTTTTCCACTATTTATAAATTATTCATCAATAACTTACCCATGCCAGAACTTGTACAATTAAAGAAATTTCAGGATTTGCTCATACATGTTTTGAAATTAATTAGTAATTCTATTCTTTTTAGCACCTGTTGTCAAGATTATTTACAGAAATTGCATTAACAAGAACTATGTATTAAAATTCAGGGGAGTAACTAAAGGATTTCCCAAACTAGTGTCTTAAACATAGTATTAGCACATTATTCATAAATAATTATTATTATTTCTACTTTAATACTGGAATATATGCAGTTTGTATCAATTAGAGGGCTGATTCAGTCCCGAATTACTGACTATTCTGAAGCACAGAAAACTTAACTGTTGTAGCCCTTGTTAGGAAGTTGTGTTCTTCAGCTTGGATTCCTAAAACATGTCCTACAAGTCCTACAAGGATATCTTCATGGATTTCCTGGCCCAATGAAAGTTAATGGGTGTTATAATTTTGGGGAGAGCAGATGGGAAAAAAGCCTTGATAGCATGGAAATCGTAGGAAGATTTATAGTAGGAAATTTAAGACCTTGTCACTTACCCCATTGAAAAGAGGAAGAGAGAAATGCAAATGACAACCAGTAGAAACCCACACTGATGTTCCAAGTTGCTCTATACTGATAAGCTTTTTACATGAGATGCAGACCTGCCAGCTAGACACAGATGGCAGGCTATCTCTTAATTTGCATAATTTCTAGCTTATACACACACACACACACACACACACACACACACACAGAGGAAGGAAGATAGGCGAAAGCGGAACCCTAACAAGCCAGAGGTCAGAACAGTGAGAAGAACAGGCTTAAAAGGAAACAAAAATTGACAATATCTGAATTAGTGAATCCATTTGTCCAGAGCTTAGGTGAATTTTGTAGCCTTGAGACTGTCTAGGATTCTTCATACTCAGACCTAAAACCAGATTATGAAATGTGCTCAGCTGCAGCTGCCCAGAAGAATGTACGATGTCATATGAGACTTAGACCTACGTTTATCCACACAGACTTGAATACTTCCCCTTGCAACAAAAATGGAATAAAGCAATTTGGGGGGGGGAAAAAAAGCTATTGCAGAATGTAGTGTTATTTAAAAACAGTGATGCATTTGTGCAAGATACAGGTATTTGAAAAAATTCTCACCTCTGTTCTTGGTGTGATTTACTTAGATTGAAATGTCAGGTTAAAACTTCACAAAAGAAAAAATCCAAACAAACTGCTATATAAGCAGGAAGAGGCCGGGCCTGCTTCCCACCTCTCGCTAGCAGCCTCATTCTCAAGATAAATGGGGAGAAAAGTAACCTAAAGCTAACACTTCCATAAGAATCTCCTACATTTTTTGCTCTACATGCTTTTGCACAGGTTTGCATACTCGGAAATGCAAATTTCTGTTCAGAATATGTTTGAGCCCCTTTAATAAGAGTACTTTTGGATTAGATGCACATACAGTTTCCATTATTGAAACAATTTGATATGATTTGGTTTTCAAATTACAAGCATGTAACGTTATGTATTTCTTAACAACCCAACTGGAAGATTATAGAAATGTAGAGGGCTCTTTGCAGCGTGACAGAAAATGGGCACACTTCTTCAGTTAATGTTTACAAGACTCCCTTGTTTGCTAATACATTTATGCATATATTTAGATTTTTAAAATTATTGCTGTATTTCATTCTGACATAATAATTTTCTCTATAAACACATTGCTTAGGATAAAACAGTGCATCCAACTCATTTTTGCTCTTTGTCTTTTTTCAATATTTTGATAACTTGTCTAGGATTGCTCTTACTGTTTTCCTAGAAGTATTGCATTCTGGTCATTTTAATAATGATTTAAGAGGTGCTTTCAGTGAAATCCATAGAGTAAGAATGTTTTGAGAGTAGGCAATATTCTCTCTTCCTGTGTGAAGAGCTTTGGGATTCCTTGTCTTATCATTCATCTTCCAAACCTAAAATATTAGTTTTCATGGGCTAAGATTTGTTTCCTCAGCTTTGTCAATAATATCCTGTGAAAAAAAACAATTTTAACTCTAACTGTTGCTTTCCATTCATCAAAGAAAAAATATTCCCTACCTTTATATAATGGCACAATGATGATAGTCATTTCCAGTAGCTTGCATAGTAACAAGATTGTCTATAAATGGCACAAAATCAGATTTTGGTAATACCTGGAAAAATGGAGGAGTGGTAGAGTTTATCCCTAAGTTTATTTCCTCTGGTATTTCTGCCTTTGCTTTGTAAAGATGATTTACTGATCTGTTTTCTGCTGCTGATGCAAATATTTTGAGATGCCTAGCAAAAGGAGCAAAAAGAGAAAAGAAAGCTTTGAAAGTCAGATAATCTAGAACCAAACCTCAATAAATTCATTACTCTGACCCTAAATGTAAGGGGGTTTACACATCTAGCCTACCTAGGAAAGTTAAATTGTGTTACAGTACCTTAATTTGTTTTTGTAAGTCCTCCTGTGTTCTGTGTCTGTGCACTTGCATTTAAATTTGAGAACCTTTGTATAACACACTGCAATAATTTGCTGCCTATTATAGAAAAGTTCCATCTATCACTGTTTCCCAAGTAATACTACCCTTCCCAGCCTCTATGTGTATGAAATTGGCATAAACTTTTCCAGCAAGAAAGTAGTCATCAAATGAAAAATTAACATTTGTCTTAAAATCGTACTGGAATGTCTGTTCACTTAAAATGTTCCCCTGTGAGTTCATCATCCTCCTTTCCCTTTTTCTTCTTTTCTCTAAAATCTCATTGCAATGGAAAGCAGTGCATTTATCATCTTGAAAGATCAGAGGCACAAATGAGTTTTCAAAAGATATTTTTTCATACACCTCATACTTATAAGCTTTCCTGTATAGCTTTGAACACACAGGCATGATCTGGGATTACTGTTGTCCAGAAAAGATCCTTGTGGCTTTCCCTTTTAGCTCTGCCTGGAGAGGCCTTGGCCACAGATTTGATCAGACTTAACATACAATTTGCTTCACACTAAGACACTCCCTTTACGGTCACAGAAATATTGTAACTGTAGTTTGAATCTCCTTCCACTTGAAGTTAATTTTAAAAAGGAAAATATAAATAATTCAATGTAGAATGGAGTTAGTAATTTCCTTAGGACAGCTTCACATTGTCGTTGTTTTCTGAAAGTTGTACCTCATTTATTCATAGACATCTATAAGAAAACAAATGTTTTAGCACTAAATATGGGCTTAGACACACTTGGCATACTAACAGATTTTTTTTTTCAAAGTATAGCTATTATTATTCTCTATTTTTATCCTTATTTTAATATGAAGCTATCATGCAAACATCATTAAATCTATCCTTGCACCACCCTTCAGAGGATATTTGCTGCATCAGGTCTTTGCTATTCAGGATGTCTCTGGCAAAGCAAATAAAATCTGAAACCCATTCACAGTTTTTCTCTATACTTGGGTTCCTTCAGTAATATCTAGCCAAATACAGAATGAAGTTTGCAGGTTCATCATTGCCTTCTCCTAATGGTAAATGAAGAGGTGCTCTGTTTGCCGTAGCTATTGCAGATAATTTCTACTATCTCACTTCCCTCTTGAAAATATGTTGCCTCATGCTCCACGTTTTTTATCATCATTTATATTAGAAAAGCTATGGTGGTTGAAGATCTTGCTGCCAACTGTACAGGACCTCTGTCCCTCATCTGAGCAAGCTTGGAGACCCTGGAACAGAAACTTTGGCACACAAAAGTACACCGTGCCAGTTTCTGCTTCCATGTAGATATAAAAGGCTGGAAAGCCAAAATCTTCCGCGTTTCCCTTACCGTCTACATCCTAATGAACTGGGGAGCAGACTCTGGAATCCATTCTAAACATCTCAAAGAATAACAATTACCATTGGAGAATCTTTTATCTCCTCTTTTCCCATGTGCTACTGAATCCTCCTGCAAGTAACTGATTAGCAGAGAGCTTATGTCCTCTTCAGAGAGTGCGTTCTGACTGTATCTGTCAAACTGTGATTATAGGACTGCTCTCCAAAATGTGTCATCAAAACTGACTTTGGAGCCCAAGGCATCTTTGTTTACAAAAATTGTCCTCCTTTTGGATTCCCTACATATTCTGATCAAACCTTCTGCTTTTACTGGGTCTTTGCAGTGTCACACAGGAGATGAGAGTACACAAAGTCACCCCAAAGCTTACGAGGCCTCTTCTAACAGAGCCTATTCCAGATATCACATTGGCTCGACAGCTGATATTTAAATGACCACAGTATTACCGTAGAGTCTTAGGGGAATAAAGTCGTTCTTTTCAGTTGCTAATAATTCAATATGCATGGTATTTTGTATTCCTTTTGGAATGTCTGGTGCCTGAAGTGATGCAACAGGCCTCCGGTGCTAATAGAGGATACACGCTGCTCCTTCCTTCAGAGGTTCTGCAGTCCGTGCGCCCTGCCTCCTGAAGCAAGGCAGGACCCAAGTGTTTTTTCTCTGGAGACTTGCTGTTAGGTCCTTCCTTTCAAGAATTATCTGGAATGATGGTTGGAGATGTGCCTATGTACTGTGTAGTTCTTTTTCTTAGCATTCATCTTCAGGATCAAACTCGTCAGTGCTGGGGTCAGTGCGAGGCTGCTGCTGCCTTTNCGTCAGTGCTGGGGTCAGTGCGAGGCTGCTGCTGCCTTTTTCCATCATATTTTCACTCATGGGTCCTGGCTGTGTATGTTTGCCTGAGAAAACTTTGTTCAA
>RSEF01000007.1:21373343-21426835 GCA_003993805.1 Himantopus leucocephalus
TACTTTAATGAAAATATTAATAATAAAATTAAAAGAAAATAATTAAATGTATACTAAACTGTATCAAGCTCCCAGGATGATGATCACGTCACCGACAGGCATTGGGAAAGTCCCAGACTGGACTCAGTGATGGATGGGAACTGGAATCCATATCTAGATTCAGGATGCCAGCCATTGAAGAAAAGACAGCGAGCCTTTTATCCCTCAGCTTTTATACTGAGCATGAGGCAGATGGGATGGAATACCCTGTTGGTCAGTTTTGGGTCACCTGTCCTGTCCGCTCCTCCCCGCAGGTGGGACCCCTTTACGCTTTTCTGCTTCCGACCCTCCAAAGGGGCAAATAACAAAGTTAGCTGCCCTTGGGTGTTATAGCAATAAGTATAAGCAGGAGCCTCTCTGCATACCATGCCTGGGCAGCAACTATAAACATAGGTCTTATCACTCTGAGAGCAAACAGTTTCTGCACAATATGCTGTTAATTTCAGTAGTTAGAAGAGGCTTAGCTGCAACCCAAAGTTACTAAACAGAAAATTGGTTCTGTTTTACCTCAAACCAGGACACTTGGCAAAATGACAATGAAGTTATCAACATAAGAAAGTTCCTAAAGAGACAAAGGACGTACTTAATGTGGTTTTTTTCTGCCAATTTAACAGGTGATATTTCAGTAATCCAGCAACTCTGAGGCATCTGAGCTCCTCAACGCACCCTAAAATGTTGGTGTGTTGATTTAAGATAGCATTATTGTCACAGTCATATTCAGGTACCATTAACAACATTTTAAGGCAACTGTGAGATTTATAAAGAAATGCCAACAAACGGGTAAACAAGTCTTTCCTTCTTGTCAGGATGTGAGAATGCTCAAATTCCACTTCATTTGCCCTCTCAGAGGTTTTGATTCCCTTTTCCACAGATTGACCTCACCTAGCTCTTTTCCTCACAAATTTTATCTTCTCACGTAGACACTATAAAACATAGCCATATTGGTAACGTTACCCCAAGGATCAATTTATATTTACTTAATTTGCATGTAACAGAATATCTATGAATATTCAGTCAGACCATTTATTTCACTGAATAATGAATTACTTATCCATTCACAAACACGACGTTGCATTAATCAACTCTTAATTTTTCAACTCTTACAAGTTTCTTAAATTAAAATATATTTAATTGATATCATTTAATTCAGGTAGTTACAACTTATAAACACAGAACTTCAGCTTTATTTTAATAATTATGGAATATCATGGAGACCACTTCCAGTCTTTTGATGGTATAAGTGTCACATACTCATCATTCAGCCAAAACTATTCAAATGAGGGATATTCCTTTTCTGTTGTTGATCTGAACAGATTTAAAGCATTTTCTGTTAAGACCATAAAGGATGAAAACAAAGAAAAAAGGACTAAAACAAAAAGAAGGAGCCAAAGTGACAAATGTTCTTGCCTACTGACATGAAGTCCACAAACTGGAGATGATGACTAGTAAAGAATCAAAGAGAAATACGATGAATAACGAACACAGGCGACTGGTGAACAAAGATGTGAAGAACTTCCCAACCAAGCGCTCTAAGTAACTTTCTTGTAAATCACAATTTAAAAGTTCCAAATCGTTGCCAGCACTTTCTGGCTTTCTGTAAGTAGCAGACGCTTGTGGAAATAACACTGTTCTGATTCAGCACAGAAAAAAATCACCAATTTGTTCAGTTGACACCCCTGGCATAACACAGAGTAAGCTGATTACATATGCCGTCTTTCCCCTAGGTTCTCAGTAGGAAGTAGGAAACTGCAAGAGAAGTAACAATCTCTTTGACATACACAGTTTTTGAGTGTGCTCTGTGTATGAATCATAGTGCAGGTCTGAACAATACCAACAGCTGGTGCAAACGTATGGACCATGGCAGGTAGCACTAAGTTGTTCAGGTTTAAGAGTTAGAAGAAAGATTGATGCTGCTGCTTTCGTCTTCTCTCTACCCCCATTTTTCAGAGATTTCACGGAACTATGTTCATGCCTTTACAAAACCAATTCTCACAAGTTCAAGAACTTCATTAATGATTTATTTTAGCATCTTAAAATGAGTGCAAATGTTGACAAGATACCGAATATTAAAATTTCTCAAGCATTTCCTTATTTGTATTATTTCAATAGCTGTTGTACAGGTTCTACATTATATTCTGATCCCCCTATCTCTTGGAAGACAGCGTGTTTTCTTAAATAAGTTTATTCAGCATGTCAACTATTTTAGAACTGATTAATTTCCTCCACTCTTCATTAATTCGTATAACTATTTTCTCCTTGTGTTTCTTCCCCCCCCCGCAATCCATTTATAAGAGCTCTTATTCCCACACTGCCAACTGGGAAAATCTTTAATGAGTTGAAAGCTGTAGTAAGAGGTTTCCTGTTTTGTAGCAACGTCTGCTAGAATGTTCTTTGTTTGATGAGTACAAGGACAGACCCAAAGAACAGTGACCTGAATCTCTGGCACTAAACTTTCAAGTATTGCAACTGGATTTTACAAAATCCCGCACCACCTACTAGCCTTGAATGATGCTGCAGCTTTCGATCTGAGAAATACAGAGTCGATACATAGGATTTTAGATAATAAAGATCAGACGTATATCCTCCACAGAAGTAGGACAGTGTAACTCAGTGACCTTCAAGAGTTACCACTGGATTTTCTGATGCTACTGGTTTCAAGTCTAGGCTAACATCAGTACTGCCGCACCACAAAATCAAATGGAAGGAAGAATTTATTCGAGAGTAACAACCTGCATATGGAAATTCAGCGTTCGTTCTTAGTAAGTCTAACGATTCATTCGAGCTGACCTTTGCCTTTTGTTGCTTAGTTTCTCTTTCATGTGCCTTCCCCCATCACCAAGTCTTCTGCCACCTGAAATAACAAACACCTTAAATTAATCTAGAGTTTAAAAAGTTATATGAAACAGAAATTACCTAAGGATGGCATTTCTCTTTGCTTTTTAAATTATTTCCCATAATTTTCTAGCAGCAGAAAATCCTTGA
Source organism: Himantopus leucocephalus (assembly GCA_003993805.1). Lineage (NCBI taxonomy): Eukaryota > Metazoa > Chordata > Aves > Charadriiformes > Recurvirostridae > Himantopus > Himantopus leucocephalus. Next base: position 21,376,365 of record RSEF01000007.1, read on the forward strand.
TTTTCTAGTAGTCTCTACTTCTCCGTGGAGGAATTTCATAGCTCAGAGTCGAACTCCAGCAGAGTCAAACCATCTCTGCTCTGATGGTTTGTTTTACACCTGAATTCTTATCAGTCATCCTAAGAGCCATTCTGCAATTATCTCATAAAGATTAAATTACTAATACTAATGAAATACTAATTAAAATCACTTCTGTTACGCTTGAAGACAGAGGAAAACCCCCTGTGGATGACAAAGAAAATGCCAGCTGGACAATGAAATCTTGTAAAACCTATTTTAAATATTATCCCACCAGAGGAAAATCAATCTAACACTGATTACATATTACAGATGAGGGCTGGGTTTTTTAAAACATAATTTTTATGTTTAGCATGAACAGTGATTATGATCACAAAGCTGCTATATAGAGTTCATTTGCAGTGAAATCTTCATAGCATAATGGGCAAATAAAGACAGAGTTTTGATTTCTTTTAAAGAAAAATAAGTTTGTTGAGCATTTTTTGCAAGGCATGTGTAATAATAGAGAAATTATGGCTAGATACACCATACCAAATCTTCAGGACTCTAAATGAAAATTAGAATTGTGATATGAAAGTAACATATTGAAAAAATATCTTTTCCCTTCTCTTTTTGGAGCATTGGCTATTCAAAGACAGAAAACAGCCATTTTCAGTAATGAAACTAGAAAATATATTGTGCCTAATAGGACCTACTGTTTGGACTAAAAAAATCAATAATACTAAGAAGCAGCATAAATCTCGTTATTGATTTTTTTTAATAATTTTATTAATAGGTCTATAAAATACGCAGTGAAACTTTTCTTTAAATCACATCCAGCATAGGTTAGTCACAGGACTCACTTTTAGTTTTATCTGAAACATGGGACCAGTATTTCATTTATACTACAGTAGTTCTAAACAGGGGCAAACAGGGATGCTTAGAGATGTAACCTGAATGTTATTAAAGTACATTATTACTAGTGAATGATAACAGTTATGTTCTCTGTAGATGTATAAGCCTGAAACTTTCAGGCCTGACCTAATTTAGTAGTATTTCATGAAATGAATCTTAAAAAAAAAGAAACCATTTTTGTAAATTTGCTGCTCATGTTAGAAATCTCAAGAGTTCTCATTAACAGAAAATTACATTCATGCGATCAAGAAAGCTTTTGTCATCCTGCAGATGAAATAAGTCTGTGTGGAGTCATGAACTAATTCAAAACTATTTGAAAAAGCAGCTAAAACAAAAACGGGCTTTCTTCTGATGAGTTCTTACTAAAAAAAGGAATATCACTAAGGAAACTGATTATTCATGTGAATAGATAGTTTCTATGAAAAAACTGCAGCTATCAAAAAGTTCCAGACTTGGCATTGAATGTGGTCCATAGGTGCCTGAAGCAGAAGTAGCCCCCTTGCTGCACGGTATTCGTTTGACACGCTTACAGTCTCTCAGCAGTCACTTGAATGCTCCCAGACGCAGTGAAGCCCTCTTAATTTGTACGTCTGTGGAAATCTTCATTTTTTTTCCATTACTAAAAGCAGGCTGGCGTATCATGAGGTGCTGTGGAGTCAATTTCCTGATCTGCTTAAAAGTTAACTACTATTAGTAATATATACAAATATATGTAATTGTATGTATTTTTTGTTTGTGTATATATCTTTGGAAATACCTACTTTTTTATATATACACATTGTTCATATATCTATAAAAAAATAGATGAGACAGACGTCTGCATAAAGGCAACTCATTCTCCATATATATGGCTGGCATATACAGCCATAACTCTATCTACTTGTTGATCAAGGTCGTTGAGAAAGTGGTTAAGACTGCAAACTGCTGGTGAAGTCTGTTCCACGCCTGTTATTTCAAGTCAAAAGAAGGGCAGGGAAAGGGAGTGGAGATGTTTTTGTGGCTGGTTGGTTTTAATTTTGTGATGTTTCTAAATTGAAGTAAATCCTTCAAACTCTAGCCCAAGCTATTACTTGTCAGCAAAACGTAGTTTTAACTGGTACATCAAACCCCAAACTGCTATCTTCTCAAACAAGTCATGCTTTTATGCAATGAGGAAATAGCAATCACTTCACTTCCCATCATCTTATTTGCACAAAGAATAGATTCGTTATTGTCTCCCTTATGAACACTTGCTGCAAAAGTATGTCCAGTACATCCTAAATCAGTGGTATTACTGCTGCCTTCCCTGTGGGCTTTGCACAGATTTATTCTACCATAATCTGTTAAATGTTAAGCATTCCTTTAGCATGTGTATGTTACTGATATTGTTAAATCTGTGTTTCTTACTGAAAGCTGCATATTGGAACCAGCCATTTAATTCTTTACTTTTTCAGATCATTCTGAGTGTGTGTGTGTCTATTCTTCTAAGATATTCAAGACGAATCTTATTATAACTTTTAAGGAAAAACATCCATAGTCTTTCTTGAATAAGAACTGCAGAGTCAAAACTCGTGTTGGATTAACCTTAATGCTTCCAGAACTGGAAGCACTTTGGTGTGCCCATTGTGCTGAACATCCCTGTCTAAATTATATATTTGTAAATATTTCATTATGGCTTACTATTGTCTCTAATCTCCTTCCTACAGTTGATGCCAGTTGGTTGCAAGAACAACAGAATGCCCCAGGGTTGCAGGGAGTAATAGCAGTGGTTCAGGAGGTTCAGTGAGCTCTGCTCACTGGCTCCGTACTCAGCTAAGGTCTTTGCTCAGCAGGGGACACTGGGTTCTCACAGGTGCATGCTCCTAAATACAAAATCAGTGTCCTATCTACTTCACACAAAATATGCAGCTGCTATAACAGATGGTGACCTAGTAAAAGGTTAGAAAAAAAATCCAAAATAATGATGTTGGTTGAAAAATACACTATTCCAGTCAGGAGAAGGTGGAACTGTCTTGCAAGGGCAGTTCTGAGTTTCTGAGTAACTACTGATAATCGACGCAAATGACTATTTAATGATTCTAAGTACAGCAAAATTAAAATCTGTGCATTTAAGAAGTTTATTTTTAGGAAACATTGGTGCTAGTCTATCCTAATCTTGTGATGTGGCCAGTTTACATCCATCTAACAAGGATGTCATTAAGAAAACAGTTTTTCCTCCCTTTTCTTTCTCTGATACATGGTTATCTGCTGATTCATTACAGGTAGATTAAGTCCCCATCGCTGCAGTGACTGGAGGCAGCAGACGTGCCCAACAAGAATATGTCTGTAAACTAAGAATATGCTATCTCTGACGGAAAGCAAAGCAGTTCTGCAAAAACAAGCAGTTCTGCAACCTGCAAATCATGTGAGCCCCACTATAGTCTGGATTTTCATTTGTAACCCTGTGTGGACTCCTTGGCAATATAGTGAAATTCATACTGCATCTTTTCACTTAGTGGTGATCCTAACTGCTGTCTTTCTCCTTTACTAAAATGCTTCTTTCCCTGAAATTTGAGGTCTGTTGTCATGTTTGCTACCATGCTTCTCATGGCTCTCCTCCTACCTTTAGATTTAGCTGAAATTGAAGGGATCAAACAGCGAGGTCAACTGAAGACAAATTCTCTTTCCTACCACAATTTTTAACGACATAGCAATGAAAAATATTCTAATGTACAAAAAGACAGGCAATATTATCTATGTGCGCCTTGTGATGCCAGCAAATTATAAAGCTAACAAAAATAGAATTAGAGTTGACTTAAAATCTTTATGTTTTGTTTTTGTAGTGTTTTCTTTTTCACATGCCTCATTGAAAACAGCTGGAGAAAACTATTATGCCTTACTTCCTAGGCTTGTTCTCCTTGTACTCGAGAATAACACATTGGCACAAAGGAGCTAAACCTTCTTTGAGATGAGATTCCAGCTACTCAGACATGTGATGGTTGTCCAGTGGTTATTCTCAGGTGTGCTTCCTGGCAACAGGACTTTTTTCTTTTTGCAAGTTCTGAAGCTTACTTCAATGACGAATTAATAAGCTCCTCCATATTTCAGAGGAATTAAATACTTACTTTAGACAATATCCCTGGGGTCACTTGCTAAAAAGTTCTGTAAATAAGAAAATTGTGCATGCATTGTGTGCTGCCTGGTTTTGTATGTAAGTGCCTGGTTATGGATACCATGGGCAGAGAAAAAATATTGATATAGACCGGGCCAGCTCAGGTCCAGCAAGGTGATACCAGCTCTGGAGTGCTGCCAGAATGTGGCTCCTGGAGCAGGCAAACGGCAGACAACTTGTGCGGTAATGTGCCCATTTGAGCATGCCTGCCATGACCTGCCGGCACTTCTGGTTCCAAAATGTCTTACTGGGTCAGGCAGACCCAGGTCCGGCACCTGAACTGGCTCCATATGTTTGCGCAGTGTGCACATTGAGCAGTTCTGGGAGAGCTGGTCACAGGTGGCGCACCAAGCTTCAGAAGCAGTGGAATTAAATTATTCCTCAGGCTAGGAAAGAGAGCTTCTTCCAGTCTGTTTTCATGGCAGATAACGGAGTGTTGACTTGACTTTAATGCTTCAGAAAATCTTTTTTCCCCTTACTGGTAACAATGTAAATAGTATTATATTGTACAGTGTTTAGCAAACCTGGTTGTGCAAACCCCACCAGTTCCAAAATGAGATAGGTAGCACACAATGAACATTAAGTTTAAGAACTTTCCCAAAAGTTTCCATAAAAGACAATTTAATAATGTAGACACCTGTGATTTTCTTTGGGAAACGGTTTTATCTTTGCAAATGATACTGTGCTACTTATTTTCTCTCTGTGCAACTGAGAAGCACTTTACACAAATGTTCTCTTCTATTCTTCTTTCTTTAGATTAACGTGAGCTTTACAGGAACAATGTTTGTTTCGTAAGACTGATGTGAAACTTTGAAAGGCCTTCTGATTTGCTTATATTACATTTAACTTCACAGTGAATACTCATGTTTTTAGCCTTTCCCTCACCTGGATTAGAAATACTTGCTTTTTGTATTAGGTACAAAAAATAGTTGGCTACATCACCTTCACACCTGTCTTTCTTAAAGACAAAGATTCACAGTCTCTTTCTACATTTTGTTGTGTTTATTTTGAGAGACAACATGATTTACCTTTAAATGTGGCTCTGTATGGGCACTATGGAAAAAATGTCCCACATCCACATGTTTTAAAGAAAAACATATTCCATATGCATAGGTTACATTCATATTCAGCTGTTCCTCTTTTCACTGTCATTCATTCTTCCCATGTTAAAATATCTGATGATCTCATTCCTTATTCTTCCAACTTGTTTTTTAAAATAATCTTTTATAACTTTAGCATCAGTGACAGACATGTATTTCTTGTCTTGTGCACTTATTTGAACTTATTCAGCTTTTTATCTACTTATTCATGTCTTCCTCTTCAGAAAACGCCCTCAATTATCCAAAAAATGAAATTATATGAATTACACGTTTTGTTTCTATAAATGTGTAGGTATCACAAAGTAATTAACATGCAGCTATTCTAGCCTAGATTCTATTCTTTCATACTATAAAAAGTCCAGGTGCTACAGAAATCAATGGGGAAACTTACATTAATGAGCTAGGATTTCACTGTTAACTTGTTGTAAAAGAGAAATGGCACTAGCAGTTCACTGATGATGGGCTACTGTACAGTGCAGTGACCAAAGATCAATATGCCAAGATACCAGAAGAAAAAGTCATTGTGCACAAATCTACGTGCTGCATTGCTGAGACAATGGTTTTTATAGCACAAACAAGTTTTCCCACACTTTCTCTCAAAAGCGAATTCTGTGTTTGTGAAGAATGAATTTTACTGGCTCAAAATGTCTGCAGGCTGTTCTGATCAGCCTTGTGAAGTCCAGGATTACAGATTTCATCAGTCTCTAGGTCAGAGACCTTATGTAAAGCTGAGGAGGGAAGGAAGCTAGACAAGATGCTTCTTACAAATTACCTTAAAATATCTACAGAAATCGCTAACAGGCTGCTAAGCCCTTGTCTCACCACAGATGCTTTGCCTTCTTCCTCAGCCATGGCTGAACATCTAGGTCTTGATCGGACCAATACAATAAATGGCAATGGTCCTGAGCACCCTCCTACTTGAAATATAATTGGACAGAATTAGCATGGAATTAAGAAAAATCTAGTTCTTCTAAGTTTCTTCAAAACACTTCCTCCCGCAATGATCAGAACTGTGTAGAAATATAGATAGTATCTCAATAAATTGTGAGAGCTAATTTATAGCCTTAAAATATAAAAATTAAAAATATGCTTTCATATTATTCTGATTTTACATAATTGAGCACAGCCTGTTCTGGTAGAAAAGAACAGCTGTCTGAAGTAACTTCATGTTACATCTCCACTGGCACATATTTTTCTATCTAGTTACAGATAATTGTATGCAATTACAACATTTTAGTAATCTCTGTAAAACAGTTAATTTAGTTGTCTTTTTTTTTCTTCCCTGTTTTTTTTCCCTTCTAATTCTCACCCTCCACTTTCTGAAGAATAAATTGAAATCCAGAATGGATAAGCTAGGGACTTCACAATTGTTTTTAACAATCTTAAATGTGGAGCATCTACACATCCCACCTTTATTGCTACAAATTTTGCCCAGACATTAAAACACTTTGTATTGAGTACAGCTCGCCTGTATCACATAAAGACATTTCAAACTTTTACGTTAGAAAAAATGCAATCAAATGGAGCAGGTGCATTGGTGNGCTACAAATTTTGCCCAGACATTAAAACACTTTGTATTGAGTACAGCTCTCCTGTACCACATAAAGACATTTCAAACTTCTATGTTAGAAAAAATGCAATCAAATGGAGCAGGTGCATTGGTGCAGCTAAATTGACCATTCATTTAAAACTCCCAAGAGTCATATATTTCTCAAAATCTTATTAAAAGCATTTCCCTGAAAGTCGTTTTCCCCCTGTAGCTTTTATCTGCACCCAAAGCACAGTGAGTTACAGCTTTCTAGATTCCCTCTAATTTAAGTCTTCTCGGGACTTGCCCTTCTTGGCCGCCAAGAGAGTAAGTCCCTTTGCTCCTAAGCTGGTGCATGTGCTGTACTGCACCAAAACAAGACCTGTACCAAAACTGCCAAGTGATTGCACACTTTCTGCATTTCATGCACTTCAGTCTATGCCCCAGTAGTAAAATCCTTCTATACTGCCACTGTGGGTGGTCTTTTAACAAGTAAGCATAACAAGGTATAACAAAGAATGTTTCACACAAAAGAAGATAGAGTAATTTATTTGTAAATTTCTATAAAACCTTAATTAGACTAGCTAATTAAGGCTTCTAGAGCATGTCAGTTCTGCTTTTCCCAAGCAGGAGAAATCAGAGATCCTCTAGGTCTTTTTGAAAATCTTGGCCATTACTCAAATTACTTTAATTCCAATGAAATTTTGGCTTGAAATCACACAGATGGGGTTTTTTTCCCCTCCAAATCCTGCAGTGAGTCCCATACAATAGGTACACAGAATAATATGAAAGCATTTAAACAAACTAGCTTTTATTTTTCAGTGTTCAGCACCCAGAAAGACAATCAAGGTTAAATGGAGACGGAAATATTGTACAGTTCTTAGTATCAAGATATTTCATTGTGGCAGTGTAGCTGACCAGTTTTGAAATATTATATAGCATTCTTGCCTTTGCAAGAAATGTGGGGGGTTTGTTGTCTTTGAGCATTTATTTTCTGTATAGGTTTGCTAAACTACAGAAAAACACATGTAGGTTAGTTTTCACTACAGCTAGTAAAACAAATAAAACTTGTGGACGCAAGCTATGCAACATGCCAATACACAGTTCTGGGATTTCTGAGATTCTGTGTGTTTGTTTATACAGTGAGTAAAAAGAAAGTAGTAAACAAAGAAGCTTGTTTCCAGTAGGGGCTGTATGACCAATTTTATACAATTCTAGCATTTTAAAGACAACTGCAACAAAGAAAAATGAATAAATGAAGGGTTGTGGAAGGAGTCTGCCTGTTTCATCTGTTGAGTGCCATTTCAAAATGCAGGTTTCTACTGTTCTTTCAGTAGGTTGGAGAGGGTTTTCTTGCCAACAGTAGACTTGCAAGTTTCAGTGCCAAAAAACTTTAGTGAAATGTCATTCTCCGCTATAAACAATATGCAAGTAAAACATGCTTTCCGTTTCTAGATTAAATTACCCATCAAATACAAAGGAAAACCAAACTAATCTAGTCTTGTAACAGGTGCCAAAGGCTTCTAGGTAGACTTCGTATAATTTTTGCAAGCATGAAGAATGAATGGCTATCTGTGTATAACCAAGTTTTTATAAGAAAACTTTCTGAAATACGTACTTTACTAAAAAATAAAAATACTGTACAAATCAGCTGTGAAGAAATTCAGCAGGGGGTTCTGCGGATGAAAGCATAATGCTTTATTTTCAGACTACCATCTTCCATAAATTTAAGTGCTCAATATTGTACCAGCCAGGTGTCAGAAATGAATAGTGAACCTGCCAGGAGAGATGTTTTCCATTTCTTAACCACCATCCTGGTCCATGACAGAATTGATTGGCTTTTTCACATATACTACTACTACTGGCAGAGATAAAATATTATCTCTCTTTAAATAACTATCTTTACACCAAATTTGTTCGCTTCAAGTGAGTTCAGTATGATAAATATTTTGATTTTTTAAAAGATAAATGAAATAATCTAAATCCTCAGTACTATTAAGTTCTTCTTTTTAGAGAATACTAGAACACACTTTTGACAAAGGGCTTGCTTTATAATTTAAACATAATATAAGCACAACGTGCGGTAGATTTTTCTCTTGTCTGGGTGGAACCTGACCTTTACTTCACTGAATGGGTTTCTTAATCTATTAGGGACTGTATGCTGTTTTCCATGATGAGAATTTGAGTTCTCAGTCTGACTCGATCGCCTTCCACTATGGTTGAAGGTGTTAGTAGATTCAACAAGACTTTTCTGCTGTCAAAATACTGATATTAAAAGAACTCATCAGTGACTGGCCACTCTTTAGTAGTCTGCTGTATGGTGGAGCATTTCCTATGATCTGTGAATTATGAGATCAATTTGTATCACTAAAGCATAACAGAGTTACAGGAAAGTCTTGTTACCAAAACTGATTCCTTGCATCCCCTTAAAACTCTAAACATCAACTACTGCAAAGGAAGGCAAAAGCTTTGCTTCGAATCCCATTCCAGTTATTTTTTCTTTTGTTGTGTTTCTCCCTGCTGGCCAGCCCATGCTGATCTCAGAATGAGACTCTCATACAGAGGTCGGCATTGCAAGGTGAGGGATCTGCCATTAGGCAGATGAAGATTTAATTGAACAATCACCCAGGTCAAAGGGACTCTTTTTTTCATGATTTTAATAGACCTTAGGGTAAGGTTCTTAATTGGGAATAGGCTGCCTCAAGAGTTACGTTGTTCTCAGACGTGAACTTGTTAAAATGTTCGGAAGACAAACTTCTCAAATCTCCTTTGCCACATGTTCAGTTTTTTCATTAATTCTTTTTGAATGTGTCTGTATAATTTGGTCGTATGTTGGCACTGAGAGGTTGTTATTTTCCTCTTGCTCTGCTTTACCACTAAAATAATAATATACAAAAAGCGTGTCACTGATCCAAAGTCATGTGTCTCTGTGTCTTTAGGAGCCTTGCAATGAGTAGGCAATTTTGCAGCTTTCATTGCAAAAAGCCACATTTTGATCAGGAAGCCTTCCGAAATGCTTCTGAACTCCCATGTTCTTAACACCGCAGATTGCATTTGAACCAAAGATAGGTCAGTGAATAACAGAGGAAAACACTGCTACTAGTATACCCAAGTTTGCTGTGGTTCTGTTTCCTTCTTTCGTGACCTCAGTGTTCTCTTAAGGCAATAATTGTATGTGAACATGAAAGAACTGCTAACCTGATTGTAGTAAAATTAAAATGACAAGTTACAAGAGAATTTTTCTATATGTCTTGACAGATATTTTAGAACAATAGCAGAGGACTACCAATGACTTTTCTGGATAAAAAGACTTCCATCACCCTTAAAACATTTTCTCATCTTCCATTATGGTGCTTTCCACAGTGAGCCGGCAAGATGAAGGTATAATTATGCAAACCTGAGAAACTGTACAGTTCTCTAAACAGCAGGTTATCTTCTTCATAACAAAAAGGATTCAAAATCTGTTTCCAAAGCATATTACTCCTGGGGAAAGTTATATTTCCACAATTACTCTCAACAGCTCCATCTCAGGATTTTCAGCACATAAAATAGTTTATGTTTGGAGAATACCTATGAAAAGCCAGATGCAATTCTACAAATGTTGCACATTGCCAGATTATATAAATTTAACTCTACAAGTTCTCCTTATGGATACAGAAATGCATGGGTTCTGTATGTCTTCAAAATCACAGATGAGGACTTAGTGATGCAGTCATTTGTATTAACACACTGCTGTGAGAACTTTACTCCCTGTACACCTCAATTACTTCTATGGGTTTCATACAGTCCTGATGCAAGTAACAGCCCAGCCCCGGAATGAGAAGTGAAAGGCACAGAAGTGGGTGGCACAGAGCCAGCCCAGGTTTGGCAGCAACACAGCAGTGGTAGCACAAGGCAGCCGGGCCGGGCGATGACTCAGAGCCCCACGCTGCACTCCCCGTCGCAGGTGATGCTTTGTAGCCCCCTCGCTCTCTCTAGCACTGCACAGGCACAGTGTCCTATCTCAGCCTGTGCTCAGCTTCTGAATTATTGAATTGCAGCTATTTAGTCTGCCCAATGAAATAATAAATTGTAGTTTTATGTTGTGGTGCAAAGAAAGCCATCGAAAAGGTTGAGTGGCCATTTCAAATTATTTCTCTGGCAAATGTGCTATAGACTTACTGTTACTAAAATACCAAAACCTAAAAAGTACAGAATATGTTGTCAGTGCTTGCATCAGTTCTAGCTAACAAAAGTACTATCCAGAAGCACAGGTCTACTATGAATAACATTAAGACCATAAACAGTGATTAATAACAGTATGCAAGTATAAAACATTTGTATTGTGAAAGCCAACTGAATTGCTTACATGTCTGTGAGAGTCACTTGGCTTAGCTGAAATGTTGATTGTAAAATAAACGTTTAAAAGTTTGAGTTATTGCTTACATCAATACAACAGGGAAGTTAAAAAGCTTAATGTCAGGTTCCTGGGAGCTTTAAGGGTATATATTTAGGAAAGCGATAACGCTGACTCAGCTTGTATATCTGACTTTTGTCCTTTTCAAAAATAACCCACTTTGTGGGCTAACTGCCCACTTCTGCTTTGTTTCCTCCTTGGTCTCACTCCCATCTTTGCATCACAGTCGCACAGTTCTCGTCTGCAGAGTAGCAGCAGTCTGCTTAGGAAACATCAACAGCTCCAGTTTTCATTCTCAACCTCCTTGCTCAGTTATTCTTAATTCTATTTTCTAGACACTTGTTTTCCATCAATCTTTTAATGATCGCTTGCCACCCTCTCCTGTTTCATCTCTGTCCTCCCCTGAGAGTACATGCACGTATACACACACACATCGCATTTCCTGCAGTTGTTACCCTGCTGTCTACCCTCCTGCCCTCCACCCCTCTGGCTCCAGCCTCCTTTACCAGGGTCCTCATTTAATCTCAAACTCATTTTTATTGCTTTTTGTTTATAATTATGAAGGAAAGATGCTCAATTTCTCTACTAAAAATAAAACATTTATTAACCTTTAAAAATAGAATAATTTAATTTTCCTTTTGTACTTTTATTTCCATGTGTTTTGATTTACATTACACAAAATTCAATTGATAATAAGATATAACTCAGAATGAGCTTAGAGGTTCCATTTTCAGATATGTCAATTTATATTTAATAATTTTCCCATTCTTTCTAGTCATCTATTCCCTATTTTAAGAGATCGGAAGCCTGAACAAATGCTGTCTTTTTCACCAAAATTCATCAAAGCCTCATGGAAGTCAACTCAATAACAATAAATAAGTTAAGTAGAAGGAGAGAGAGCCCAACAAACAACAAAAACTGAAAATGAATTTATTCTAATCCACTTTTACAGCAAGTATGACACTGAAGAGGGTTGAGTGCCAGGAGAGTGCACTGGAAAATCACTGAGCTTTCCTTTTGTTTCATTGTGTACTATGTTCTATAGTTATTATAATATGATACACAATTATTTTTTTTTTATGCCGTGATTTCTTCCTTAGTATCTCCTACTTTCTATTCAGGCATTTTATTCAAATTCTGCTTGACAAAGGTACAGCAGGGATGCTTTGACAAAAACTCAAAATCCTAGATTAGTGCAGAAACTGAGTATGTACTAGACGTGTACGGTTAGATTAGTTCTCATAAAATGAACAGATATGAAGTTATTTTTAAAAGAACTTATTAACTACATTCTTTTCTTACTTCTATCCCTAAAAACTCTGCTTTCATTGTTATCATTTGAGGCATATGGTTAGAGTACCTGGAACCAATCAGTCCATTGAAGCTCATTCTTTCACATGTATTATCATTAATAAGAAAAGGATTCTTCTAGGAGATTAAAGGTAGAGTAAGAACTTGCACCATCTCCCTGCATTCTCTGCATGTTCAATGATGCTTTCAGGGAGAAAAAAAGGTGATGCTGAATTAAACTTCTGCCATGCTTCACTCTTCAGAGTAGAATTGGAATTAAGAGGTGTAAAAATGTTTCTTTCACATGAATATCAGGGGATATATTTGGTAAGAGTGGAGTAAAAAAAGTGCCACTTCTATGTAATTAATGTAGAGAGTTGGGTTGTTACATACCCAAAGAGTTTATGACATTTCGCTACACATCTGGAGTGGATCACCTCAAGTCATTTTGGAGAGGGTTCAAACAGCACCATGCTTCTTTAGCTAGCCAACTCAAAGCTGAAAAGGAGCATCAAAACTTCACATCTTTGTTAGAAATTAATGTAAAGAAATCCATGAGCCTCTTCCATGCCTCCTCTGAGAGGGATTATCCTTGGGGCACACATAACAGAAGCAGCGTTCCTCCCTGCTCAGTGAACACAACCTGACTTTCCCCTGGGGATCAGTGACACCTCTGGTACATCCTTGCGCGTGTAGATGCAGACCACAGATGGGATGATTTGGGAATAGCACAAAGGTAAAACCAAGACTAAATATTGGAGGGTGATATAGTTATACAAGTCTTTTAGATCTTAATGTAGAACCTTCCTTGACAAAACAGCTATAAATACAGTCAAGAATAAGGTATTTACTTACCAGAATACCTTATGGAACAAACTAAGGAACTGGCTGCTTTGTTTAGGTATTTAAATGTTTGTTTAGATTTAGAAGTTTAGTTTAGATTTGGTTTGTTTAGAAGCTCACGTTTCCTCCCTTTACCTTCTTTGCCCGGGATACACATGTGTATAGTTAGCATACAGGCTTCAAGAATAAACAGGTCAGGTTTGTATGGGGAAAAACGGTAAAGGCAGGTGTGGATGACAAGGCCGATTGCCTAGGGGTGAAGTAGCAACAGCTTCTGTAGCTGATGATGACCTGGATAGGAAACATCCTCTGTCTGACCTTATCTGCTAACTGCAAGTCATTCCCACTGCAAACAAGGATTTGCCGTGTCAGACTGTCAATACCGTCTCTCTCATTGTTGTTACAAATTCCCCCTTTTTTCACTGTTTGCGCTGGCTTTGGACAGGACCCTCACACCTCACTGTAAGAATGTAGCTGACTGCTGGGCTCTGGGTTTCCAACCCTAAACCCCAGCGGGCCTGGGGTGGGGGGCGATGAGGAAGATGACATAACACGTGTTGGCTGTCCCTGTTCCACCCATAAATAATGTTAGGAAGGTTGCTGTGGCGATGTTTTCAGTCACACATGCTTTCAAGCTCAGTAAGTTGAGCCTTCTATTCACATTGGGTTTTAGGCAATGTAAAAACTACGAGCCTCATCACAGACCAACTCCTTCTCAGCTGAGTGAGAGGGAATAAAAAAGATCTTGTTAGAAGACACTGTAGGTTTTCTAATAGTCCTGATTTTTCTGCTAATTGTTATCATACAAGTAATTCCATTTACATCGGAATTACAATAGAATAAAGCAAATGTAGTATCAGGGGAGAGCACGTGCAATACAGCTTTGCTCATTTCTGTGCACCAATATTACCATTTAGTGAAGAATGATTATTTTTTAAAAATATATTACAGTATTTTATCAACCAGGTAACAAAGCAAAACAAGTTAGTTTCATTTTTTCCATAGGCTTTCAAAAGAGAAAGATGTACATGTTTTCCTGGTAGCTTTTCCTTTTTTCCAATGTAGGTAAATCATTTTTTAGAAAGCTCAAGAACTAGGGAATCTTTATCCGCAGAAGCTAACTAGAACCAGACAGAGCCTCAACTTAGTGCCCCAAATTTACCCAAAGGCACCACAGTGTTACACGGTGGTGTTTCCAGAGGTGCTGGAACACTATTTGTTCCCCACAGCAAGTTCATTTGCTGTAAAAATTAGCTACTGTGAATAAAAGTCAAAGACTTTCAGTGACAAAAACGGCTTCGAAATGAAAAGAACTACTTACAGAAAAGATACATTATGAACACAGACTGGTAATTTGCAGCTGTGTAGAAGGACAGGAGTGGCTTCTGCTGCTCTGTGAGGCAGGGACAGTCATTCAGTCACGGGGTGCGGGGACGATTGCCGCATGCTAGCAGGACAGCAAGCCAAAACCCAGTAAGCTTCAGCCTGAGTGGAAAAAAGGGCCAGTGATGGACTCTCTCAGCACACTGAAACCAGTTTTCCAAGTGGGACCACAAAAAATACTGTACTTTATTCCTAGTACCTGTAAAACCTTACTCAGTACAGAATGATAAATCCTACTGGCAGACAAGCAAAAACAACTGGGAAAAAAGATCTCTTGACTTTCAGGTTCTTCCTTATATTTCTGCATTTCCCTTAGTGAAAACTATTTTTCATCTACAGCATAAAGAGAAAGCTGACACAAAGCAAACCCCCAAAAAGCCTGTTCCACACACCGGGCAGAATTTTTAGCAGTTATAGCCTTGTTAATGCTACTTAGAAATGTAAGCTTTAATATATTTCTAGTTATTGAATAAGATGTTACCAAATATATCAGAATATAATGTCCTTCTTGATGTTCAGCTGTAAGCTAAGAAAATGTAACTGTCAGAAATACATGAATGTTATTCCAAATTTTTTAATTAAGTGAATGGGCTCAATTCTAACACATAGATCTGAGATTACTTCTGGGTCTTATCTGATGATGAGTTCTTTGAATTTCATCTTCTCTTGGAGATATTTTTATATCTCATTTTTGATCAAGTAAATTTATCCGTTTTATATCTCATTTTTGATCAAGTAAATTTATCCATGTGATTTATCTTCAAGACAGGGGGATGATAATTCTTTCCCATTGAAAATGTGCCCCATAACCCTTTAAAGTATTAGGAGTACTAGTATTACTCCCATCCAGAAACCTATGAGCACTCAAGCAGCCCAGTTTAAAAAAACAAAACAAAAAACCCAAACAATCCCCCCCAAAATCAAGCATGTTTTTTATTTGCATAATCATCAACAAAATACACTCTTTCCTTCCTATATCATATAACATTTTTTTTTGAGCAAAAACATGTATTAGTGAACATGAGCTCACAAACATATCAATTTGTTAGAATTCCATAAGGATATTTTTCTATTTTTTGTAATACTTTGATTACATTTGAGATTAATCTTAAAAGTGCGGTGGTTCATCTCTCAGAGGAGGGTTGACGCAATAGGGTCTGAATAGGTATTTCCTCAGAGATCTGCACAGGCTTCTCTGAAGAGGAGGATGGCATTAGAAAGTAATAGAATTCACTCTGTACACAGAATACTGAGCAAATGGACAATTAATCATAGAGCGTCAATCAATGAAGGTCCCAGAATCTTTGTAAGGATGTTTATTGTATAAAGTCATCAGACTCCATTGATTCCACGAAGGGCTGCACGCTTCAGTTCGCACCACCAGCAAGCTGTAGCAACCTCTTTGAGGTAGAGAGCTCTACAGGCCACTGGCAAAGATCAGAAAGAAGGGGAATGCATCCAATGATTAATATCCTAAAAGTTAACAGAAAGCAGCCTGACTAATTCAGTAATTTTAAGAGAAAAACTGCAACACTGTGGACTACAGATGTCACTGGCCAGAAATAGTTGGTGACACAAAGAATTCCAGGAGGTTTAATTTTATACAACCACACCACCAGGAAAGTTTATATAATCTGTTAAAGCATTTTCAGCTTTGATACACTGATTCTTGTTAGGTTTCTTAGATGGAAAAGCAAGTGCTTTTCATTAGAAGACTTAGCTAGAATGTAACCATTTAAACCTGAGCCCAAAGACATAAAAGTCTTCAAAAGTCTAGGTTGTTCAGAGGCCAATTAAATTTTTCTCTGCTATAAGACAGCAGAATTGGATTTCAGTTTGTTCCAGATAAGTATTTGGATAACAAAACTGAGCCTATTAAGAAAATATTTCAGAACAAGAGATGGTGCTGGAAGGAGGTGGAAAAGGTGTTTGTACTGTCTGGCAGCTAATGTGGATTCCTTGCACACAGACCCCTTTGCTTCCATGTCTGGACTGCTCATACTCCCCTTCTGTCACCGCCTGAACGAGATTGCATCAAAATATTTAAAAGGAAAGATATAAATACTAATGAAGATTAACTTGGATTTTATTAGGTCTTTATAGTTTGATGTTCCAAACTAAATCACAGCTGGGTACTAACTGACAAAGACAACATTATTAGGTGTGTTATAATGCACCTTAATGCAGTAGAAAAATACTATACAAGAGAGTAACTGGTCTTGTGATGTTTTACGTGGCAACAGGAGCTTCAGAAAGTGAAAATAAGGTTTCACTATAACTATGCAAAACTCATAACATGGTTTTAGTTTTTAGGGACTCATATAATAAATTTTTGCATCCTTACTAATTTTAGATGAGTTTATTTGTTAACCCCAATGAAAAAAAGAGTTTAATGTCTATGAAAATTAAAAACAGATTTGTAGTTTTCCATAGCTTTTAATTTTAATTTGGTTTTAGTTCTTATCTGTGTTTTTAAGAAAGTTGGGGAAAAACACTGTATTTAAAAACTTAATGTTCATAACAAATGCTTTAGCTGGAGGAGAAGCTTTATTGATTTTTAGGGCTGGGCTTTGGGAATTGAATTTTTCTGGAGCATAACATTTTATTTACTGGTGGTTGATAAACTGCAGTGTCACCTGCCAGCTGGCTTCGGTTAAAGAACGCTGATTGATAGACTAGGACATACATATGAAGAACAAAATTACAGAAACGGTAGAAACTTTTTTTTCCCCCCTAGAATTAGTCAAGCTAGGTATTCCTTTGCCTTGAACAGGATCATTCTTATTATTTGCTGCCTGCATTATTCTACCTCCTATAGGTACCAATCATCATTACAGTTTCTGTCTACTAGGCTCTTAACGTTCTGTGTGAAAAAATGTTTTGGACGTACTATACAGTCTCCGAATGCTTATCATCATACAGCATAATTTAGACGTTTATCCATGTGTCAACTACAATTTCATCTCCTCTGTATGAAGATGTCTGTGCTAAACAAAGTACTGCGGTGTTCAGAAATAAATAAATAAAAATTACATTAAAATAATTCACATATTAAATGCAGACGTAGAAAGCAATAGCTTTTTCAAGGTTTTTATTGGAGGTTTCCAAACTAATCTAACAACTGATTCCTTTGGTTTTCCATACAGGACAACTAGTTTTAGGTGCGGTTACTAGTAAGTAAATAGCAGCTGCGTCACTGTTTCTTCATGTCTTCCTTTCTCTGCCTTCCTGCTTGTCTGAATCCTGCCTTAACCTTTTTCTTCCTGGCTATGGTCTGCAGGCAACTGCTTTTCACACCTGTTAACCCTGTTTCTTGACTTGTGGTTAGAAACAGCTTGGTCTGTCACAGGGAGGTGCCCTTCTCAAAGGGTCCAAGGCCCAACTGCCCCCCCCCAAAGTTTTGCACTTGAGTTGACAAAGGATTGGCAGCAAGGCCTGTCTCATACCGGTATTTCATAACCATCTTTTCTATCATCAGATGTGTAAGAAAGACTGCAAATGCAGAGCAGTAATCCTAATTTTAATTGGTATTAACAGTGATTTAGAATTTAAATTAGAAGTAATTATCTGGAGGACCACTGATTTTGGTGAAAAACAATGTGAAATTAAACAGCTATGATCAGAGAGGAGTATCTTTATTAGATATACTTTTTTTTTTAATTCCAGGGGGCTCTGAATTCAAACAGATTCATGAAGACTATTGAATATGTATTTAGTACAGTCCTTTTGTTACGTTTTGGATGTCTAGAACATACCAGATTAGACCACAGAAACTCCTTGTAATGTTTGGGACAAATCACCTTCTAAGAAGGCTACTCTATGCCTGTCACGTGTAGCCAAAAAAACATTAGGGCATTAAATTCACACATGTAGGTGGTCTGCAGGCTGCCCACCAGCCAGACACATGGACACAAAGAATACAGTACGGACAAACACACATGACAAGTTTGTGGCTTTAGAGGCCTCTCTTTTGACTACAAGCTGTCACCATTTTAATCAACATACTGTGCCAATCTTCCACGCTAGGAAAGGGAAGCAGGAATTCTCTGTCATTGACCTTTCTGGTTCTCTAATGTATGCACAGAAGGGATCCCCTGTACAGCGCTATTGAAGACCCTTGTACTGCACCACATTCTGTTTGGAAAACAGGCAAACAAAAACTCCTTTCCTATTCATCAAGGTCTTGGAACGATTAATTTTGGTATTCCATCCATACGATACCAAACACAGCAGCAGGAGAGTAGGAAAGTGCAAATGACTGTGCTGTTTTGTGAATGCTATCAATCTGACTGGTCCCATACTTCAGAAGAGCAAACAAAGCGCTCTGTCTTAATTTTCTACCTGCTTCATTTATCAAGGAAACGCTGATCACAAGTTTCCTTAAAATTAGTTGGCAGCTAAAAAAAAAACCACAACAAAACAACAACAAAAACAAGTCTGCACTAAACAAGCATAACCCGCATGGAGGGCATGACGCCTGTTCAGCAGCTCCAGAAGCTGCAAGAATGACAGACGATGCAGTTGCTGAGTGGGCCTTCTTACTTTCCTTTTAGAAGCAACTGTTAAATTAAGACAATGGTAATTGTCACTGATGTAGGTACCTTCATCAGTTAAAAAACTCACAGAGTTTTCAACTTAATTCCTAGAGGAATGCAGAACATCTACCAAAGGGCTCTATCATAACAAAACTGGCTGGCAGTGCAACTCCTGGAAATTTATTTACATTTAAAGAGTTGTATTAAGGAGAAATTGGCAACATCACTTAATTCATGCCTGACTGACTGTCCTTATAGCTGGTAACTGGAGTCAACCATGGTTCAAAACTTGATGCCACAATGCAGCAAGATGAAGGAAGCTGCTCCTTGGTCAGTCTCTGCTCAGACTTACTATAATTGTCATTGAAAGACTTTCTTTCTGTGGCTCTAAATAAAGAGTAGCTAATGTGTGATGTCGGTAGAGAGGAACAGGTGGTAACTCCCTGGGTAGACTGATACTAGTCAGCTTTAACACAATTCAGCTTAAATTCTTCTTCATCGACTGGAATGCAGCTACCTGCTTTGGCCTACCTCACCTCCATCCTCACACAGCTGGAGACAATCTGTAGCTCCTACAGGCACTCACCAGCTGGGTCTCAGCCACACTCACCAGCTGGGTCTAGTCAGAAGAGACTGATGACAAAGACCTTTTGCCAGTCAGGTGCAAAGTTACTGTGGTGTGTAACAAGTTCACAGGTGATTCCCTGAGAACCCTTGATGGAACACAGTTTTCAGTGTACATCTCAAGATCCAGTATGTTAACCATTGAATTGCTAGTATTTAGAAGTTAGAATGATACCACATTAAATACATCACATTTTGGACAAACTATGATAGAAGCATTTTTTATGTTATGGTCAACTATGCCAAAAACTTAAATCTGTTATATTGTTGATTTTGGCTAAGCTGAATGATCCAGAAAAATATCTCCACTAATGTAATATGAAGTCATCCACAAACATGACAAAGATGTCTAGCAACAGTAGCACTTGGTCTTTCTTGCACAATCCAACCATTTTGGTTTTATATAGTATTTATCTTTCAAAGAGACTAAAGCTAGCTATCCACTATGGTTACAAAAATCCCTTCAAGGACTAATATTTCATTTCTTTTTATAGTTCTCTTATGTCTTTAAACGGCTAGATTTTTGGTACTGCAGGTTCCTTCCCTCGATACTCTAGGATTTGTACAGCTTCATATGACTAAAGACTTGAAATACGGAAGCCGGTTATCTTTGCAATATGACAGGGAGATAAAAGTAGGCATTTTATGATTGTATTTCAGGGAAAGGCAATTCAACAGAGGTTATGAGAGACTTAGCACAAATTTTTCATTCACGCTAATTGAGCTTTTATTTCTGTTTCTTTAAATCCCAGAAATCCATTTCTTGTTCTTTTACTTTCCTCAGATGTGACTCCAAAAAAAACCCAAAACCCAACCCAAAACTGTTATTCTGAAAAACTTTTTCTTAATACCTGGCATTATCAGAATTCTTCATATCCTGCTTCAGTTGCAATACTTAAGTTTTGACACTTCAAATACTCAAATCATACAGAAACTATGAGGACTTTATCATCCAGTAAAAACAATTTAAATGTACTGGGATAAGAAAGACGCATTTTAGTTAAATACTGACAAAGTAAATAATTTCGTATGTGTGGCTAACCAATGAGAAAAGAGATTACATCCTAATTNTGTGTGGCTAACCAATGAGAAAAGAGATTATATCCTAATAATGAGCATATTAGAAAAATAAAATGAGCACTTGAAGATCTATTTTGTTTTCATCAACTTGATGCCCATGACGAACGATGAAGGTACTGTTAGCTTGAATGCCAGTGCTTCAAAAAGTTACATAACCTTATCCCACCAGCACACTCAGACAAAACCAATCTTGGTCATTTTTTAAAATACTTTTAATATTTTGAATACTGTCCACCAGCACACTCATACAAACTCATGTGATTTTGTTTGCAGTTTAGCTGCTGTCTGTGCTAAGAATATACTTTGACTGAAAACTTTGTAGGCTCATCAGGAAGAGTGTAGAATTAAGACTATAGAACATACGACATTAAAGACAAGAAGTCAGAATTGAACCTTGAAATTATGGCTTTGAATTACTCTGCTAGTCACAAAATTGCTCGCTCTGGACATTTAAGAATTGTATGTATGTGGTGTAAAACAAGCAAACTAACTGAACGACAGCCCTTGCTCAGACGCAGGAGTTATACCAGTGGCATAATCATACTATGGCGCTTCTAGACTGCTATTCCCTACAGCACTATTACTGTCGATAAGTTTTATCAGCCTGACATTGTTCAATTTACCCTTGCAACCAAACAAGCTAAATATTTGTATCTGTAGATATTTATAAGGATTAAAGGAGCAGAAGCAGTATTCCAGTATTTTCCCTATGCCACACCTCAAATTCCTGAACATTTCCCTGAGAGGGCTCAGGATTTGCATGAGTGCCTACAATCTGGGTGACTGCTGCTCTGGAAATAGAGACTTCACAGATGTTCATTTTGCCTCCTGTAAATATCTGAGTTTTAACAGCTCAGTGCCAAAGCCTACTTGATTTTGTTTCCAACAAAATCAACAAGAAGCACAGTGAATGATAAAATTAGAATGCACTACTATTACTATGTGCTTTTCCTCTGTAGTGCCTGAAAATCCTAATCTTGTGCAAAGTGTAATTCCTTTAAAAAAAACTTCCCTCCCTCCACCCCAGACTCACACAAGCAAGCTTGACAGAGAGATGAGCCTTTTCACTCTCCACAAAATATAAATACACTTTACTAGCACACGCAAATATCAATTTAATAGGTAGCTACTGTATAGACCAGGTTACTGCTAATGTACTTATTTGTTACATCCATTTTCCGCAAGTAATGTTTTAGAGTATTTCTTCTCAATCAACTTGAAGTGGTATTTAAAAAATGAAAAAATACTGGGAGCGCAAAGACAATTTGCAGAAAGTCTGCAAGACATCACTAGTCATGTTGACTTTACAAATTTTGTATCTGTGATGAAACCCTGAATTCTCAGTTGACCTAAGAGATCTTTGAAGGTAGAGAGAAATAAGTGCGTTGTCAACAAGCCTACCATATATGAAGCTAAGGTCTGTAAATATACAGCTTACTAGAAGATATTTCCTTTCCTTTAAACACGTATTTTCTTGACAGCAAAAATTTCAAATTCAGAGATACCCTATAATTCATGTATCTAATGTGGATTGAATCACTAATGGCAAACTTCAAGTGCTTTGGAGAAAGGGCTGTCGTCCTTTTTTACATTTACACTGCCTCACACAGAGTCATCGAAGTTACATATGTGTAAGGAAGAATAATATAACAACATGATATGTAATACTATTATATATAATACTACTAATAATAATAGAGTGGCTCTAAAATGAAATGTGACTCTCTGAAAGATGTTGCATTTTGCAATGTTATATGGCTATCTCAGAAATTAAACTATGTTGTTGTAACAGACTTCTGTGAATATAACTACCAGGACTAACTCCAGCAGAGTATCAATTGACTGCAATCTGCTATAAATGCCTCTCGTGGAGAGATATTTACCTAAAAATCACATTTTCCTTCATAGGCATAAAAGAGAAATAGTATTTCATTATAACAGATTGAGTATGATCTCTGGGAACATCTGAAAACTCACCTGGCACTTGCAGATTGAAAGGGGTTTTTTTTCAAACCCCTTTAAATAACAAAATTTTGTCCAGTTTCACAAAAAGATGCCAAGGAATTGGAGCTGGACTTCAGCAAAAAAATAGCCAGATTTTGATTTAAATAACTAAAATATCCAGATGGGATAGGTTTTGTTTATTCTAAATATGAGTGCCACTTAAACATTCGTAATCCAGTTTTAGAATTATTTTCCAAGTTTCACACCTTCTTCCCATAAGATGTTGGATATTTGGCTCCAGTACTCTGCATCAAATCTTCTGCTTCAGGTTCGTAAAAACAAATTGTAACCCCGTCCACAGAGTTAAGGTAGTTGGAGGGCACACTACAAATCTAATACAAAAAGGCTGAAGCAGAGACAAAACTTCTCTTCAGATCTGCTATTTTAAATAAAATATGCATTATCCAGGTCAGGAAATGAGATTTCAAAAATGCCAAACTACGAAATCAACTACAATTAATGGTTTTCTTACTGCTCCAGCTGCTCTAACACTTCAGAAAGAATGCATAATAAGAATCTCTTAGTCCTCATTAGTTTTTATACAGATTTTTCAAAGATTTTAAGAAACAGTTTATATGAGTATTAGGATCATTACTAGTAATAAAACAACAATCTTGTTATAAGTACCAACCATTTCAACTGAAAGAAATTATCTTAGAAGATTTGCAACAGTGGGTATTTTAAAAAACACATAGAGATTTTCACAGTACCATGGAAAGCAAAAGTATCTGACTCTGCCTTGGTCTTTCCCATGCTCATTGTCCAGGTCGAAACAGTTAAATTGACTGGGAGGAAAGGAAGAATAGAAATAATGTACTTCATATTTTAAGAGACAAACCAAAAAAGTTTCCAGATATTAGACTGTTTCTTTATAACACAGTCTTCTTTGTATTAATACTGGAAATGTTATTATGCTATTTCAGAAGTAAAGTAGAATGAAGGTGGGGTAGTAGAGAACCATCTACAACAGCAACTACAATGTCTAGTCCTTTTTTCTTCTGAATGATTAGTTTTACGTGCTTCATTCATAAAAGCTAAATGAAAAACATGTAAATGTATATAACACTTAAAACTTACAACAATATAAGCCACATCTAAATCAATTAAGGAAAATGATAATAAGAGAAAAATAAAGTTACAGAAGAAGGCTTCTGCATTTTATTTAATAAGGAGCGTTTCTGAAATTAAGTAACTGTTTCTCAGTACAATGTGCGTGGAACAAATCTATTCAAAAGAAGGCATCACACAAAGTCTGAAAAGTGAAGCACAGCCTTTGGAATCAATTTGAGATGCTGCTTCAGTACCAAAGGATCTCTTTGAGAAAAAGATGTTGGACCTTTTTAAAAAAACTACAGAAATTAAACTGTTGGAAGGAGGCTAAAAGGAAGAGTCAAATANCTAACATTTAGAAAAGGCTGGAAAAGTTAGTAATCTGCAAAAGCAGATTATGAAGTTTTTTTGGGGAAAATCTTTGGCTAGTGTACACAGTCATAACTTCATTAACTTCAGCTGCATTTTGATAGTATGTAGTAGTCAATCTGCTCACAAAGTTTTGTGAAGGCCAAGTCCAATGGGTTTCAAATTGCTGTTAGGTATTACATCCTGTTTTCAGACAGCTTACAGTAAGATTGCTTATTGAAAGCATTCTTCAAGGTGAGGCAGCTGAGCCTGGAAAGATAAAATTGCTTGAGAACTATAAATATATGCCATACAACATTTCAAGAGTCTGGAAACCCTTTTGTGGCAGTTTAACTGTACAGCACAACTACTGTCCTATCTGAATCCTAGCATGGCCTAAAAATGCTAAGAAATACCTTTCGTTTTCATCTGAACATCACACTGCTTGCTGGGTTCTTTAATCATCTAATTAAAGAGAGTTCCTAACATTTCTGATTTTCTAATTCACTTTGAACAAATGCAGTAATTGCTGAGGAAAACACACTTGATCTCTGTGTACAATATGTGAGAAAAATTTGCACCAGTGCTCAAAGGAGTGAAGCAATTAATTTAAGCTTCAAGACAGTGCCACTGTATTGATTCAATAAGAAAAAAATATTTGTGAAATTTTAAATATATTAAAATGGAAACCTTTAGCAATATTTGGATCATTTTTGGAAATGCTTAATGCTACAAAAATAAGAAATCAGTGTTATGGTTGTATAATTTATGTATTACATGTACGGTTTTAATAATACCAAACTGTTATGGTTGTGTTTTCAACAAAAATAATGCCAATCTGACAGATTCTGAAAGAAAATAATTAAGATCTATAACCAAGTAATTATAAAGGTTTCTATTAAAGATGTTGACATTCCATAGCCTAGCAGCTGTTTTTCCAAATGCAGTGGCAACCTCACTTTGGAGCAGCGTCAGTCAGATCTCCCTACGATTTACCCATCCTCATTTGGTTAAACAACATACTACTGGCAACACAGACACCCAGTCAATGAGCTTGCCTTAAAAAGAATGCACGACCTGGGATTCTCAGGACCTTGATCATTCCCAGATCTGTCAAACAGATCAAAATACAGGTTTTCCTTCTTCTCATCTGGTCTGTTCATTCCTCCCATCTAGCCAATGTATTAATTTTCTGCTCACCTAATCATAGCACACCTATGAATCATGCAGGAACGACGTGCTCTTGATAGCCTACTGACACGTGTACTGTACCTTGTATACCACAGTGGCTCTGTCACCTAACATTACTAACAGCATCCATCTTGTCTTCTTATTTTGTACAATGAGATGTGCTCTGTGAACGTAATATTCAGCTCTAACCACTTTGAGATAAATTATCAGCGTACTGCATTTCACACATGACTCCCATTATATCCCACAGATGTAGTATAAGCCGCTCCCTAGCAACTGCAGCAAAATATGTACCCCTTTAGGTATTTTTCTCAGCTAAAGAAACCAACTTGCTATTTTATGAACTTCATATATAAAACAATCTCAGCTACTGTCAGCTCAAGTTATTCTGACTAATGGTCCTTAAGATGCATTTTTAGCCCTTCGCCTAGTTTGGGTTCTGATACCGAAGCTTCTCTCTTGCAAACCTCCCACCTCAATAATTTTAGTACCAAGGAAAAAAATATTTATCCAAACTGAGAAATACCTTCCCAATAACAACTAACCATTTATAAAAGAATTATAATCATGTCATGAGCTAGAAATCCATTTTATATGGGAAATGAAACTCCTAGTATGCTGGCAAGAGTGGAGACACTGGATTTACTTTGTGGAACACCAGAGTGAGTCTTTTGGGTGGACTTCATTCACATACTGAATGGGACTGCAAATATTTTGAAAGTACTATAAGCTTTTAAGTAGACACTTGCTTCCTATGTTACCCCAAATCTATTTAAATGAACTTAGTTATATCTGGGGAAAGCCAGAAATGACTACTCCTTGTTTAAAAACACTAGCCTCATGCTTAACATCACACCTAGTGAATAAGAAGACATGGCTGTTGTAACATGGGTATTCATTTAACACACCATAAAATATTTTAAAGGAAATAACTGAATAATAACAGCTAATTAATATTTCACATGTGAACAGAACCTTCCACCAAACAGCATCAAAATTTAGGAATTTTCCCCCTCGGCCAGGGGAAGGGGTGTGACAGCAGGCAGTAACTTGCCCATATAAATAAAGTCAAGCCTTCACGTCTGATGTTGTCCAGGCTGGTTAGGTTAGCACATTCAGGCAACGGCTAGTTTGGTATTGTTGTTGTACTACTGTGTAGGGCCCTACTGGTAAACCAAAACCGTTACCAAAAATATGATGGGGGAATTGCTGAAAAGGGGAAGACTGAAGCAGATGATGTATCTTTTATACCTCCTGGTACCAGTTTGTTTGAATCTGGACCATTCATTTGGCTTCATAAGATAAAATGCCAAGCTAACTTTAGACATCTTTGTACTACCATCTTTGTACTATGGGTCTAGCACAATGGTTGATTAGATTAGGTTCCGTGATTAGATTATCTTTATTAGATTGTTGTATTTAATGTGGTAGACACTGCAGACAAGGATCGACAGAGTATAACACAGTGCTGAATTTACATTAAACAAAGCATATTTCCTAATGATCGAATCCCTCAGTATCTCAAAACCAAGGACCTGTGATGATGAGACAGGCTGTCTGCAACTGTTTTGTAAAGTCACCCTCTTTTCTCTGGCCTTCATGGCTAAATGGTGAAACTGTATGAGTTCTCTTACTGATAACTCACCAGTGATAACTACACCACCACAGTTTAGCGTCTGCAATGATTAAATTTTGGCATCTGTCTTGAGTCATACCTAAAGTTTAACTTTTTTAACAGTGTAGTATTAATAATAATATTGTAAGAAATATACATATTTGTAAAATATACAAGATATATCTTATAGTTTGAGACAACTTCTTGAGCTTTAAAAGGAAGTTCTGTCACTGCCAAACAAAATTATACTAAGTTCATGCTACAGTGGTACATACAGAATCTATTAAATTCTAGATGTTCAAGGACTAACTTTTACAGAACCATTTTACATTTGTATATAACTGCACTGGCTTCCAACTTTTAGTTAAAAGATGCTTGTAGAATGAAAAAAGAAATCCCTGGCTATAAGATGGTCTACACCTGTAAAATGCTGCATACCATCAACTGCCAAGAGGCAATGGGTTTTTTGAAACAGAGTACAGGATTCATAACATGAGAAAAGTGAGTAAATACACCACAGATTTTTTTGTGCAGCTGAAATTACATTAGAACAAATAACTTAATCTGGGTGGTAAAAAAACCACAAAGCTAACCAACCAACCAAACAAACAAACAAACAAAAAAAAAACCCAACAAAACCCCACAAACCCTACCAAATCACAATATCCTTTTAGTGATGTGTGAGGTGAATTTCTGACTTTTCCAAAACGATACAGAATGTTCCACAACTAACTGTCTTTACAGCTCCATTCTCTCTAATTCTTTTTTTCTGAACAGCAAATATTCTAAGGAACATTACAGAAACTCTTATTCCAAATATCATTCATTAATGCATTTTGTCTCTTGCTGTCTTTATATAATAATGGTATACAATAAAGCAATGGACACTGAAGAAATCTTAATTAAGATTTTACAGGCAGTCCTGCTGCCAGAACTGTAGTTTTCTACTTCAACATAAAAATTACAAGATCCTTAAAAGTCACATGATTGACTCCGGGTTCAGTGAAGAGGCAGACAAGTCAATTTAGGTGCTATACTATTCTTTCACAGTTGTATGTTCTCAACTGAGTCAATTAACATATAAGGAGCTTCATGCTATTGTGATTATATTGCTTCTAGTACAGGAGTTTGGGTATCTTTGTTCTGCACACAGAGAGAGTTTCAGTGTAGTTGTGTTCATTTACGAGTACTTTACTGCATATTTTGTCCACATCAAAAATAAAAGCACTGCTACTGTGACACTTGTTGGCAATTTAAAAATCAACCCTGAAAAACCTTTAACTGAAGGCAGTAACTAAGCAAAAAATAAAGCATGTGTATAAATTTGCTCACTGGGCATTGATGGTAAATTATAAAAGACAAATAAAAAACACTGGCACAGAGGAGATTAGCTTAAGTTGCTGCTGCTGCTTGTGCTGTGTTTGTTTTGTGGATAAACAGATGAGCTTATGTTTTACAGATGTCAACACTTGTCACCACTACCAAATTCAATGAAAAAAACCCTACTGCACACTTTCAAAAACACCTCTTATGCAACATTATTTTCTAAAAGGCACATAGACCTCATGCTTCCAAAATTGCTGATCATGCCTAACCAGTTCTCCTGTACCCTTTCTATCATGCTGTGAAACATATGTGCTTCAGTTGCAAATGGTCTAAAAATAAATATACGCATGCAGTTTTATCAATTCAAAAGAGAAATCCTATGAAGGCTTAAGAATTTAGGATCTACATCATCTTCCACTGGCATGCAGCCTTGTGGATGGTCAGAGACGGCAACTGCAGGACAGAAGAGAAAACAGTACCTGTTAGCTAGGCACAGACAACAGCAATTCAACCAGCAGACAGCAAAAGCAGAGTAGACTTATCCTTTCCCTTTAGGAAATTCTATCCATCTCTGCAACTGTTACAGAGCTCTAGAGGGAAAGAAATCTGTCCTTTCAGTAGAACAGGGAAAGACAATAAACACCACCTGTGTTGACTGATACCTCTCTGATAAAAAGCATAGCATGTGTTGCATGTGGCTACACTTCAAGCATCTTCCTTGATACCCTTTAGTGGAAAAAAAAGGGCAAATGAAATTCACATACAAGCTTACACCAAGTTTTGACATGACCCTCAAACAGGGTCCTGGACACCATCTGACTTTGTGAAGCAGACATGCATTTTCTAAGAAATTGTATGTCACTGTCAACAGAAGTCAAACGCTATACAGAAATTGGCATATTTAATAAAATCCCATTGAAATGCATACTAGCTGGAACACTGCTAAATGACATGCCAAATTCCTGGACCAAAGTAATCATCTTCAGTGTCACTGGGTAACTAACTGGCACCAAAAAATGGCATTTCCATTAGAGCGATGTATTCATCACTTCTATATTGGGTAAACACTGGAGTTCAAACTGCATTTCCATGAGAGAGTTCAGTATGGTGTAGCTGGTACGGTATTATGACTTTAAGCCTGATGCGAAGTTTTATTAGTAGTAGTACAGTCTTTAGTTTGGTGAGACTCTCATTTCATGAACAAACATGCTATTCACTTTTCTGTGAGCTTTATGTACTTTAGGTCTGCAAGGTCAGGACTTCTGTATGTATCTTAATGACCTAATCAAAATAACAATTTTCAGACCAGTATGCAAGGTATAATACAGCAAGAAGAGAGGGAAAGCTGTTTCCCTTTTAAGCTAATAACGGGCACAAAATTTCTAGGTAACATCTCTTTGTACAGATCAGTATTTCCTCATAACAAGAAATAACTGGGTTATACTTACTCCCTGAATGACAAGAGTTGTGTATTTGAAAGGAACAAAGCACCATATGCATATGGCCTGTCTTCCTATGTATGAAAATCCAGTTGGATCAGAAGAGGAAAAACTGAAAAACAGTTTTCCATAGTTTACAGCCAGAGAAAACCAAAAAATAATATACAAGCTTCCTGAGAACGCTCATCCCTCTAACCATCCTTGTAAAACAGAGCATACCAATTTTTTATTCAACTTTTTCTTTTTTGAAATGCAAATTTGTTTACCTAAATAAAAGAAAGACATTTGTTTTAAATAAAAGAAAGAAAAGCAGCCTGGAACAGAAAGAATGTTTAAGAAAACAACCTGACTGAATGAGCTAAATAACAAAATTCCCTTTCCTCTGAGAATTCAAAATTCCTTTAAAACCTTAAAATGCATGTCAACTTTAATATTAACTATGCTGCCAACTTAAATTTCTAGCCCAAACTCACACAGTTTTCACTGTTTTCTCTCTCTCATTATTTCCAGAGCAAATACAGTACAAAAATTGAGCAAGGTACTCTTGACAGTAAACAAATACTACAAAAGCAAAGTCCTCTTAAGCCCTGATAAAACAAACATTATGAAATAGTACAGATAGTATCCTGATGAACCGACAGGCTGCATTTTTCAGGAAAAAGAAAACTATAAATCTTCACAAGACTGTTCAAGAGAAAGCTGTTACGTGTGCTGAAGGTGTATTAACTACCTAAATCCTGAAAACTGGATTCACTGAAATTCAGGGAAGTCCTGGCTTTTCACTCTCATGGAAGAGAGGAAAGGACTCAAGATTGACTAAAATTAACTGAAGTCTTAGAGATCATTTTTAGTTAGTCCATTGAGTTTTGGATAAGGACTTTAATGTGAAAGCCACCTGGCAATCAACCATTTTCACTTTTTTTTTTCTCTGTCTACATACTTGTACATTAGCCTGCCTGTTATGCACTTGTTAACATTGAGTATGGTCATTTCATTCTTATGGTTCTGTTTATTGTAACTGTTCTTTGCATAAACATTATTTATGCAGAATAATAATACTGTTTGAAGAATAACTCCAGAGAGCTATAGTTGAGGTTCTTCTCTAGAGGTGTGCAAGGTTATTACAATATTTCATTACCACAAAATAATACGTCTTCAGATACAGGCGGTATTAGCTTGTAATATTCTTTGCTACCATGGTACCAACTTTTCCTTATAAAGCAATTTAATCACTTCCGTATTGGTTATACATGAAATATTAACGCTATGCTTCATAGGGAACACCTCCTGAATTTTCATTACAATATATTGTTATATTACTTATACAGTTAGAAAATCTGTTTGTCTTTAAGCATGTCACTGCATCTCATTGAAAAATGTCTAGCCTAACAAAGTTTTACTAGTTAAAAAAAATGTGTTTTTCCAGTTGTAAGTCCTCAATTCTACCAGTCTGGGGTTCATTACAGATTTTCTAAACCCCACATGTCATCTCCATGGTTCTAATTATCTTTCATAATACCACCTATCAGAATTCTTCCAAGAGTATAAATCTTTGTCTTTCGAGACAGAGAAGAACAATCACATAAATTTTCATATCCCATGAGATAACCTGGTACCATAACTATACTCTTATCTAATATTAACTATATTCTTTTCTAGCTTCTATATAGCAAAAGAAACTAAGACTACAACAATCTGTATTGCTTTACATATGAAAGATGTGGTCATTGCCTTCAAAAACTTAACATGATTTTATTTTTCAACACTGAAAATATACGGAAGTCTAACAAATTATTTTATTTTTCTTCATGGAAATAGTCCATCAGATAACAAAGTAGAGGTACCTTTATTAATAGTATGCCCTTCTCTGCAAATCAGGCAAAAACGTCAGCCAGTGGGTTATAAAATCCTGGCACATAAGAATAACATGTACAAAACCAAAGGAATTACAGGATTCACAGCTAGTACACAAGACAACATAATGGATTAACAATTTAGGTATGCATTAATAAATATATAGGTACTGCATATTTAGAAGGCTTCTGAATTGAGAAAAGATGAAACTAAAGTTCTGATCAGCATTTTTATCATCCCTGTGGAAATGCCAGGCCAGGTCCTCAGGTGCATGAAGTTTCCACTCAGCAAAAGAAGCAAGCTGTCATGAAGCCAGTTAACAGCTACCTAATTCTGTATTGCCCTCAGCACCGACACAGGTTTGGCTCGGGCCACCTGGCTAAGCCTCCTAGGGGACCAAACTGTCCTACCCTTGAGCTTCACTCATCCAAGCAACTACAAGTGCCACCGGGTACACATGTATGTCCCTGTGTCTCAGAGCACTTTCAGACACAGCAGATCTCATCTGGCTCTCCCGGCTGCTCTCTAGCGGCTGGGACCAATTAGTTACAGCATGCGGTGGCCACAATGGGGCTTGGGAAGCGATCCACCACGTCCAGCCAGTGCTGCTGCTCTTGATCATCTGTGGCCTAAGGAAACCTGCGCTGGTGATCAGAGCAACAGGCAATCTGGGAGCCAAAACTGACAGCACGTCTCTGCTGCACTGTGTAGAAACTTCTTGACTTTTCGACAGATAAATCCTTTTCAAAGACTGTAAAGAAACACGTACTACTAAAAGCATTTGTAATGTAACTAATACTAAAACTAATTTCTCATATTAATCACTGTACTTTTTATTCAGAGGATGTTTCAACCTACAGGATAGAAGATGCTTCTTTCTACCTGTGCACACATGCTATGTCTTAAAGAGAATTACAGAACACCTTTTAAAAATTCAAAATGTAATATTTTTAATACAGCTGCTTGAAGCCATGTGGTTAAAACTGTGATTAAAAATAACTTTCAAACAAGCGCATGTCGTATAAGTGTAACCTTGCTTATAGGTCATATCTGCCCAATAACAGAAAAATTTATAGAGTTTGAAGGATGGGCAAAACACATTTTAAAAAAGTTTGGGTAGATCTACAGAAGTAAAAAAACATGCAGAACCCTTATTGATATCTTGCTAGAAAGAACTGTATTAACAAATAATTCTGGATAGTACAGGCTCTAAGTTAGTTCCAAAATAGCAGGCAACATGCAGTCAAAGTCAAAACCACCTGAGCCCAAAAGGTCTTACACAGAAATTACAACAGGTCTGAGTCTTCATTTCACTGACAACTGTACAAAGCGCATAGGACTCGCTCAGACATAATTGACCTGTTTGCTCATGTCAGAAGTCTCACTACAGGGCAGTCACCTCAAACAAGGATCTAATAGCGAAACGAAAGCATGCAGTAACTTGGCTGAGTGACCACACAGAAAATAGAGACATACTTTACAAAAGACAAGTTCCATTAGCACTTTATGTTGCTTACGTTTACTGGGTTATAAAGAAATTTTCCTTTCTCAGAGTTTTCAAATTATGAAGGAGATGATTTCCAGGTGACCTCAGCTGTGACACATTAACCAACACATGCCTTCCCCAGACTTTGTGGTTATTATAATAAAATATAGGTTGAAATTACATAAAATGGGTATGGTTTGGCCCAGGCTTAAACTCCTATGCCTTGGTGCCTACCTCTAATTGGACGTGTGATCCCATGCCAGCCAGCCAGAATGATCTACGATAACCCAGCCAGCAAAAGTCAGGTGCCTCAGTCAAAAAAGCCAGTGATGAAATGCAGCAATAGACAGAGGCTCAGGGAAGTTTTCTACCTCCAGGTGGGGAGTCTTCGTTCCAAGAAGTCCTTGCAGGGCAAAGAAAACCTAGCAGAAGCCTCCTGTGATGGTCTCTGTTATATGATCCACAGCTTCTGCTGCATCATCCACATTCATTCACACATTTTGCTATGACTTGATGCACAGTCTGATACCTCGTACAAGTATAACATCTTCAGAGGGAAATCTATTACTTATGACTCCATTACTTTNAAGTATAACATCTTCAGAGGAAAATCTATTACTTATGACTCCGTTACTTCCTGTGCAATTTTTATTGAGCCATTTTGCAGTGTAACATTTTATGTTTTTCTTTCTAAAAAGAATTAATGAATTTTGTTTCAGGAAATTGAAATGACAAAATGTCTGCAAGTGGACAGCCGCCACCATGGCAAGACTTTCCTCTCCAAAAACCTGCAGGTGAGTTTTTTGCCTTTACTAGCAAATTCTCTTGCCACCTACTTTTGTCATGA
Organism: Himantopus leucocephalus; assembly: GCA_003993805.1. Taxonomy (NCBI): domain Eukaryota; kingdom Metazoa; phylum Chordata; class Aves; order Charadriiformes; family Recurvirostridae; genus Himantopus; species Himantopus leucocephalus. The sequence continues at coordinate 21,410,346 of RSEF01000007.1, forward strand.
CCATTCCTGAGATTACAGCACTGTCCAATTTTGTCAGATGATAAAGAGCAATTTTACAGTGTGAGGTGCAGTACCAAATTCACTTTGCAAAAGACTTCAGGGGATATCAATACCAAATCTTAAAAAGGAAGAACTACTGTTTCTTCTCTACAAATGAAAAACATTTCACAGCAAACAACATAGTTTGGAACTTTTCAACAAAGTTGTTTATGTTTAGAATCTACACCAGTAACAAACAATAGTATTTCATTTCCCTTTTAAGTGAGGATACTACTAAATAAACAGTATAGAACTCCTAGAAGTTAGTTCTCAGTTTCACTAGTTTTTTGTTTGATGCCTCTACGCACACCTCTTTGGTTCATAGCCACACCTAACAAGATTTTGTATTTTCTCCAGAGAAATATTTAGAGCAAGATACCCATAATAGGGTATTTCAATATCTCCTCCTCACTTGTAACTAGGACATAATGTGTTGAATTCTGCTCTCATTGAGTTCTAATTTCATAAACCAGACAGAATATATGTATAAAACAATTTTATCCCAGTAGCAGTACATTTTTGGTGTGAAATGTTAATATGATCCAACTTGCAACATCAGTAGCAGCCTGGATGCTCAAATTCTGTTTCAGACTTCTATAGTTTATTTCACACACCCCCTTCACCAATGGGAATGTTTGACTTGGTAAAGTAACCTCAAATCTGCACATGAAAATTTCCAGCAAGTTCGCCAGTCTCTTCAGAGATTGCAAAACATCTCTTCACCTGAGCTGCAACGCAGCAAAATATTTATATACTAGGTATTACAAAACAGAAGTAGTAATGTACTCTTTGACAAACTGATAGGATAGAGGTGAATCCCAAGCAAGTATATGCAGACTTGAGACACGAGACTCAAACTGACCTAGTTGCCATAACTTGGTGAGAAACTTTCATTTGAAGCTTAATTCATGTGATAAAAACTTGTAATATGATCAGCTACACTCATACATTTGAATCTTTCAGCCAGCTTTTAGCAGTGCTATGTTACTTCCTACCTTATTTTAAGCAAATACAGTAGTGAACTATGTACAGAGAATTTGTTTTATGATTACCTTTGAGATAAGATGCATTTTCCAAGGCTTTTTAACAAACACCTAGCATACTCAAAAGCTTGGCAAAAAGAAAAACTAGTGGGTTTGCTACAAAGTCTGAAATCCAAGCAAAATGTGTTATTTTTCCACACGGAAAAATCTTGCCGATTTTGAAAGCTTTAAATAAGCTTTCATAAAAAAATATTTTAGAGTACAATGTCATGAATGTACTAATGCCACTCTTACTAGCTGCCTAACAGACCAAATGATTTGAGATTTAAAGTGTCTTCTTAGAAAATGTACGTAGAAGGAACTAACTGTTTTAGAATATTTTGTGGATGGCCACAGCTGTGTGGCTTCCCTTACACATACCATTCTATCTACATGAAAGTATTTTTTCTAGGGAGGAACGTATTAAAATTTGGCTGATGATTCTGAAGTATCTTATAAAAATGTTAGATGAATGATTGCATACATTTTAACACAAGTAGATATTGTCAAAATTAAACAATAGAAGACAAGTTCCACTTCTTATGATGATAGTCTGTTTAAGGCAGATAAGCAGTATGAGTGGCACTGCTCTATCAGTATGCTGCTAAATGCATTCAGCACAGATTCATCAATTACCATTACCGTGGCCTGTAAGTGCTGGGGGGGGGGGAAAAAGACTGTGCAGACTATAACAGCGTTCATAGTCTGCAAGGATGTCATGGATGGCCATCACAAACTCACTATTCCACATTAAACTAATCTCAAGCTGCATCAGCCAACAGAAAGCTGATCGTGACTTTGCAGCTACTGTACACAAGGACATGTTTGTCATGAAGTAGCGCTAGGTGAGTTTCAAGCATACCCTGCAAAAGGGATGCACCAAAACCTTTTCCTTGGCAAATAACTGCCTTGTCTTGTTTGTTGCAGATTCTGGCAAACAGCAGAATCTGACTTTAAACCACCCATTACTAAATTTGAATAGTTGAAATACTGTATTTGTTACATACTTGAATATATTCTAATTTGAAAAAGCTGTTTTGGTGAACTGTGTTATAGTGGAAAACAAAATCAAAGAAGAATCCTATTGCTGCCAGTGGGTATGACAGTCTTTTAGACAGCCAGATTTACACAGCAGATGACCTCATCAATGGATAGCAGAACAGCTGGGGCCTTCCTGCAAAGGTTCTAAAATATAATTCTTTAAGCTAAATATTTAAATTAACATAGCAATAGGTTGACTACTAAAATAGTCCCGTAGTTCCCGTAGTCCGTAGTCCCGTAGAAGAACAGTGCTTCAGGCTGTTTGACAAGCACATAAGGCAATTTGACTGCTGCCTGTCAACCATCTTGCTCCCCTCTTGCATTTACCTTCACAGTCCTACATCCTCCCTTTCATCAGCCTTCGTAAGGTCCTCTGTGAAGCAGATTCAAGTTGGCAGAAAGTGGTTTTCTGTTTTGTTTTGGGTTTTTTTTAACCCGTGGCCAGTGGGGAGGAGTTGTCTCCTGCCAGACTAATATGCTAAAGGGGTTCTGCAAAGCATTAGGAAGGATGGAGTCATTGTGACCGGGAGAAGAGAAGACAGAATCATCACAGGCAGCAGTTGGAGTCACTTACACTGCTGTGAAACCGCATTTATTACTAATAAACACCAAGTAATAACGCAGCACACTAATAATACATTTCTAATGTTTCTTTAAACCTCACACCCAATGCTGTTTGCAATGCAGCAGCTCTTTTAAGTGGCATGCTCTGAATATCAAATGACCAGCTTGTTTTTGAACAAGGAACATGAGGAGGTCCTTTCTATATGGTGGGCTTCCAGCCTAACCTCTAATAAAACTGGGAGGGAGGAGGAGAAAAGCTTTGCGTATTATTTTAATGTTACTGTGAAATGTAGTTTCACAAATGGAAGGTGATTAATTAGATGGTATTGGAGTTAAGACTGTTGTGTAGTGAATCCGTAGAGAGGCCAGGAAAGCATTAAAGTTATTTGAGTAAACATCACTTCACACTCTGATATTTTTAAAAGCTTCTTTGGTTTTAATTAAGCATAATTTTAACAGCAATCAATGTGGATTAAATACCATATACCACCATTCTCATTTCTCCATTCAGTGCAGTTGGATTAAGTGCTATGAATGCCATCTTTCAGAGTTTTCTTTCTTTTTTATCGGGTCTGGGTTTCTGGACACAGCCTTAACCTGTTATTCACATGTTTGCTGAGGTTTAAAGAAAAAAAACCAACATCAACAACAAAAACCAAGCAAACAAATAAAAAACTACAAAAAAGCAAAGTCTGTGTTACGTACAAGCCATTTTTAAGATCTACAAATGTCTTGCTTGGTTTGCCACAACACTTTTATCCCTCTCAGACATCAGATGTACATGCAAAAAAACTCTTAAGGAATGATATTGTTGGCAAAATTGGGACAAAGACAAGAAGTTGCCTTCGAGCACAGAACTAACGCCATGCTGATGGCAAAGAACTCCAGGAAGCACCTAGCAAAACTTGGAGTGGACAAAAAGATGACAGATGACCTTCAGTGTAGATATATGTAAGCTAATACATCTAATGAAAAATAATCTAAATCACGTACACACCATGCTGACAAATGACTGAGAAGAAATCTAGCAATCATTACTGACAGATGCCTGGAATTAATAGTTTTATGTTCAACAGCAACCAGAAAACCTAGCAAAACATTGGGCATCACAAGGAAAGGACATTGAGAACACGACAGAGTACATTTATATAACCTTGATCCACCCACACGTCGGGTAGTTTGTGAAGTTCTGGACTCTGCATCTCAAGGACAGACTCTAGTCAGAGAAGGGCAAACAAAATATTAAAGGATAGAGTGCCTGCCTTAGAAAGAGAGACTAAAGAGGCTCTTCAGTTGGAGAGAAGGCTGAAGCAAGATATGATCAATCAAACCATGAAGGTGGTAAATAAACTAACGTAAAACTGCTTGCTAAAGCCTCCAGTAATAGAACTAAGGGACATTTAATGAAGCTAGTAAGACATTAGTTTATAAAAGATTAAAATGCTTCTTTACAAAGCTAGTAGTAAGCTTCTGGAACTTACCACCACAGGAGGTTGTGAAGGTAGTGAGCATAAGCAAGTTTGAAAAAGACAAGTTCTTGCCTGGCAGGTCCACAAATGGGTTCTCAAAGCACTGAGCAGATATGTACCTACTTTCCCTCATATGAAAACTAAGTATGCAGGGAGAGTACAAGGGAACAGATGCATCAACTGGCTAGGTTCGTGTACAGCTCCTAAATAGCATCCCTTAACATCACTGTTGGAGACCAAACCCTCAGTATGAAGGCCCCCTACTCTGACCCAACAGAGCTTTTCTGATATTCTTAACTTCAGTTTTCTCTAATGTCTTCTGTTAAGCTCTGAAAAAAACCCACAAAAAAAAGGTTACACCCCTGCTTCTTATCTGCTGTGAAAAATACAAGTCAGATTTGACTAACAGCAGACCTTCAGTATAAATTCTAACATACAATATCCTATGTTAAGCAATAAATTAGTACTATATCTTTAAAAAAGAATAAGGGTCAGACCCAAGAGGGAATATTTGAATTACTCCAGCCAGCGTGACCCCCACAAAGCCACAGATGTTGTTCCACAGCAGGATGAGCTATTTCAGTGAAAATGTAGCCACCTGCTGTGGGACAAAAGAAACAAACATCAGCCCCTCAAACAGCAGAGCTGCAGAACAGCTCAGAGGGAGGCAAGGTTAGGCATGCAAGCCATTCACATTCTTACTACAGCAAGTCTCAAAAAATAGTAAGGGTTAAAACTTACTGTTACTCAGATGGCAGTCTTAAAAAGCTGAGTGCAAAAGCCAGTACCTGTAAGGTATTTTCTGCCCTCTTCTCTTTTACAGAAAGTATTTATATATGAAATAGGCATATTATAACAAATATTTTGAGGCTACTGATAATACAGAATACCTTCTGCAAAGTGAGAAGGTATGCTGGCAGCACTCCATAGAAATGAATAAATGTAGCTCAACAGAATTCTCACATGGTTTCAGTTGTATAGCGTATTCTTCACTCACTCCACTCTTACCATTAGCTCCCTCTCCAGTATTTGGTAACTTCTTGTTACTCAGAAGTAAAGAATGTATACATATGTATTTCATAAATGTATGTAGGGATACATCATGTTATACATTAAATTGTACATTTATATATGCATTAAATTATACATTTTTATTCTTAAGGGAATAATAAAGTATAGTTTTAATGAGTAACTATTGTAGATATTTAGATTACTCCCAATAGTTTGGGAGGATAAATTGAGAGCTACAAAAATCAGAACGCAGGAGGGTTAAAAAAGAGTGTCTGCCCCGTACTACACCTGCAAAATACCTAGCAATTTTACATTTTAGGTAGTGATACAAGAAGCGGGGTGTGCTCGTAAAAGAAATTTGTAATTTGTTATTACAGCTTGATTCACCTCTGTATTATTACTACCCACAAGCAGGCCTAGGTCTTGGAGAGACTCGGGCATCCTTTTGTTCTCCTGGATGAACTCTAGAAAGCTGATCTCAGCCACCAACACATTGGCAGTCTGCACAGCTCTGCCAAAGTTTATGCCTGCCTGCCTATCAGTCAAAGAACAACTCGCCCATCTTCACCTCTCTCCCTCTGTTACTCTGTTGAAGAGCTGTGTCTTCTGCATCAGGAGCTGCATTCCCATGTCCTGTTTAAGAGGACCTTTTGTTAACCTCCTTGGAAAGCATTCACAGGAGACACAAGACCTGAAGAAGAGCAATCTTGGTCATTCACATATGCCCATGGCAGTGTTAGGCAGCAGCAGCAACTATCACCATTTGGAAACATCTGACGCCTGTGAGTAAGTAGCAAAGGGAACACTTGGATGCGAAGGCATTTTATACTCCTGTTTATCTGGAATTCTGCAGAGCTTCCATACATCAGCATTTACAGTCGCTGAATTTACTGGAGACAGTGCTAACAGCTACGAGTCAGTATTTTAACTGCAGTTCAAAAACAGCATTAGCTTTTCCAAAAAGATCAGTGTACCATTTGCATGATCTAATACAACTAGAAAGAGATACATCATTCATTCATCTTTTCTATGATCTGCAGCTCTTCAGTAGTTCAACTAAATGTCCATATGTACTTATTTCTAAAAAAGCATGCCACTTTATTTCTTTTGATACAGCTAGGGAAAACATGTTCCTACTACTTATGGCAAATTGCATCAATATTATTTTAGTATCCATGTTTACCTAAGCAACTATAAAGGCAGCAGGTTGGAGAATGTGACAGCACTGATTGCTTCAGTTCTAGGTTTCTTATTATATTGCATATAGCAATACTTTCCTGTAAAAATTATTACTACAAAAGCAGCTTAGGAAAATCCAAGATTTTTTTTTGTTATTTTAGTGAGTGTCCTTCTAGCTGGGAGGCATACTGAGGGGTTCATTTTCTTTTCTATAGAAGAAAACTACAAAAAGCAAGCTAAAAATCTTCAAAACTTCTGCATTCCTCTGCATAGGTATGACCATTATATAATTATAATAATTATGAATATTAGTATCAGTGTGTAACTGATGCATATTTTTTAACGAGTAAATAGTTAATACATTTATATTCACTTTAGTGGTGGGACAATCCCTGCTCCAAAAAAGTTTGTTACTTATTAACAGACAAAGAAGAGAAATCAACACTGAATCGAGCACCCTTCTGAAATACATAAATGAAATATTTTGATCTTTTACATCTTTTAGAACTCTGAGGGGAAAAAGTAAAGACAAAGACGGGCTACGTAGGAAATACAGTGGCATACGTTCTCCTGCATGCACATCCTCCTGAGAACAATCTCTACCCACGTGCTGAAGGTTCTACAGTTTACCCATTCATTAACTAGAATTTTAGATTAAAATTTGGTGTCACTCAAAAGGCGGGAAAAGAATTAAAAAAAGAAAAGCTTGGTGTTTTCAGCCTGTAATCTTTGCAAAAATTCTCCTGGTCTCTGCAACAAAACCATCACAAAAATTTGGGGGCAGTAAAAATAAACTGAGGCACATAAAAAAAACCACAAGTGAGGTATGAGGCTGACTAGCACAACTGAGTGCACCTCAGACATTGCATCACGGCTATGTGAAACGTACTTGGCTCAGGATTGCTCCCTGAATTAACCTGAAATACTCTGAAGACATTGATTTCAAGTTAACTAAATGAGGTTTCTGAAAAACTGGTTTGCCAATATGACATTTTGCTGGATCTATCTGGATCTATCCAGAATCGGTGATGTAAAGAAACTGAAATTTCATTAGCAATTTATGTTCTGTCAAAAACAATATTTAGTGGATAAGTATGCCGGGAGAGAACAGTATTAACCTGTATCAGTTATAAATTCCACACCTCGGATCTTTTCCACTTACTAGTGCCTCCCCCTCAGCTGTAAAACTGGGCTTCAGCTCTCCAAAGCAGCGAGTACAAGTATTTGTAACAACAGGGCTTACAGTGGTTATTCATCCTTGACATCTATCACATGATTTTGAAAAATTCTGAAAGCATATTATGTATCACGTGATTGAATGTGTACTTATAAATGAATTAATGTATCAGAATGCTCTGTATCGAGAGGGAACCAAATCAATACACTCCTAGAAAGTAGGGAAGGAAGCTTACAGCTACCAAAGAATGAAAAACCAAATCAAATTAAATGCTCTTTATGTTTTCTGCAGACAATGTTTCTTAATGTTTAGAATGACCAATCTATCACACGCAAAATAATCAAGAGATAACAGAAACTATCTTCTCTTCAACTGTCAATCGTGGATGCTATCTTGCCTCCTACCGAATCAATGTCAAAACTCCTCTTTATTTCCATGATGGAAGGATCAGGTCCATCATCGCCAAGTCCGGCAGCATCCTAACGATTCCTTCAAATGTTATATAATCAAGATTCTGAATGTTTACATTAATGTCTATAAAGAGCATCTAAAGGCTATTTTTTTCTAAATTAACAAGATTTGGCAATACTTCAAAGCCTTCCAATATCATCTTCCACCACTAAAAGTACAGCAGGTTGAAGAACAATGAGAAAGAGCGCACACGGATAAACGGGATTTCAGCTTTGGGATTCCTCCCTCTCAACGGCCAGTGGTCACACATCAACTGTCACCGTCACTTTAAAATAACTTTTCTTTGAACTAACTGTTTTAACAACTTTAAGATGCAGTCCGCGGCCACAGCAATCCCACCACCTTCATTAGCGTCCCCCGCCTGTCAACCGCCCAGCTCCGCGTCCGGGACCGCGTTCGACTAAAATCCTTCCTCGCAGGGGAGTCCAAACCCCGGATGGGTGCGGGGACACGGCGCGATCCGCCTTTTCCCAGCGACCACCCCCACCTCACCGGCAGCGCCGGGGCCACCGGCGGCACCGGCGGCGCTCCCACCCCCCGCGCTCCGGCCGCCCCCTCGCCGCCCCCCCCCAGCCCTCCCGAGGCGACGGAGGAGCGGAGGGGGCAGCACCGCAGCCCCTCCGCCAGACGCGACTGGCGGGCTAATGTCGCCCCCCACCGCGGCAACCGCGGGCACCACCGGGCGGCGGCACCGAAGTTCCCGCCCGCCGACCGGGACGGGGCACGGCCGGGACCGCCGCGCCGAAGGGCACGGCAATGGGCGACGGGGGACCGCGCCCGCCCGCGACACCTGCCCGCCGCGGCCCACCGCCGCCCGCCCCGGGCATCCTGCCCGCCCGCCGCTCCGCCCGTGCCGGTACCGCTGCCCGGCGCTGCCGCCGGCCCCTTCAGCACGAGGCGTAACGCACGCGCACAGAGGCAGGCATCCGCCTTCCTCGCGGCCGGACCTTACCGGCCGCGCTCGCCGCCCTCGCCCGCCGCTCCGTGCCGGGCTCCCGCTGCCGTACGCCGCCCCGCAGCCGGCATCACTGCTCCGCCCGCAGCCGCACCAGCCGCCGCGGCGCCCGGCAGCTGCGCCCGCCTCACGAGAGCGCAGCCCGGGCACCGGCGGGGCTCGCCCTCTCCGACTGACAGCCGCCAGTAGCCAATCGCCGCCCCGCGCTGCACCGAGGAGGCGGGAAGGTGTGACGGAAAGGGACCAATGGGAGCTCGCCCCTGCGGCAGCGCTGTTTCCGGGAGGGGGGGAGCCGCGCCAGGCAGCGGGGGTCGCTGCGAGTGTGAGGTGTCGGGCGCGCCCGCGGGGCTGTGGGGATCGCTGTGCCGAGTCGGGCTGGGCAGGGCCCCGGCGGGGCTGGGGCTGGGGCTCGGCCTCGGCCTCGGCCTCGGCCGGACTGGCTCCAGCCCCGGCGGTGGTAACGCGCGCGGCGGGGCCGGTCTCGCCCTTCCCTATCCTCTCTGGAAAACGGGAGCGGGGCTGAGGGCCGGCCTCTCAGGTGGGAAACGCGCGTCGCCCTTCCTCTGCGTGCTCAGGAACACCAAACTTTACGCCGAGGCGCTTTGTTTAAAAAAAAAATAAATTAAAAAACCGGGGAGAGGATGATAATTGTTTCCGGCGGAATCCCGCGGGGCTGAAACCGCGCCCGCCGGCAGCATCCCCGCGGCGGCGGCCGGCTGCCGCCGACCTTGGCGTCCCCGCGGCAGGCAGGGACCGCGTCCGGAACGGCCGCCGCGCTGCGGGTGTGCGGCCCCGCCCCGCCCCGCCTGGCGCCGGAGCCTCCGACGGCCTCTGTGGCCGTGGTTGGGAACGCTCCGTGCGGTGTGTGCCCGGTCTGCGGGGCCTCGGGACGCGGGCTCGTCCCGCCTGCCGCGCCCGGCCCGCCCGCACCTGTGTGTGTCCCTGGGTTCAGCCGCAGCAGAGATTTCGCCCGTGGACCAGGTGTCTCTGGCTAACTTTTGTTTATGGGGCACCACCATAGGTTTGCGTTGCTGTTGTGCTATGTAGAATGGGGTCTTCTGCACCCTAACCAGAGCCACGTAGTGTGGAGGTACGTGAGCCTGGTAAGGTAGCAGAGGGCCTGGAGAACTGAAGACGTAGGGTGCACCGTGGAGGAGTATTGGCTTAGCGTGATAAGGGAAGCGGCACAGGCTTGGTACTGGAGACCTTACGGCTTACCCACGGTCGGTTAAAGAAATGCAGGCCTGGAGCTAGAAAAAGCTGGTTTGGGGGTTAACAGAGAAATGGTATCTAACACGCATAGTAAATTCAGGTGTAGAATTGGAGCTGCAGACCAGTGAAGAAAGAGAAAGGTAGAAAAGTGTGTTAGCAATGATAAAAATGACCCCAAGTGGATCCTAGAGGGGGAATAAGAAATAGTAGACATGAAGATCATACTTCTCTTGGTCAAGGACTCCAGTTGTTCAGGAGTCACTGTTGTCACTGCCTCACACTCCTACCTAGAATGAAACTGCTATCAGGTGATCCAGAGGAGCAGTGGAAGGGTGGATGTAACAGCAGGAGAGGGATACAACAACAACTTTAACTGCATTATTATCACTCTTTTTCTGTAACTAATAATTATTACACTCTTAAGATTTCAGTTATACTAACAATAAATGTCTCTTCCCTCTTTTCCAGTCTCTTTCTTTAAGCCAGATGAATAATACTTGAAAACATTTCAGAAGGATGTTTCACTGCTGGGTTCTTGTCAATGTTGTTGGTCTTTATCCACTGTGTTGGTATTTGCTTGTCAAAAGAAGCCCCTTACTCAGTTTTGTACTTTATCCACTGGTTCAAAAGGGTGTGGAGGTTTATTAATGCCTAATGGTTTATCATCATATTTCATGCCTTTTTATAAATGTTTCTAAAATGAAATAACCTCTCGAGTTAATCTGGTCATAAGCAAATGTTTGTTAGGTCTTAATGAAGGAATTATTTGTTAATACTAATAGTTGATACTATTTATGGGCAGAATTCCTTGTTCGGTTGTACCAGATGCAGGTACCTTCATCTGTGCTGAGTTGAGAACTGCTACTACTGTTAAACCACTTGCAAGTCATGCCCTTTCCTTTCATAGCAACCTTTTAATGCAAATTTTATTCTGGTGAGACTAATCCACTACAGCAGTAGATTTCTTTTCCTCCTGCTCTTCAACTGTTTACCTCTTTTTTTTCTTTTGGGGGTATCAATGATACATTTGATTTTACTGTGTCCAGTGTGAACACTGAATACACCCACTTTTGTTTGGAAGGAAATGACAAGAAATGGTTTAAATGCTTATGGGTTTAGACACTCTGTGCAACAGCTCAGTCAGAGATGTCTTTCTTCTGGCAAATTGGTTTTATTAGTTCAGGAGCCACCTCAAGCCTTCAGAAAGTACAGTGTTTATAATAGTATTTTATAATTATCAAAAAATATGATTTTTTTACTCTTTGTTAAATCAGGAGGTGGTTTTACCACATTTGATATCAGCCGTATCTTTATCTTGGATGTTTGGTTTTTTTGTTTATTTATTGTTCACAGTTTTAAAAATGTTGCAGAACTAACTGAAGCATTGCACAGTTATAACTGCTACAAAGAAGGAGGAAATAAGAAAAATAATCCTTGTAAGTTAAGCTCTTTCATAGTAACTAGAACATAAATGCCATTATTTTTAATATTTTAAACTTTATCTAAAAATGTAAACAAATTTCGGTATCCTGTCTGAACAGTATTTTCATGTTAAAATAAGGTTCAACACAATTTTTTCAAAAGTGCTGAAGATCTCTAAACAGAATTCGTTCCAAATAGAAAGACAATATACCGCATAATTATGTGGTATGAGACAAAATTTCTTAGAGGGAGACTTCTTGTGATAAGCATAGAAGCACCAAAAAAAAAAAAAAGGAGAAAATGTAAGAAAGACACCTGAAATATGGGCCTGTTCATTAAAGTGCTTTAAAGTACACATAACATTTCCTAAAATTTAGCAGAGATCATAGTACCTTGATAAACTGTACTTTTTTAATATCCCAGTAAAATTGCATAGGTTGGTTTAGCCCACAAAACTGTGATTTAGCCGTCAGTCCCATAAGGCAGAAGAGTTTGACAGTTCTTTCTGAAAAACAAGACAGTATTCTTGAAAAGTACTAACAGGACGTGCAGGAGCTGAACTATTACTCTCAGCAGAAACAGCGTAAGAAATATGATCCCCATACAGCTGTGTCAGCAGGAGTCTATTCTGGATCACCAAGCTTCTAGGGATGGCAGAAGTACTCGGGAATCGCACCTATTAAATCATCTTTTAGCTGTTAAGACTGCCAACAAGGTGCGAACTGTGGTCTAAGTACTGGTATTTGGGGCCTTGGCAGACAGTAGGAACTGAGATGAAATTCAGCTTCAAAAAAAAGAAACACAGTTGCTGTATATCCTTTGGTCTTCAACCTCAGCTTTTAGGGGAGGCTCTGCTTTTTACTAATTATATGTATGCTTTGAAATAATTACTCCATCTCCATCCAGATAGTCTTTGTGGCCCCAGGTGGCTCTCCAATTAAAGAAAGTGTTTTGGGCGACCAGTTGTTTCCACCTGTTCTGTTCATGACTTCTTGCAGGCATTTTACTTTTTCATCTCTGCTGGCTTTTTATACATAAGGAATTTATTGGTTTTGGAGAGAATTACCTCACAGGGAGTTGATACTTTACTAATGCAGGTAGCAGTAAGTGGAGTCTTAGTATTATGTTTTGATATTAACTGTGCATCCAGCTGGAGACTGATTACTAAACATCAAATCTCCAGATTCTCCATGCTTCATCTAGTCTTTTCTCCACTGATTCATCTGTCATCTTTGTCTCTTAATGCCCTGCCCCCCTTTTTTTGGATGAAAGCTCTATCTATAGACATACATAAATTGCATCACTACCTGCTACTGTTTTCTGATGTGAGTCATATTTTTGCTTACTAGGAAATAACTGTATGGGCACTAAATAGGTGGGTCTGTCCCAGACCAGCTTTCAAAGAGGAATAACTGCAGTATGGGTTCGATGACCAAGAGGAGTACCAGAAAACATAAAACCATTTCCAGGATGGTGATAGGCTGACAAAATCTCCGAATCATAAAATACTCCCTGCTGTGGTGGGTTGACCTTGCCTGGCTGCCAGATGCCCACCCAGTTGCTCTCCGCACTCTCAAACCACGACACCCTCTCAACAGGACAGGCGGAGAAAATAAGATGGATAAGCTTGAGGGTTGAGATAAGGCAATTTAATAAGAAAAGCAAAGTCCATGGGTGTAAGCAAAGTAAAAGAGGGAATTGATTCACTACTTCCCTTCAGCAGGCAATGTTCAGCCACTTCCTGGGAAGCAGGACCTCAGTACATGCAGTGATTGCTTCAGAAGACAAATTTTGTAACCACAAATGTCCCTCCCGCACCTCCTTTTCCCCAGCTTTTATTGCTGAGCATGATGTTATATGGCATGGAATATCTCTTCGGTCAGTTGGGGTCAGCTGTCCCGACTGAGTACTGGCAGTTGGTGTTAGAAGGCAAACTATGTATTAACTGAGCTCTTCTGTGAAGCATAGTGTATCAGCAGATCTTTTACATCAAACTGTAAAATAACCTTTTAGAGATAAATAAATATTCAAACCCAACCAAAAGGGAGGAGTGAAAGAATTTTTAACTGATGCGTAGATGCAGCACTGCCTTTACATATCTGTGGGAGGAATACTTGATTATTTTTAAATGCATTACAATTTGCCAGTGTTACTCAGCCTCATCTGGTAATCCATTTGTTAATATTATGTAGATGTATGTTGTTAGATGCAAATCAGTTATGTGCTAGGTGCTATATAGACAATTAAGGAAACAAGGTTCTTGTCCCAAAGAGTTTTCTAGCATGATCGCGTCTGGAAGTGCATTGTGATCTGATTTCACACTGCCTGAAGAAGTATTTCCTTTTGTTATTTTATCTACCATGTACTACATCAGCTGGATAGAGCTAATCTCCCCATAAAAAAAGCAAGGCAACTTCCTTTGTGTGCTGGGTGAGTCCTTCAAGATGTTTGTTTATCTGAAGTGGTCATTTGCAAGCACAGCTTCCATTTATATAGTGTCCTTCATAGCAATGTCACTATGAACATAATGAATATACTTAGAAGTATTTAAAGATTCCATAAATACGTATTTCTTTGCAACTGCCTTGAACAGTGATGTAAGATAGGCCTTTTGTGTTGAGGAAGGGATGGGCGGTGGAGCTTTTTTTTCAGAGCCAAGCAATTCTGCTTTGTATGAGTGACCAGCACATAGAAAGAACATTTTTTTTTTTTCTTTTTATCTCTCCATAGATTCAGTCAATTTAGGTATTTTTATCTTTGTTTTTAACATATTAGAGATTTTATTGTTCCCCCAGCCCATATTTAATTTTGTGGTGGATCATCTGTTTTGACAAATATTTGCACATTACCTAAGAAATTAATTATAAAAGAATTAATCCAGCTCTCAACTGGGTTAACCAGGAGAGAAGAGCCTTCACATCACAGTCAGTGGCTGAATCCAGCTGGCAAAAATCAGTGTGGTTCTGTTTAATTATGATTAATGTTTTCACTTATTTTATAATTTTGCATGCAATTTTCTTTTTAAGGCTCTTGCAGGATGATTTGGCAATTGCTATTCATAAACCAGAGAGCTTGGTTCTGTGTCATCTGATAAAGATGTCATCTGATTTGCTTACCCGCAAGGGGATGTGACCAGTAGAGGGATGTGACTTGACACGAAATTCCATTTTCTCAAAGGACACATCTACCAGAATTCAGGATTCACATCCCCTGGTCACTGGTACTAGCACTGCAAAGGCTGGAATTGTCATCACTGGTACTATTTTATGATTGACACAGCGACCTGGTTCTGTCACCCTTATTTACATCGAAGAACATCTTAAGAAAAATTACTCACACATTTCTGTTCCTGTAGTGGCATCCATGTAGGTAAGATGTTTGCCTGGGAACGGGCTGAGGACATTGCTGCCAAAATTTATTAGAAGACAGAAGAACTGTAGGAATATTTGGCCATGTGCTCTTGCTTTTCATCTGGAAGAAAAAGTTGCTATAGTCTCCGCTCCAAAGAGTTTATAATGCAAGTAGAGGAACAACAAAAGAAAAAATAGAGTATATGGATAGAAAGAAGGGAGAGTGAAGCCACCACATTATGAAGCAATTCAGTGGTACCGAGCTTGCTTGTTCTATATATACACAGCTGGTCTTACATTAATTTGCTGATTGCTTGTGGTTCTACTTGTGTATACATGAGTATTTATCTATTTATATACATACAGACATATGATATTCATATATTACATTAAAAGAACATTAAGTTTGAAAGTGAGAATGCATGAATCAAAAGTGTCTGATATAGTCTTTAGTTTTGTGATTGCATGGTGTTTTTCTTAGGACTCTTACCTTATTCAGAGCATAGAAGGGATGAATCCTGCTCCTTGCACAATTATTTAATATTTTGACTTAATGAATTATTAAAAATATGACCTCAGGCCCTGTTGATTACAAGCTCCTATGTATCTTCTAGCTGCTGCAGCAATTCAGAAAGAAGTCCTAATAAAAACATTCTCATGACTATATATCACCAGGACATCTTCTGTACCATAAAAAAATAATGTGAGATGTTGAAATTGAAAACTATATTGCAAATATAGTCAAAATAGACCCATATCAAAATTGAGGCACAAGATTGATGTGAGTTTATTCAGCTGAAAGGTATTTTTTTAGCATGGGCAAAATTCCATACTCTTACCAGATGTTTTTCCTGGAAATAGACAAAGTCTTTTTGGTAACACTTTGAAAAGAAATCAGTCTGTCAGTCATTTCCTATGTGCAGAAAGCTTCAACCCAAATAGATAACAAAATTATAAGCAATTGAAAACAGCATTTTTAAAATGGCAACTATGCAAAACTATTACTAGAATGGTATTACTTTTTCCTACAATTAAGACACATACGTGACTGTGTGGGATAGAATAAAACATAGATTTTAGCATCACAACTTAGCAGGATAATATTACTCGGCTAGGAGTGGGTCATATACAATAGTCACCCCAGACAGGTATTGGTGTATTTTTTTCTGCTCCACCTAAGCATTTAATGTGTGTTAAAGAAGAATGATTCTAGAAAATTTTTGAACGTTCTAGAATTTTTCATCATTCTAAGACTTGAATCAGGGGAATCAGGGAGGAATATACCCTAATATTATAAAACTTAAAAGTCCAGCAGTCCATAAAGCATGATATTTTGGTGCCAGTCTTAAACAGTTTTCAGAACTTTCAAGTGGACCCAGATTATGAATTTCCAGAACTTAACCATTGTAATTGTATTTAGCATGTATGTATGTCTTCAGCAAATATGTTAAAGGAACATCAAGAACTTGGATGTTAGCAAATGGTAAAATTAAGGTTGTCCATTTGACCTTATTTTATGACCCTGTGAATTATGATTAATTTTTTAAAATTGTGGTCACATAATAATGAATATAATAC
>RSEF01000007.1:21426935-21478594 GCA_003993805.1 Himantopus leucocephalus
AGCTCATATGGTGCTATGTTTTGGATTTGTGGATAAAGTATTGATAACACATCAATGTCTTAGCTATTGCTGAACAGCGCTTGCACTTTTCTTCTTCCCACTCTGACCCCCCTCCCTGCCCCAAGCTAGTAGGCTGGGGATGCACAAGAAATTGAGAGAGGTCACAATTAAGATAGATGTCATGCTCAGCAATAAAAGCTGAGGGAACAGAGGAGGAAGAGGGGACATTCAGAGCTATGGTGTTTGTCTTCCCAAGTAACTGTTGTGCATGTTGAGGCCTTGCTTTCCAGGAAGTGGCTAAACATCTGCCTGCTGATGAGAAGTAGCAAATCCTTATTTTGCTTTCCTTGCACCCCGGCTTTGCTTCACCGATTAAACTGTCTCTACCTCCGCCCACAGGTTTTCTTGGTTTTTGCTCTTCTGATTCTTTCTCCCGTCCCATGGTGGGGAAGTGAGCGAGCCAGCGAGTGAACAACTGGGTGTGGACTTAGCTGCCAGCCAGGGCCAACCCACCACAGTAAGTACTTTGTTGGACCACCGCCAGACTGTGCCTCATTTTACAGGATCACAAGCTACTCATGTTTAATCTACTCCTAGCATGAACAGAGGTAGCACCCTTCTCTTCTTAGTGCACAGCGTTGGGAAACCCAAAGCAGAGCTTTCTGTTTAGGAGTTATGCAGGTACGGGAGTGTTTAGCATTGTTCTGACATTTTTATTGCTGTTCAAGCATCAGCATTCTGTTCATGTATTTCAAATGGCTAAAGCTATGGGAACATCTGGTTTTCCTACAGGATCCCATCCATATTCAGTGCTGAAAATTGATGCACAAAAGGAGAAAGCTAAATTTCAAATGCATAACTTTGCAATCTAAATACTATTTTAGTATAATTTTTAAGTAACACATGCACCATGAGAAAGAAGGCGTGTTTTATTTTAAATGTTTACTTCATATTCATGTATAAATATTCATGTATATATTCACATACTTCATATATTT
Source organism: Himantopus leucocephalus (assembly GCA_003993805.1). Lineage (NCBI taxonomy): Eukaryota > Metazoa > Chordata > Aves > Charadriiformes > Recurvirostridae > Himantopus > Himantopus leucocephalus. Next base: position 21,427,934 of record RSEF01000007.1, read on the forward strand.
AAAAAGTTTACTTCAATAGGAAACAAATAACAGGCTGAGCTTTTTGAGGGACACTGAGTGGCTCCGCTCCTTAGTGATGTGAAGCCTGGAGTTTGACATCACGTAAATGGGTTTGCTGCCTTAAGTCAGACTAGGCCTGTATCAGCTGGTAAAATCACCCAGCAGGAAATAGCAGAAAAAAATTTAAAAATTGCATGTTAATTTGTAAACAGTTTCAGTAATTTTACTCAAAGAGGAAATCCACTGACACATAGTTCACTTTGTCTTAAGTCACATCTTGTGCTTTAATAAACTAAAAGCAGATGTGCACAAAACATGACCAGTATTTTATCTCCAGAGCCTGTATAAAAATAGAGGCAACGTTTTACCTCATTTAAGAGGATGTTGCATTAAGTGTGAGAAGTCAGGTGCACTGTGTGCACATTTTCTAGCATGTTAATATTTCTCAAATACAACAGTAATGCTATTTTAATTTTAATATTTATTTTTATTCTAGTATCAATTTTTAGGGTTTTTTTGCTCTATATAATTCTTCAGGATAGCTCTCGTAGCATTAATCCTCATAATGGTGGAAGAGATAGTAGCTAGATGCTTTCATAACAGTTCTGCGTCTTCAGCTTCTCAGCCTTCTGGTCTTCATGAAGATCTATTTGAATTCCTACGTTGTATTTTTGTACTACTTGCTTATCATTGCCATCAAATTCAGAATCAGAAAGTGTGCTTTGCTGTGGTGTTACAGGCGCTGCTGCATCTTGTACAGGACCTTGATCTTGCTTGTTCGATTTTTGTGATGATGTTTCAGCTGGACTTAATTCCTCTGAATCCTCTATGTGCCAAGGCTGTGTTTCAACTAACTGTTTTGCCTTGCGCACAGCACCGCTCATGTTTTCCTCCACTGAGATTCCACATACCACCGTAATTTCCACCAGGTCTTAGTTGTTCACAGGTAAAGGCTGCGTTTCAAACATCCAGTGTGCTATTCTGACATGCCTCTTTCCAGTGTCTTCTATGGACAACTTCATTCTCCAGTCTTTGACCAAATTTGTCTCTGGCAGCAGACAATGGATGAGGTTCAAATTGCTTTATGCTTCTCTTCACACTTCTTTTAAGCTCTTTCATCTCAGACCTCTGCTGCAAAAAGTTAAGGACATCCACTGGGTAGCCCAAGTTTATCCAAGTTACGTGCTTCCAGCATGTGCCTCAGAGTCTTTACAGCACCACTGGGAACTTCTCAGATGTGAATTTCATGTGATGTTTGTTCCTCAGCTTGATAAATTTTATTTGTAGAGTCCAGTGGCTGCATTTCAAACATCCACGTGACTGTGCAAACACCTCCTCTAGCTAGTGCAAGAGCCTTGTTCATAGTTCCTGCAGAGCCTGGAGCATGTGCACACAGTGCATCAAGAGGCTGGGTCTGAAACATCCAGGCTATGTATTTAACATTTCCACCTGCAATGGTTTCCTGGTCTGCAATGCTTCTAGCTTTGTCTGGGTCTGGAGGGTCATCTTTAATTGGAACGAAAGGCTGGTTGTCCAAGACCCATCTTATAGAGAGGACCTTTCCTGTCTGGATTTCACGCCACTCTAAGCATTAGTTTTTTGGTCTTGTGAACATCTGAATGATGAAGGCAAAGCCATATCTAGCCTGCTGCACATCTAACATCATATCCTGTGTTTCAGATACATCCTGATAAAATACTAGGTAATGTTTCTCAAAGTGTTTTCTTAATTGTGGATGGAAATGTTTGTATAAATGTCTTAGTTCACATAAATTGCTTTGCTTTGGGTACAGATCTGTGGAGACGGTGGGCTTTGGAGAGCTGGATGATTCAGTGGACTGGTAAGTTGCTGTCATTCCCAATGGAGCTTTTGCATAAGTAGTGGAAAACTTTTCTGTGCTTCCATATTCATGGGATCTGGAGCAAATCAATGCAGAATTAGCAGTTCTGTCCTGTTTTTTCCTTGGTGTAGAAGTTTCCTGTAGTCCGCTTGCTGAATTAGTAGCAGTAGAAGATGAATTAACTGTTGAAGGCAAAGTAATTTCCTGGTATGTATTTTCCATCTTTAGGGAACAAAAGTGGTTGTTTTTTTTTTAAAAGTATAGTAACATAGAAAACAATTTTTCTGTTCTTCAAAAACTAGTTCTGCAAGGATCCAAGCAATAGGATTATAAAAAGATCTGGAAAGGCACAATCCATCAGCTATTGCTCAGAATGCATAAAAACAATCTTTTGAACTAAGAGCTGTGCTATTTGCACCATAGCATATATGTGAAAAGAAATGTGTAATTCATACAAAATGCAAAATGATAATTGAGCAGTCTTGGAGTTCTTGCTGCAACAAATGCAGACTTTGCATTATAAGCATAATGTAAACTTATGTTGTGGCTTATGCTCATTTTAATTTCTTCTGAAAGTGACATTTTCTATGCTTCTGAGAATCTGTGGTGACAGAAATGATACATATTTACAGATTCAAAACAAGGAAAGAGGAGACTATTTGGAAGACGAGGACAGGATTGCAAAAGTTTTTATAAAGGTTTACTTTTAATTGTGTTTGTCACATACTGTAAGTACTTCTTGAGCCTTCTAATGTACTTCATATTACATTATGTGCACTTAATTTCTAAAGTCTGTATATTCTCACCACTTTCGTAGGTTATGTGTTTAATCACAATTAGTCAAAATAGAAATTCAGACTACATGACAGACCAATGTCTTAACCTCACCACTTCTAATTTGCATAAAGAAAGATCCCTGTTATTAAAAGCACAGACCTTTACTTCTTTTGCAGGTGTTGCAGTCTCTCTGTCAGAGTGAACAGCCTTTTCCTGGGCTGTCCTTTCAATCTGCTGTTTTAAAATCTGTGTTACAGTCTTTGGGAGCTCTTCGTTCTGAGCTGCATTGATTACTGCAATGGGAAGAAGAATAAAAAAGATTGTTTTTCCTCCATCCTGCATTTTATGAAATTGTCTTTATCAGTGAATTACAAAACATTATTACATTAGAAAAATTGTACTTAGCCTTGCAGAAGTCTGGAGAGTCACTTGATCATGAACAGAAATTCGTAGAGAGAACGACAGAATAGTTGTTGAGAGACAAGTTATCAGCTACTGTTTTGCCATACCTTAGTGGTGTGGCAGGTCTAAAGGTTGACTGGGGTCTGTGGGCAAATATAATGCATGAATTCTAATAACAGAACTAAACTGCAGCAGCATCTTAATACTGGGGTCATATTCTGCAGGGCTATTCAGTTCAGCTATAAATTGAGCCATTCTCATCCACAGTTTTGTATGTACATGGGCTTGTGTTTGCCTGTGTTTTCAGACAATTCTTCAAGTCCCCTGTTCTTTCAAGCAACTGAGCACGTATTTAAAACCAACTCCTTATGCAAAAGCCATCTCTCTATACTGAATTCTAAACTTGTTTCTTAAGTCCCACTGAAGTCAATGAATGTGCTTTGCTGAGAATTCAGAGCAATGTGCATTTCCATGTTTGTATGCTGAGTGGTACATTTGTGTGACTAAAGACATTTGCCATTGCTTGTTTGTGAGCCTTTATACTCATGCCACTTCTTACCTGTTTCATCGGTGTGCTGAGTGAATGTAGAAGCCATTTTTATCTCATGAGTAACTTGGTCATGATGAGAAACCTGTGCATAAAACCTTCACTTTACTACAGGATTTAGTGCAATATGTAAGAATTTTCCATAATTCTGCAACTGTATTTAAAATGTTACATCAAAGAAAAATATGAATGGGAAACCTAGTTAATTACCATGTTAAAACAATAATAAATTAAAAACACTTGATAAAATGCCTTAAAAAAATTATTATGCACTGCCTAATGAGGGGGGCTATCAGCAGAACATCCAGATCTTGCTGTACCAAGTGGTAAAGGATGAAGAAGCAAAGCAGATATGTATCAGCATCTCAGTATAACTGTCCAATGACATAATTATTAATTGATATCGTTACCTCTTGTGTTTGAGAGGCTTCCATTTGACTTTCTTTGGAGGTAATTTCTTTGCACTCAGCTTCCCTGGTGCTGCTTGATACTGTGTACTGACTGCTACTTGACTTTTCCTAAAGACAAATAAAATAATCACACAATTTTTCTTTTTTTTTTGCCTATGAATGGCTTTCACAAATAAATTCTAATCTAAGTGGTGTAACTAAAACAGTCATTTAACAGGAGAGTACCGTTGTTATGATTGATATTTGTTGCCATAAAAATTAGAGCAGGCTTTTTTATAACAGAAGTTGTCAAGTTATTTCTGTTACCGCAGCCAGATTTTGACCTGCAGATGTGGAAAGCTGCATGAACACGGACAATGTATAATTAGACTGGAAAGGGACAAAGGTGACTAGGAGACTGGTTCTGGCTTTACGTGCTGTGCCATCAACTTGTTACCTATCAGTGGGCATGAGGCTAATGCAACTTTGTAAAAGGAAGTATAATAATATGTCTATATAAGAGATGCTGACTTCCTGCATATGCTTTATACAGCTCTTCTGATGCAAAAATCATGCTGAATTGCAGTTGTGAAAAATATGACCCATAGGCTAACCAGAAGATCCTATAAAATATACAGGCTAGCATTGCATCTACAAGTCTGACAACTGCATTGTAATAAACAGAGCATATCATTGCGAGTTTAAAGCACTGTCCGAGATGTCTGTGTAAACTAATTTCTGAGGTTATCTGTTTAGTTCAACTCCAGATTCTGATTTTTCTTATTTAAAGCCTGTCACAGAACCTGTGTTACATCACGTTACCATTGTCCATCAACTACTTTGAGATCTAATGATTAGAAGCATTAAATCCTAAGAATTAATATTATTAAGATACCAGTTCTGTGCTTCCTCTCTCTTGCACACTAGCATGCACACAGAGACATCTAACAACTAATTTCACTCATGTCAAATTGAATTTTCTCCTTCCTTTGTGAGAAGCTTCTAGCTTTCAAATGAAAGGAGCTTCTGGTCCCTCCAGCAAGAGCTTCCCAAGTATTCAGTGTAATGTGAATGTGAATGGAGGCAGCCCCGTGTTTCTGAGATTGTTGCCGTACATCCAGTGCTGTAAGCTTCCTGCATCTCAAATCCTGGCACCTCCTTGAAATCAAGGTAATTGTGGGGCAAGAAAGTAGTGCTCTCTCATAGTCATCCCATGACAAAGCATATATTTATCCCATGACAAAGCATATAGTCAAACTAAGCTTACAAAGTAAGTAAGCTTACACTGCTTGCATCTCCACTCATATTTCTGCTGAATCAATATAGGGGAGTATCCGCAGCCTGACCCATAATTTCTGCCATACAGTAGGCAGCAAGGGCTCTTAAGTTCTATGGGAGAGAAACAAGATGTGTCTCCTTCATGGGCTTTAGGAATTCTCTTCCACCTCTGTGCTGCCAAATCATCTCTTTCAACTATAAGATGAATTAAAATAATATGAACAAAAGGTAAAATGAATTTTATGATTACTGGCCTAATAAACACTTTAGTGTGTTACCAGCATCGAAATTCATCCTATCTACTGCAAAGTTTGAACTGTCAAAGTGAGGTGAGGCTTAAGGAGAGCAAGTCAGATCACGCTTTACACTCACAAGCTCTGTATGTGTAGCAGTTGTGATGGACTGTACCCGTACTAAGTTAAAAAGAGGCAGTTCAATGAAAATGAAGTGCAAATTTTTCCATCTATTCTCTGTTTAACGACTATGTGTAGGTGTATGTATAATACGTCTTTTCATTTTATATGGATATGCTTTTCAAGATAGTTATACAAATATATGCTTTTTTTCATTTAAGATATACTTCTCTGTTCTAGTGTGCATGTTTTAGATATGTAAGTCAAGCTCTCATTACTGGAAAAGCTCATTCATGAGACATGAAATATGTTCATGATAGTCATTATGTGTCCTTTGAATGGTGTGGGGTATTAAAAAGGAATATAATTAGCCTTAATGTAGTCAGGAAGCAAATCTAATCTGAATGTCACTACTGCTTTATTGCTGTAACTTTGGTACTGCTTATGAAGTAGTTGCCGTATTGCAAAAGATTATAATCGTTTAATGCGACAGCTATGGCTGTCTAAAATGCAGCCTAAACATTATGCGCCAGATTTTGGCAATATAATTACACGGCCTTGCTCTGGGCATGCAGGGAGGAAGAGGGACTTGGAGGTTCTCATGTTTTGTGTGTCTGTCAAGATGGCTAATTGAAATTCTAGTAATGGAGGGTAAAATGCTGCTTGTTTATTATTCCAAGCAAGTGGAGAGCAGGAAGACATGTGGTTTCATCCCTCCTCTGTAATGGCCAACTGTTGGATATGGGATAGGATACGCTGTAGGTAGGATTAATTTTGTCTACCCCATTAGAGTTTGTGGCATGTTTTGTAGACCCCATAGATTTTGGAGAATATTGTGTAGAATTATTTGATGGTCTGTATGGGATAAGGTTGCTGTTATCTTATTAAGCAGGAGAAATTGTGCCTCCAATGCAGGACGGTGGCTGAAGATCGTGATCTAGATTTAAAAGTAGTTAAGGGTTATGCTTGTGGGAACTTGATCCCTTTATTTGTGTCTATGGAATACACAATACCTGTCGCACTGTGTGTTATTAAATCAATCAAGGTTATTTAATCAACCAGATCCCACATTGCAGTGTCAGGAGAGAACAGCTCCCCTGCAGCTGTGCAGAGGAGGGGGACAGACAGAGAACTCAAAGTCATTTTTGGCGGCAGAAGTGAAAAGACAACTATTACGGTTGCTTTTCCTGTGGCCCAAGAATCACCTTTCAATTACTTTTTGCTTATTGTATGGCTATAACAAGTGAGCTTCAAAAAACACTGTCAGGTGGATGATTGTTGGCATGCTGCTAGTTCGCAAACTGTTTCTTACAGTCATTTTATTTTTATTTCAGACTTTCATCGCCTTCCATTCTCCTCTGTTTGTTTCAAGTCACCCTTTATGGGGGCTGCTGGCCTTCCCATGCATGTCTGTACAGTACTTAATACAGAGGGCTATAGTGTCTTTGCATAGTAAGTCATTCTAACCTAAAACAATACTATTTAAAAAATAAAGATGTAAGTCTGTATACGTTTTGTTAGAGGAGTGCATTTTTATGTAGGCATTCAGATTCTGTTACTGAAGAGAACTGTAATTGCTACACGTGTTTTATATGTTAGTGGCCCATACATCAATTTTAGTGCCTCTGCATTGCAATAATTTAGATTGAATTCTTATTGCAAAAACTGCCAAGATTTGAATTTTCAGTAACTGTTCTGTGTATTTTAGATCAAGGTTTGCTTTTCTGCGGTGACATTTTTGCAGTTTCCTTCTGTTCTGATAACAGACAAAACATACTTTCCCTTTCAAAAATAAAATTGCTTTGAGGCTCAGAATATGTATGCTATGTTATATGCATATGTACATAAAACGTGTATACAATTCTATATATGTATGTATGCATGTGGTGTTCAAGGGAATCAAATGGCCTAAAAGCTTGTTCAAGCACAAGAAAGCCTTTTACTCACTCACATTTGAAGCATATTGCTTTTAGTTGAACTGTACGTTATGGTGATCATATACATTCTGTGGGAGGTTGGCTAATACAGTATGGTTTATGTATTGGCATATTTAGAACTTACTGTTCTAAATGATCGGTATATACAAACTTGCAGTTCCCTTTAGGCAGCAGTGGAAGTAAATTGTGAGCCTAAAGCTTCACTTACAAAATTAGTAAAAACAGAATGACTGACTGATGATTTACTTGGTGTGGATCTTCATTTCTTCCTCAAAGCTATGCTTTTTTACCTATTTATGTTCTTATCGCAGTATAGTCTGCACATCAATACTGTAAGAGTCTTGCAGAAATTTCTTATAAGAACTTCACTTATCTGCACTTCATTGTTACGATTTGTCAGCGTTGCTTAGTTGTATGTATATACTTAGGGTGTTTTGGGCACTATATGGAAGATTATATACCTGTGTCATTCCTGACACATGATACTCTATGGTTGAGTGAATATCAGATACTTTCAACATATTCCACTCATCCTTCTTATGTAGGAAGTTCAGCTCACTTGCCAGAAATGGCTTGTTTCTGATAGTGGATAGCGAGACTTTGAGCAGCTATCTAGCTGAGCTGGTGTAGCAAACAACTCCAGGCTGGCATTTGCAGAACAAGAACATTGAAGCTCATGACCTCTTCTCAGCTTGCTGGCTGATGATAAAAAGGTGCTCATGATGCCAGTGGTCAAATTAAAGACCAGGTTTCTAAACAAACTCTGGTTGAGTTTGTGAGTGCATGTCAGTTCTGTGATCAGTTTTCATTGCTGCTCAGCATTCCGGACAAGGGTTTAGTGCATCCTACTGGTAATATGGCACCTTTCACAAAGAACCAATATCCCTTACAATGGAGAGAGCTATGAGTGATAGCTTCTATCTGAGAAAAACAGAAAGATAAATAGTTATTATTTGCATATTTGATGTCAGTATTTTGAATGAAAAGCCATGCGCTCATGCAGTAATTGAATATGCAGTGAAATGTTCAGCTATTTAGATTACTGTTTAAAAAATGAATTGCTTCCTTATTTTAGCTTGAATTAATAGTTTTAATTTATCCAGATATGGAGATCTGTCTTCAAACCACATGATTTCTCTGTTTTGCCCTGGGATTGATTCAGTGACCTTGAATAATCTTTCAACTACCTAAGTGTATAATCCCATTTTCCATGAGAGTGCAGTTACGTTAGATGGAAATGGGATTTTATGGTCTTGCAGTAAGTTATTTAACCTAAATTTAAAGATTGTTCCATATAGTCTGGAGCCATTTTATTTCCTGTGAACATGACTATTTCTGCTGATGATTTGAGAGAGCCTCCTCAACTAGTCACAGAGGACAAATACGTGGATAAGTATGCTTAGAGATCACATCTTTGGTGAAGAAATGGAACCGTCATAGTGGCTTTGTGGAGAAATAGATATCACTGTTAGGCCAGGGAAAATGCATCTTCACATCACAGAAATGAAATTACTTGGTTCTGAGTAAGAGAAAAAGTCACATAATTTCTGTACATTGTCCTGCATTTCTTCATCCAGATAAATGGCAGCTAGGTTGGACCACGTCATCAGAAAAGTACGTGCTTAACACTTCCTTTTAACAAGGATTACACTCCAGTATGATTATGTCCAACTATAGGATTTTTCTGCTTAGTTAAAAATGCTTTAATACATCTGCAACAAACTGTGTCTTCTCCCCTACAAGCTGGAGTTTTGGTTGTTGTCTCTGCAAGTTTTTGATACTGGTATTAATGTGTAACGAATGAGAGATAACTGGTAGATATGATGATACTTACTTAATGTTAAAATGAACCTATGGCAGAATGTTGATGGGTCCTGTTCTCCAAAGCTGGAGGGCAATATTGCTTAAAAATGTCTCCAAGAAGTGCAGGATGGTAAAGCAATTTACTGTGCCATTACCGTTTTTCATAGCGCACAGGACAGATTGTGCAATGTGTTTTATTATAGGGGATTTCACATAGTCCAAAATCATTATCTCCTACAACAATTTTTCATGGTATATGGTAATGAAGTAATAAAATGTAAAGACCTTTTATCTAAACTAACACTTAGCTTCTGCTTTGTTCTACTTTTATGTAGCATCTGGGTTCTTCTGTGCAATTTTTGATCTGTTTAGGGGAGTTGTTTAGATTTAGTTCAATGGAAGCAGGAAAGTCCTTTTGAAAGAGAATGGCTTAACATCACATCAAGTGCAATATATGGAAAATATCACCATGATACTTGATAATGAATTACAGTCTTATAGACAAGGTTCAGTATAAAATACTGCTATGGTAGTAATCTGCTTTGCTCATCTCTTTGCTGTGAGTCCAGTATTGCCTATGTTGAGTGTTCATCTGCATAAAAAATGTGAGATTCCTGTAGTATATATCAAAGAGAAAATTCTATGAGTATGAACATTAAGGAAACAACTTAGTCATAAGGAAAACTCTTCAGTTAAGCAAACAATCATAGTTTTTCCTCAAGCTATCTAACAGGGCATACCTCATTTGTTAGTATTAAAAATGCTATTGTTACCTGTACAGATTTGTGCTGGTACTGGTAGTGAGCAAAGGTCTTTTGTGAAGACGTCATCTGCACTTTCTCAAACTGTTTCCTCACTGCTGCAAGGCCACCGGGCACAGTACAGGACTTGGTTTTCTCTGCTGCCTAGAGTGATAAAATAAAGCCAGTTGTTTTCCATTTGCACTAAGAACGTACTTCTATGAGCTGATTGTTTTTAAAAGTAGTTAATAAAAGTATGCTATAATGCTTCTAAATTTCAAAGGGAAAATATGGAAACACTTGGTTATGTCTGTAGCCTTACAGGTAATTGCCACTGATGTGATCTGTAAACCCTACTTATTTTAACAGTACACATGAATTAACATTAGCATTCAGAATAGGTACAGTCATAAAACAGTTATTTTTCAGGTGCTGTCATCAAAATACAGAACATATACATACTGTTAATATTAACTGTTGAATCTCCTTGGCTCATTTGAGGATTTTTCCTTGTCTAACAAAAATGAGGACCTGCAAATTATGAAGTTCTTTTGGAATTTTATAATCTAGAATTTATTTAGCACTAGTTGCTAAATCCTCTAGTGTGAAATAGATCCTGCTGGGGTAGCTGCACATTCATCTCTGCCTAAACTAGTGTCTGAGGACTCAGTGGTTTCCTTTGTAGTTTTAGGGATCAGCCATGTATTTTCAGCCGTGTAACACTCTGTCTTTGCAAGAATGATTCAAACAATTATAAATACTGTTTCTGGCAAGTTCATAGACCACTACACAGGAGCCATACACTGTGATTTGGAGAACTAAAGGCCAATGCATATTTAAAAATGCGCATGTTTGGCCTGAATCTTTAGCACCAAAAGGAGTAGGTCCCATCTACTTGATTGTCAGTAGCAATCACTTTCCAGAACAATCCTTCTCTGTTCCCTCTTCTACTTGTTTATCCTGAGTTCTGTTGCATTCAGAGTTGCCACCTGGTCCTCTCTGTATTTTTTCAATAGCTGTTGTTGAAAAACATGCAGAGAGCTTCAAGCAAGCCTTTGTGAGATGATCTTTCTTCCCTAACAGTGCCGAAGGTCACAAGAGTGCCTTTACCCTCAGGGTCCCTGTTCTAGTTCTGTCCCTTATGCGTTACCTCTCATATGGTACTAGAACGAAGCTTTCAGCATTTGAGCTTATTAATCAGTATGCAGAAAATAAACCACCCAATAATTAGAAATAGCTTTGTAATGAAGGTTACTGAGTAAACTTAGGTTTAGTGCTGATACCCGACGAGTAAGTAAGCAGATCATAAAAAACAGGGGTTTTTTTCCCCCCCTGTGATGAAGGCAGCTTGATTCTGTATGTGCATGGATGCGTGAATGTGAAAAGTAATTATTTTAGTGAATGAATATTTCAGGCGCACCTTGTCAGTGATTTGGAGACATTTAGAGGGGTAAATACAGTTACGGGTCCTTCAAGAAAACATACTGATTCCCTTTAACGGAACCAGATATTCCTTTTTCAGAGTTCCTTTTTCAGGCAACCATCCATTTCAGCAAGAAATTGTGAGGAGTGCCGGAGTGTAAACAAGGTAGTTTCTATGTGCTTAACACAGTTAGACTGGGTTAGGCTTCACGCAGTCCTCTTCTTTTTGAGACAGAGTACTAACTTCAGCAATGTTTCCAATGTCAGGAGTAGGGAATCGGAACCTTCTCAGCCAGGTGAACTGCAGGAATCTGCTCCAAATACACACAGGCAATTAGGAAATAAGGAAGTGAGCAGGCAGGAATTTGGTGACTGGGAAACACCCCGACTCTGGTGAGTGTGGCTGGTGGCTGTTTTCTCTATGTGGCTTTTGGGCTAGTCAAGCACCCAGAAGGTCCCTTCAGCTGCTGCAGACCACTTCTCCCAAGATCAAAGTGCAGGTAAGACGGGGAATCCTTCTACAGCTCTTCCTGCATATGGACAAAGGTGCTGGCTGGCAAGAGCTGCATTGTAGTCCTTCTTTTGCCAGAGGTGCTCTCTGATTTACAGGAATTACTCTGGCCTAGTTTACAGTAGGAAAAAGGTGTTCTTCCCATGTGCTGAAAGTTTAGTGTAAACAAAGACCATTGTCATTCTAGCATTGAAGGAAGCCAGCATAATGCCTCCATTTCCAGATATGAGGGTGTTGAGCTACAACTTCTAGGTAGGACTTTAAGATATGGTAAAAATACATTTTTTACCCCTTAGAATTTCTGCAAAACTGAGGCAGATTTTCCTGATTTTCCTAGCTGAGATCTGAAGACCAGATTTTCAGATATTCCTGACTGATAATTAAATGTGTGGTGGTCTTGCTCTATTTTATTAGAGCAATTTTAATAATTCTTTTACCCAAATTTTATTTTATTATTTTAAATAATTCTTTTAGCTCTATTTTAATAGAGCAATTTTAATAATTCTTTTAGCCAAATACTTTATGTGCTACTTGGTGTTAATATTAAACTTTGTTATAAAATACCTAATCCCTATTGATAGACATAGAGAGATGAATAAAACAAAATTAAAAAGGTTTTTTTCTAAATATTTTTCATATAATGCGCATTTTTAAATAATTTTATTATAAAACAATACTTTTTCATACACCTTGTCTCATCGAGCTTCTATTTTAAAATAGAGCAATTTCAAATTCTTTAGTTTGAGCAGCAAGAGGTCTAAACTTAATGTGCTTTTGAATATGATTTTATTACTTGGTAATATTTTTTGTAATGCAGCAACCGCTGGGTTTTGTCATTATGAGCTGAAAGAATAACTGTGTGCAAATCTGTCTCAAGCCTATGGTTGTAATAAATGTGGTTCATGCAACAGTCAAATAAAAAGAACAGTCCTTCCAATGAATTAAAGGGGATTGTCCAAATGACCAAAGGTATATAGCATGAAAAATCTCATTCAGTACAGACAGGGACTGCTACATCAATATGTTTGCTAACTAGATTTGGTAATTTAGGTTTCAAATTTTGATCACCATAGTGGTCCATCAGTCAGCTTGTATAAATGAAGAATGTAGGATTGCAAAGCAAACACAGACCTAAGAAGATAAAGGACCATTGATATCTTACATGAGCAAAGGAGTTGCTACTCTCTATCTCGGACACAGCAGCCTTGTACATAGCCATTCTTTCTCTCAAGGACACAGTCTCCTGGAAATCCAGTGGTGTGTTATCAGCCCTGGGAGAGCTATCTTTAGGTAGTCTTCTTACGGGTTTGCGAGAACCCACTGTAAGTACAAACAGACATCATATTTTCTAAGGAAACAGAAACCTTTTTTACAAATCTTGAAAGAAAAGCAGTAGTAGAAAGGAGCAGTATTATCAACTTTTTAGCAACTCTATCTTATTTTAAACTTAGAACAGAAAAAAATAATGCAATGGAGTTTTTGAAACTGGACAAAATTCCTTGGGGAAATAACAGAAAGCTTTTTTTAAATAAAAAAACATACAGTTTTAACAGCAAGCATAGTATATTTTTCTTGATAGTGTTCTATTTGCATTATTTTATACTGTAAAAAGTAAGTACTACAAATAACCAATTATAATTAGATATATTATGTTCTAATTAGCTTTATACATTGTAGTATTCATTTGCTTAACAGACAGTCCTTTCCTAGTTGATTGTAGATTTCAGTTGTTTACTGATATTGCATTAGAATATGTTTTAGTTGGTTTAGTGCTACTAAAACTTTATTGAAAATCATCTAAATTACTAACTACATCTTAACCTTATTTCAAGATGTGAACGTTATAGACTTGTCTATAAGCATCTGCAATTCAGCCATAGTGAGTACGGAGACAACAGTTCAGAGTAGTCTGGAAAAAGCAGCACTGAGTTACTAGCACTGGGAAGTTTTTTGTTGCTGTGCATTCATATACATTCATATGACTGTATTAGAAGAATTCCATATACCCAGAAAGACACCTTAAATTTAGCGTAAAGTTATTTTGCCTTCTTGTTTCAGACAAAGGGAGAAAAAAGTATGTTGTGAGAATTTCTCTTGTCTGCAATCAGAGGCAGAAGAGATTTCATGTAATACCACAAGCTGGAAGTTCCTCTTGTCCTATTAGGGTTTCTCTCCAGTGAATGGAAAATTGTGTTGAATGACACTGGATTTCTATAACCAGAACACCCCCTTCCTTTTTGGGAGAGGAGGGAATTTTAAGACTTCAAGAAGATATATTTTTAGTAAAGCCACTAAATCTAATTTTTTAATCCTTGTGATTTGTTTATGCCCACGTGTATGGGGTGGAACTTGGTGGGTGTTTTTAGGGCCTGAGGCCTGTACAACATTTGCCAGAGTCAACTCCTTGTTCTGGAAGCCTAACTGTAATACATATTGCTATACACATGTGCCTTGCAAAAACATGTGCTTGGTCAGTCACATTTCTTCTTAGCTAAGTTGGTTCACTTTGATTATTGTATTGTTTTACAAAAGCAATGGCTGAGAACAGAAAAGATCAGTTAAAAAATGGCCCGTTCTCTTTGAAGTACCCACTCTTTTCCTGTAATATCATGAAATGCAGCGTCAAAAGAGACTTTCCAAAAAGCTGTCTGTTCACCTGGCACAGAACAGAATGCCAGGGAAGGGGTATCCCACCAAGCAGGGAAGAATTCGAAGCCACATGTGGCCTTTCTGCCTGTTCACTGTAAAACTGGCATAGGTGGTCAAGGTCCAGATAGGGCAAGAAAATATAACGTGGAACTCTAATCTTCAGTAGAAGTCAGACATAGATGCAGACATGCATGGAATAGTGGTCTCAGTGTAAGCACACCCAGTTTCTTGGTAATTTTACCTAACCCTACTCATAACTTACATGAGGATAATTTTCTTTATTATGCTTATCCCATGCGGTACATTTGCATATTGCATGTAATCATGATAGACAGAATAATTGCTACAGTTCAAGAAAGAACAAGAGCAGCAATAAGAATCAGCTGGAAGGAAAAAAAGGTTTTCAGAGAAAGTAGAAATCAGAAGAGAGAGAAAATTGCTGTTCTTCAAGTAAGAAGTCTGCACGTTAAACCAAATCTAACCAAAACGATGGAAAGGTTGAAAGTATGCTTCAGCAACACAGAAGGATAGTCCACCATAGCCAAACAGTGTCAGTTCATTTGTAAAGGCAGATTGAATTATGTAACAGACTACTACCAGCATGATATTTATAAGCCATTGCTTTAATTCTCAAGAATGTTCAGGAGTTTAAAAACTTTCTTAGTATTGTTCTGATTCAGTAAGGGATTCTTGGATTCTACCTAATCATAAGCACGTGAATAGTTTCGGTAAATGCAATGGGAATACTCATGTGCTTAAAGTTAGACGTGATTAAATTCCTTGCTGATTTGGGGCCATGAATTTAATGGACTGTTTTAAAAAACATTTTAATAGATACAAATTATTAGCCACCTGGGGAGTGAAGGTAATAGAAACTATTCTCTTGTTAGCTTTAAAACAGGAAATGCCCTCTCTTTAGAAGCTAGTTGTTTTACAACATAATGTGAAACTCTTTGTGGTGGTATGAGAGATTATATGATCTAAGCTTTTGCTCATTCATTTTGCTTATATTGCTCTAAGCTTTTGCTCATTCAAAACAACTTAAAGATGTAATATTTTCTGATTCTTTCAGGGATAAATGTGTGCTTGTGATGAAATAGTTTGCAAGAAAAGCTTTTTGTTTACCAAGGTGAGGTATGCCAACAAAAAGCTGTTTGCCTTTGTCATATGGGACTCATACAATAGTATGTCTCAGAGAATTTAGATTTTTTTTAATGGTAAGTTACATTGATTCTATAAAGTAAACAGAGTTTGACGAATCTTCTGTGCATAATAGGGGTTGAGAATTCTGACTTTCTGCCTTTATTTTTCCAATGATATGACTACATTAGCTATCTCTTATGGGCTTCTCCAGGTTTTCAGGATAGGTTGAACCTCAAGTATGAGCATTGCCTTTCTTGTTTTTCAGTGGAGAAAACAGAAGTTGTTGGTACTCAGTCATACAGCTCGATGTAAATGTTGCTTGATACCTCTACTACGACAACAAGATTTTGGCATAATTGAAACATTTAACAAAAAGTTCCGTAGCATTTTAGTGATTTGAGGTTATTGCTCTTGCTGAAAAATTGAAGCAAGTTGACATATATTGTCATTGGTTATAGAAAACTCAAAACTCATGGTGATGGGAGAAATAACCTATGGATCAGCATTATGTTATATTTTTCAGGAGCTGAATATTTATTCAAGTGCAGAGTTGCAGATTTCAGTTCCTAACTTCAGCTATTAGAAGTTTAAGAGCTTTCACCAGTGCTTTCAAACACTCAAATGAGTCTATGGGGAATTTACTTCTCATAAGACTGTCTGAATGCAGAATGGGGTATTATGGCTCTCACAGGAGCATGGAAAAACATTATCCCCTATGGGTCTGTCACATTTTTAGAAAAAGCTTAATTTGTAAGAGGCATGAATTGTTGACTCTGCATTTTTACATAGTTCATATTCTTTGTTATTCCTGGTGGACCAAAAAGTGCTTCTGAAACATACTGTGCCCAATTTAGACTCAGAGGCAAAGCGGGTATGGAAAGGAGGATTCTGTTCTCTTGTTAGAGAGGAAAAAGAAAGGCTTTGAACTAGGAGAGTTTAAAAGGAGAAGGGGAAAAAAAAGGGCCATATTATAAAAGATACCTGAAAAACTTGAGAAGATGTAGCGAAGAGCCACAAAAAATACTCCCACATGGAGAACTGCAGCTGTATCTTGTTGGTGGAAGAGAAGGTTATGGTGTGATATGGTCATAGTGTATAATTATCCTTCCAAGAACAAATAAGCAGGTGCTAAAGATCTCTTTAATTTGGTAGGGAAAAAAGGAAAACAAAGATAACCAATGGCTGAAAGTTAAACCTGATAAAAGATCAGGTATTTAGTGTGAACAATGAGCATTATAAACCTAGCAGCACTGGCTAGAAAAGGTCTTGTGCATTGAAATTTCCTTTTCCCTTTTATCTGCTAGAGTGTGGAAATGCTAAACATGCAGGCTAAACATTTTCTGATCAAAACGGGAATGGACTCAGTAATTGGTTGATACTATGTAGATAGCTTATTAATTTTATTGGCAGAATGGACAATTCTTTTTATGATATTTGTTTGGGTAATCTGTTGTTTTACAAAAAGTCAAGTCCTAGATACTCAGAAGTCAGTAAGTGATTTTCTGTCAGAAAATTGTATCATCCATGTCATTTCTGTGTTAAAACAAACCAAAACACAGATATGTACAGTCTTTGATACCATCAAGCAGTGGTCTCCAAAGTGAGATATGTGCACCCCAGGGGCTGTGCAAGACAGTCCATTGGGGTGCAGGAAGAAAATAGTTTTTGTAAATAAACACTTTCGAAAGATTTTTTTTTTTTATTTCATCCATCATCCTTCTTTGTTACCTATTTGCGTGTATGTTGCCTAACGTACATAATGTATTGGTAGAGTAGTACATGTATACAATTTGTAGATAAATATATATACAAACATTGGGAGTGCATGTTCAAAAATGTTTTACTGAGCGGTGCACCATCAAAAAGGTTTGGGGACCACTGCCTTAGAGTAAAGCGAGACATCAGATCAATGTGGTAATGCTAACCTCCAGAGCTGTTGCTGTGGCCATTTTCTGATGACATCTTTTCAAAGATTGCTCTCCCTTTTTTCACGCTAGACTCCTTCAGAGAAATGACAGAATGGCTCCCAGGCTGACTCTTCCATGCTGATGAAAGGAAACTTCTCTCACTTTCTGTTTCCTGTTGGAAGACATCAAGAGGATGTGTGTTAAATGCTACTGGTAGGAAACAGATGTGGGTTTTGGGGGGAGGAGAGCGTATGAAGAGGCAGCAGAACAGAAGGGGGTGCTATTTTTGGGGAGGTGTTCACCAGCATGCCATAAAGTAAATTTCTGTAGCACTGCAGGTTGCAGATTCATGTGTGCTGCCCAGTTTATAGTTCAACACACAGTGATGCTTGGCAGTTTTGTTTTGCCATTTCTTGCACATGGTTTCTTCCACAAGGGAAGAGTGGTGGTGGTGGTAAGGATCACAATAAAAGTTGCTCATTTAAACACTATATGAACATAGAAAGTTGACAGAGTAAATTTTATTAATTTCATTTAGTGGTATGTAAGAATATGTAAAAACAACAATTGATGGCGTGGAGACCAGATGTACGTGGGCATTTGTATTTCAGAAATAAGATTTTCAATTCTGCTGTGACCTATCGACTGAATTTAGCTTATCACAATAGTGGGTTAATGTTCCATACAGATAGTTCACACAATATCATTAATATCTCATCGTTACACTGTGGCCTCAGCCCTTCGAGGCAAAATGAGTAATTATTGCTAAGCAAGATTTTAATGTGTCAAAGCTGGTGTTTTGGGGTTCTTCTCCTTCCTTCCATGCAATGTGCTACTCAGTATGGAGTTGAACACAATGGCTGTAAAATCTCAACTACAGCTCTTATATTAAGTAAATAACTGAAACAGCTGCAGTAGCAAAAAGGCTTTTTTTTGCAAGAGAATAACATGAAAGATCCACTGCATGTCCACTTCCGCTGTCCCCGTAAAAGAGGTAGCAATATCCAAAAAGACAGTGGCTAGGTGGTTGGTCTGGTAACCGCATAAATCCCTCTAGCAAGATTTTGAAAAACATATTTGCCAGAGCCTTTAAGTGCTTAAATGGCATACATTTTCAAAATGTACTTCACTGCAAAATGTACTTCAATGTGCCTTCATTAGACTACTTTCTTTTTATTGTTTGCAGACAGCTTTATTTTTGTATACCAGTTTAATGCTACTCATGTATATGATCTCACTGAAGTAACTCCTAACTGCTTTTAGATTTAGATATCATGCGTGGTGTGTAAGAAGCAGCAAAATTTGACCTCTGAATTGATTATCCTAGATTGGAGAGTATTTTCTAGTAACTATTTAAAAAAAAAGAAAAAAACCCCATTTTTAATGCAGTGTGACTTAATGAATCCTCAAATAGAACTCTTACAAAGAAAATAATATAAAATAAATTGTAAAAGCCATTTTCACAGTAGCAAATAATCAATTAATACATTCACCTTGATTTCTATGAAACTAACAGTAAACAAGCATTGGAAATATACTTTTAAAACGAGTGCCTCATAAGCAATCAAAGACAATTGTGCTTCACCCATCTTTAATAAATTTATGCTTTTCTCAAAGCTGCTGATACCTTTTATCTTAAATATGTGTTGTACTTTTTTTCTTGACCTGTAGTCATTCTTTGCAAGAATATTCCTTCCAGTACATGTATAATAGGTTATGTCTTGTGGAAACTCATAATTTTATAACAATCTGTCTAATTCTGTGAGTTACAGTAGCTTTTGCTTGAGATTAGCTGAAAGATTTTTGTCTGATGTGTCAGCATTGAAACAAATGACTGATTAGACTGTAGAGGCTAAAGATATTTTATTACCATGAGTATTGTAAACTCCTTTTTTCAGAAAAAATGCCTATGGTATCACCAATCATCGGTAATCTTGTCGCATCAGTCTTTTCCCCCACCCCTCCCCGCAAAGAGCACTGCTACTACTGCTTAAATGGAATTGAACTTGAAAGGTAATCTTGAATACAGTGGATAATTTTAGCAGATAGCCAGGAGGTACAATCAACACACCGGAAAACTAAAAATAGCTAGATTTATAGCTGGTATAGGGGATCTTAACCAATACTGTGGGGTTTGTTACCTTTTATTTAGCAGATTTACGGGAGGTAGTTGGTTTAAAACTAGTTTGAATGATCCTCTAATTTCTTTCACAGTTAGCAGCATATTTTCCTTGGCTATTATGGAAAGTATTTTTGGAGGTTAATAGCAAGAGAAAGATTTCTGGAGTGAAGAAAGTAGCTGTCTTTCTGCTCCATGACGCTTCCTTGTACCCTTCCTCACTAGTCTGTCAGATACTTTCAGGTTGTACATCCCACTCAGAAATGACACAGTGGCACAGCGCCAGTAAGATAAGCTCTGTGGCGAGGCTGGGTTACAGAGCAGACATGGCAGTGCAGGTGGGCAGTTGCAGCACAGGGAGGATAGAGAACTTGGCCAGAACATAGGTATGCTGCGAGGAATGAGATACTTACGTGCCAAGGGTATCAGGAGACAGCAGGTGGCTGAAATGAATAGGGTGTTTTGTGTGGGAAGGGCTATGGCTTCAAACTGCTATTCACTTTGTACCCTTTTTCAGAGTTGGTTATCAGTTACAATTACAACCCAGTATTAATTATAACCCAGTATTAATTATGATATTTTGTTTTAAAACAGTTGAAGGTCTGACCATTATGTCTGAAATCTGGTATGGACAATCTGTGATGCAGAAATGGCTATGCAGAGGAGAAATGAAGGATGGGGGGGAGAGAGGAGAAATAAAAAAAAATGCAACTGTGCACGTTGTTAGATCAGCCTGAACATGTCTGTCTTCTACTTCTCCAGTTCTGCAACCAGCCAGTACCTGGCATAAATGAGAACAGCCTCGGGATCATATTGCCACAGCGTTGTGTGTGCTTTCAGTAGTCAACACCAGAGAATCACTTTAATGATGTTCTAACTTCTGCAGTATTAGAACAAAATAGGAAACTCAAAATATACTGTGTTCTCAACTATCACTGGCATCTTTGAGAACAAAATCATCCAGTTTTTTTTTGTATTCCTACCACATTTTTTTGTAGTTACCAGTAACAGCTAAAAAACTTCAGAATTTACTGTTTCTTATTCATATTCTGGCAAGCTAGGGACCAATATAAATTTGATTTGCATTTTTCTTAGCTCTATTAATTTTATTAACTTGTAGCGTATTTCTATAATGTTTTTTTCAAATTTTCATCCCTGCAGTAGCAATTCCATTACCTATAAAATTTATGTAAGTTAGCATTTTGGACATTCATTTTAATAGGATTTTTTTTTAAAATTAGTGGGTTTTTTGACCATTTTTAATATCAGTTACAGGAATATTGGCCCTACTTATGAGATTTTCATGTAAATTCTTTTATGGACAGATTTCAGAGAAATTGGCCAGATACACCAGAAGGTATTTTCATTCAGCTTATTTTCCTGTGTTCACAGAAGCATATGTCTCAAATAAAACTGGAAATCTGGGATGATATTTACAAATTGCTTAGTCATAAAATATTACTGTTTGTCTTTAGCGTTTGATTTTTCCACCTGCAAACTTGTCTAAATCTCAGATTTTGTTGTGTAGTAAGCATTATTCCCATTTTTGAAGATTGCAGTGGGGGTTTTATTCGGTATTTTTGTAACTTGGAGATTTCAGTAAACAGTGCCAATTACCAATTCTAGGAATACTCTTTTCAGTTTTATGCCATGATATTAATTTGTCCTCCTAGTCCTGTGAAGCATTTTGTTATAGGCGACTGAATGCAATTTTTAGCTTCATATTAAGTAGTTCGGTGTTTATTGTTCCAAATCTCTTTGCTAATTTGTCTTTTGATTTCTGTGTACTGCTGCCTGTAATAATGTACCCAAAAAAGAATAACTATATTCTCCTCTGTAATTACACAGACATTTTGGGGGACTGCTAATATATTTGGCCACAAAATACACTTCCACTGTAGTGGATCAATAATTTTAAATACATTAGTTATCTTTTAGCTGTTTCTAATTAAGTTCTCCTTATTTTCATAGCTAGTTTTAGCTTTTACCACAGTGTGCCACAGTTATCCATATTCTTTAAATCTCTGATATGGTGAATCCCTATATAGATGAACAGTCAGTTTAATGGTCTCTCTGTGGATGGTGCTGTTCTGATACACAGTGATGATGGTGTGGGGCAGAGGAACTGCATGCTTAGCACTGTGAAGAACCTTTTGTTCTAAACAAACCAATTCTATGACCATGTGCATTCTCTTCTGTTCCTCCCTTTCACTATCACAGTGCCCCCAACATGACAGTCTCCAGCTGCCCTAGCCCCATTTTGCAAACAGCATCCCTGTCTTGGGCTTCTGAAGGATGATTTTCTTGCACTATTGTTCCAGCTGAAGTGCTAGAGCTCAGACTCAGTCTCAGAAAATGATATTTCCTACTGTGAAAAAGCTATTGGAAGGTGTTATGATTACCATAAACTCCTTTTAATCGGGATAAATTTAATTTGCATACTGTTTTATTGGGGTATCTACCCAGATAACCTAATGACAGTGAATGGCAAAGACATCTGCTTAATAAGGACAGAATTAACATAAATGCCACTTATCAAAAAAGCACCAAGCTAGTGCCAAGAGGTGCTTAATTAGAGGCTAATATATGCAACTCTTGCAAAAGTTGCCAAATGAAAACTAAAAGAAGAAGATTTTTTTTTTCTTTCTGTTTAGTGCAGGATTCAGTTAACATCAAGCTTTTGTAACTTATGTGAGTTCTTGGTAGGAGCAGGTATTCAATTGGGACATAGACTGTTGTGTGGAGCACCCTGTTTAAAAGCATTTATTCCATTTTTTGTTGGACATAATTTGTTGAAATCTGTCTATATTTAAGTAACTTTCTATCATGTAATTACTTCAGTTTTATGCACTGCCTCTGATATTATATTCTATTTTTGAATGGGCTTGTCAGAAAAAGGTGACAGAAGAAGCTATTTTTATGTTCTGATCTCACACTCTAGACATGATGAAAAGAATAAAGCACTGGAGTGCCAAATTTCAAGGAATATGCAGTCATTACATTTAGAAATGTCAACGATAAAGATTCCAATTTCAGTGGCCTACTGAGTGACTATGCTTCATTTAGATAGTGGATTTTCCACTGGCTCTCCAGTCCTGCACTAATCTAAAAGTCAGTAAGCCAGAACACATAAAGTTTTAAATAGAGGAAAACTATTTACCAAATTACTACTACCTTTTCTGCATACATTGAACTACCTTGGATTGGAAGAGGAATTTGCAGTCAGTACATTAAATAGATTGCCAAAAGCTCCTACTAATGTTCAAAGTATTTAATCTTTTTTTAAAGGACATGTATGTATTAAAAAAATGCACTCATCCCTATCCCATCATGTCTGAACTACTTGTTACATGTGCTATGTAAAGGAAAGCTAGGTACCACCTAATTTTCATTTTATTTACGATCTCCACTAAAAGAATGCATGTGTAAGAAATGACAAAGAGTAGAAGGAATAGGCCCAAAGAGAAAGGGTAAAAGCATAGGTAGAAAAGAAAATAATAAATCCATAAATGGATGATGAGGTGGAAAACGAATGGAGCAGCAGGATAAGTGTTTAGAAATCAAATCTGTTGCTTTAAAAATAGTTACATAAAATCTTGATCCATCGATGCATTTTATTGTGGTTGTAACTTTAAATACTTGAGGGTTGCTATTCAAATAAGAGTTCACAATAGCAATTCAAGTTATACTTAATGTCTAAGCACTTTGCTGGACTGGCTCCTAACATTTACTGTTGCCTACAAAAAGCTGGCATCTCAAATTCCAATTCAAAACAAGAGACTGGTTCGCTGGAGAGTACACAGGAATGATTCGATGCTAATTCTAGTGCTGAACAAGCTGATAATATCTCCTGTGAATCACTCAATCTCAGTGAAATATAAAAAAATAAAAGATAAAGCAACATAGTTCTGGCCTGCCTGGAAAAAGCCTTTGGAAATGCCATCATGAGACAAGTCTGATACATTTCTCATTTGTAATTAAAAATATGATGGAAATCCATACTGGTGCAATTTAGAAGCAGGGAGTGCATGGAATCATGTCTACCATCTGCTGGAATGCTGATAGCATTATTAAGATTGATGACAAACCCCCTAAAGTGACTATTACAGAGGAGTACTAATAACACCTGCTGCATTAACTCTATGAAGCCAGTAAGTAAACTGTTGAGACAAAGCAATGAGTCTTGGTTGATTCTCTGCAATGCACCACTTCACTAAGACAGAATTTCTCAAGAGGATTTTAAAAAAAACCCCTCTGGCTGCCTGGAACCTGCTCGTTCATTTTATCCCCAGACCAGCTCCAGAGATGCTTATCCTTTTCAGCTGTTACAGACGATTTTAAAATAAGACAAGTTTTTCGTTTGGAGGAAGGGTATAAAATAACTCTGCTGTGTACATGGAACAGAGGCCCTGAAAAGAGCTTGTTGTCAACCTGAGGAAAAAGAAGATCTATTTGCAGAATTGCCATCTCAGAATGAGGCTCTATGCTAAGAAAAAACATTGAAGGGCTAAATTCTGCCTTGAAATGCCTGTAGATATCACCCTTAATTACCAAAACTCCACTGATTTGCCATCTATCACCATAGCAAAATTGATACAGGGTCCCTGGTCTTACTACTTAAACAGCAATGGCCTAATTATTTGAGCGAAAAAGGGAAATTCTTTAATTGTCAACAGGGTTTGGCATACATTCAATTATTGAGTTGTTCAGACTCTGTCCCATGGAAGGAATATCAGTTATATGCAGCTCATTGTAATATGTTGATTTGAAACTTCATAGCAGTTTTCACAGTATGATAGTGAATATTTGTGCTAAATCAGCGACTGGACAATGGATTAAACAGACAACTATAGGACATACAGTAGCTATAGAAACTTCCTTTCCTAAACCAATACTGTGAAACGCTCCACCTCTACTATTTTGGAGGACAAAATAGTTGTGTGTTTTAGAAGCACGTAAGAAAACCGAAGCCACAGTTAAGTTAATTTGACAGTGACCCAACATGTTTTAATGAGCTTTTTTCAAGCATGTGGTACTACAGTGACTGAGTAACATCCTTTAAAGTAGGTCATCTGTAAAAAACTAAATCAACATAAAATTTGTGAAAACTGCAAAATAAAAAAAATGGTAGAAGTAAATCTTACTACAGCTTTTTAAAGCAAATTAAAATAAATTCACATACAAATCAAACAGAATTTATACCAAGTTGGTGCTAGAAGTCTATATAAATCACCGGCAATACATTGCCAGCAAAACATGCAGAATAAGAAGTCCAGATCTGAGACAGCTGTGTTTAATATGAAATACATTAGAAAAAACATCAACAAAAGACTGGAGAGGGTACAGGCAGCTTTGTAACCAGCATTAACAGGCTACAATCTTCAGGCTTGGTTCAAGTCATGGAAACTGTTTTCTAAATCGGTATGATTAGTAACCAAGAATAATGTCAGAGTTCTTTTTCCAAAGTCATGACCTGTGGCAGCATAAAATGCTATCTCACCACATAGGAGGCACAAATTAAGATTTGAAACATAGCAAAAATTAAACACAGTAGCTTTCCTCTTCTATCTCCTCTTGCTTTTTTCACCAAACATTTCAGTCAAACATGATAACTTGTCCTTTCCATAATAATTCCAAAGTAATTGGGAAAAAGTTTTACCACAACATTTTTAAAAAATCCACACTTTTATAAATAATACTACTCTGGTTTAACACAATAAAGTTTTATTTAAAGCTTCCAAAATAAACTTAGTACCGTCTTTGCATCACAGTTGTAAAAGGAACGCTGCCATATACTAAATTCCCGTGTCAGCTCTAAGTTGGTGCTTCTGTTCTTTATTATCTTTTGTTCTCTAACAATGCATATTTAGGGATGTAAACTCTCAGTGTTTTCACCCTTACAGTGGAAATTTAAGAACCGTTGTCAGTGCTACTGTGAATTGCAGGTATGGGACTGGCGAAAAAATGTTATTTCTTTGGGGTTTCACGAGAGCATATGTGGGCTTGGGTTTTTTGGTTGTTTCTTAAATTCACTGACAATATATGCTTTTCTTTGCACATTCTCTTGCTGAAATTTACTTAGATTTTGAGGCATATCAGTTTAGACCTCTTAACATTCTTAAAATATCTCTGTGTGTCTCTGCCTTTAAGCAAAACAAAATAATGATTCTGAAAGTGGTGTTTTCTAACATGATCATTTGATGTCTAATATTGCTGCAGACATTTACATTCTTTCTGTTGTCATTTTCCACAGTCATTTGCTATTTCATGTTTTTGTAATTATTTTAAATAGCTGGAAATTATTAGAAGTATGCTGTGGTGTGAAAGAGAAAACAAAAATAACAAAGCATAAACAAAAGTACTAGCAGAGTGGAGAAGCAAATGGCTTACAAAACGACTAACATTTTTAGTTCTTAGTAGGTACTTACTTTTAGCTGCACATTCTCACATATACCAGTCTTCTCACTCGGCCCTTCACTTTGTTTCCTTTGGAAATATTGCCTGGCTTCTAAGATTTGTTAATTTTCCACTAATACTGAGCATGCTAGTTATGAGTCCACTGTTACCACTTTTAGAAGCAGGACAGAGGAAGCATTTTCCTTTAGTTGTTGAAGCAACTGAGGCAGATCACTCTGTTGTAGTCAAGAGCAAAAAGAAAGATGCACAGGCTTAGTCTAACTAAAGGTTTAGTCTAACTAAAGACAATCTCTCCTTTAGTAAGAGCCCCAACTAGTTGGCACATTTTAACGTCTTAAATATGTTTATTTCCATTAAACATATACTAATTTTAAAAACCTAAACATATGTTGTACTCTCTGATACTGCTTACAAAACTACAGTAAGCAATACGTGTTCAAGTGCCCATAATTTTTCATTTATTCAGTAATAATACAGGGCACATCAAGTGAACCTTCTAAGTCATTTGCTCTGCACATCACCAGAGAGATACATGCTTGGAACTTTTAGTGAAGTCTACAGCACTCCTGAATTTAAGATTCCTTGTAAAGTTTTCCTCAGTGAGCTAAATTAAGATTTACCCCACTGTGGGGGTTTTTTGCCTTTTTTTAATACAATGCTTATATGGGCTCGACTAATTATCTTAAGCAAAAGCTTTTTTATCTAATATTCATTGTGTGTTTTTAAATTAGTTTTTTCCCCACAGTATTGCTATCTATAAAAGCTAGTAAAATTATGTATTACTAGCATTCCATATTTTTTAAGAAATAAGATTTTCTTTGGTCAGATACTGGACTGATGTTTGAAAATGAGTAATAAGAGAAAATGAAACAGATATTCTACAATGGAAGATTAACAATAAGCATATAAAGAGGGTATTACTTAAAAGATGTAGCTACAGAGAATTCAAGATGAGTTATAAATTATGGTAAATGTTGGAGACTTTGAGACAGTGGAGATTCTCAAAACTAGTATTAGTAGACCACTTTCATATCCATAGTCCAGCAATGATATTTATTATCTGTGACAGAACTTCATATAAACAGCTTCAGAAAAAGACAGTGCATAGCTGTAACACTCCTGGGTATAAAAAGTTCACGAACTGCCTAATCCTGAGTAACATCTACTATTCCAATCCTATTAATCAAGTCTTACAGTTGAAATAAACATACCATCTCACCATGACACAGACAAGAGAAAAAAGAAACAGGGTTAAAGTACGGCAATGGTATTTTCTTTTCATTTTTCTTTCCCATTTACTAAATGCCTAGAGATTGCTGAGCTTTAAGGTAACATGCCATGTTACTTTAAATATAGGCAACAAACATCTGAAAAAGGATCCCATCATTACAGAACCTTTTTTGAAAGGGACAAAAGAGCAAAAAGAAGAGGTGACAAAAGGGAGAAGACACAGAGCTAAAGGAGCACAAACAGGAGCACATGAGAGATCTTGTTTGTGAAAAGGATCCCTGAAAGATCTCTTTCTATTAAGACAGCTGATGTAGTAAAGTGTATTTAGTAGGTCATTATAGGACAGTAGGTACACCTTCTGTACTATAACAGCCCAGGTTGGCATCTACCCATATACTGGTACTACCTGAACCTTGGACATATAAAGATGGAATGTATTCTGTGCTGTACTTTGAAAACCCAGGAATTGTTCTCCTTTCATGAAGATTCAGAGCAGTAGCATGAAACTCGTGAGTATGGTTATTTTGGACACATTTACTTCAACCGCGACAACAACTTCAGAAAAGTTGTTGAGTCCATTTCTCGTTGTACTAGTTACTGTCAGAGAATAACAGAGTCGTTAACAGTTTGTTCTCATGAATGTTATACAGGTTGGAGGAAAGATAACAGGAACAGACATACTGGGGATTTTATTTTGCATATATAACAGCCTATTGAAATAGTCATTGTGAATATGTTTTGGTGCAGGTGCTTATTTGATTGTTAACTTGAAATGGTTCATTTGACATATTACACATTATACTCTGCAACAGCAAGTAATGTCTCTTTCATTCCTGTTTAATTTATGGATCTGCTTTCCCCTGCACACCACCGCCTGTGGATTTCTCAGACTTTATGTCACAAGCTTATTTCCTTCCTAATCAACTTAACTCAGATGTTATGTTTCCTTCCAAGTGCTGTTTCCCAAGACATGCTAGTAATGGACATATTTACTTCCCATCTTTCCACATCACTTCCATGCTTCAAGAATTGATTAAGATGCCACAGGCTAGTAAATCGTTCCATATACCAGCAGACAGAATGACAGTGAAAATGTTTTAAGATTTGTTTGCTTTCTGCCACAAGTGACAAATACTTAAGAAAAAGTTAGTTAGTATAAAAAGTATTGTCTATAAAATATTGCAAACTAAAATGAAACTAAATGTGGAGATGAAGTTAAAGAACATGTTATAAGTGAAACGTACTCTTCCAAATGTCATTTGCTGACCACTGACCGTGGAAAGGAGCTGTGCCTTTCCAAGTGCTTTATGGTCAGTTTCCCACGGAGGTTATCAAGCTCTGGTGCCACCGGCTAATAGGTTGGAAACCATACAACAAAAATATACTTGGGTAAAGTGAGGTATTTACCGGCTTATGTGTCTGGAAAGAGAAGAGGTAATTTTTTTTGATGACCCAGAAAGCACAATTCTTCACCCTCAAAATCAAACTGTACAAAACTCAATGGACATCACATACAACAATCTATGATTCTGTGGTTCTAAACTTCTAAGTTAAAAGGTTCTAACTTTACTGATCTCTGCAGCTTTTAAAATGTTAAAGATTATTTCTACAACACCCAATTTCTGAGTATTTTCTAAGCAATCATATCTTTAAAGAAGAACCCTTTCATGACTTTTGTGCGTGTGTGTCCTTCTTAAGAAACACCAAGGGACGTTTTCTTCATGTCACCATTCTTTTGGTGTGCTTGCTTAGTAGCACAGAGTCAGATTAGAGAGAGCATCTGGATGTGGAAGGCAGGCCTCCTCTGCTTTTCTCTGTCTTCTGGAGACTTGAGCCAAAGACTAGTCTGCTATAATCCTGAACTTACAAGAAGGTAATTTCTGCTAAATCAGGCCCTAAAGAACTATGAAAAATATCAAATCTCCTATCTGTTCAGAATAAAATTAACAGCTTAAAAAATGAAGTTAGTCGGATTCTTTCAAAATGGAATTTCTTCTTGTAACCACCGCCGCTTACAGTGCACTCTGAAAAGGATAAAGAAATAAAAACCCCACTTCCCTAAATCCTCCCAAAAAACAACGAGGGAGAGCAAAATGAGGCGACATTGCATTTCTTTCCATACACCTTAGTGTTCTTTCATCGGTGCCATTTTCAGTGTTGCTTATAGAAACATCCATAGACACTTTTATTCTACTACTGCCTTATATTGCAGTATTAGCACTTTGAAAGAAAACCCCAAGCTGATGCTTTTAGTTTTTCAGTTTTCCTGAACTGAATGAGATTCTCCTCCATTTACTCCCTTTCCAAATTACAGACTCAGCTGTAGAAATTCAGGTAGCACAAAATAAAATAATATTTCTCTTTAACTTCACTGGTCTTTACTGAAAGAGTTAAAAGCAAAACGTCCTATCTGCAGTGACAGAGGTAGAAGTCCTGACAATATCTCAAAAACTGTTGGAAGCCCTGTATTCCTAAAAAGTCTTTCTGGCTATGCACTTTTCTCGCTTTCTAGACTTTTACAATACCTGTTAAACTGCTGTGTATATACGCAACTTCTTGGGTATATCTGTTACCATGTAATGATGGAAGTATGATTGTGTTCAACAGCATAAAAAAATTTGGATTTAATCTTCTAGAGAAAAATGTGCTTTGTGTTTTTTAAATGCTTCCCTGTTCCAGAAAGAACTTTCAGATTTTTAGACTGCCTTCCTAAGAAAGTCAGTCATCGTAGGAAGCAGCATTTGATGCACTGTCAAAATTGTTTTTTTCTATTAGCTAACTGTACTCCACAAAAGACTCAACTGATCATAACAGATGAAAAGTTCCTCTTTAAATTAAAAATACAGCAGCCAAAAACCCAGGCAAGAAGTCTTTTTAAGAGTGGGGCAGAAAGAACATAGGGAATAGAGCCAGACAGTAATCAGACAAAAATGAGACCCACATCTGAAATCATGGCAATTTGTTAAGGACAAATGATCCTAAAAATAAGCCACGCTCATCTGCAGCGCATGATACACGATGAATCTTCATGGATTCTGAATAAGCAGTAAGCAACAAGAACATGGTGAAGCAAAAAACATATCTATTAAATCTCAGCACAAAGGAAACTTCCTTTGGAAAGTTTTGTTGGGGGTGTATGGCTATAGTCCATCCCATCCCGGTCATTATAAAATTGCAGCCTGCTCAACAGTACTTTATATATAAATGAGATTAAACCCAAATTTAATTTGTTATGAGGAACTGGTGGTGCAGAAGTTTCCATTTTCCAACTGATCTGTCCTACTTTTTTTCTAGAAAGCTTCCCTGTTGCCGTAGCTCAAACACTAACATCTCTCACTGTGAGGAAAAGTTGGATGACTTAACCCTGTTAAGGTGAGATCCTACTACAGATTGTTTCCTCTGCTGTACGCACCTTCAAATAAAGCACAAAAAATGGTAAAGCTGAATTGAAAGCAGAAGAATAGAAGAGTTCTCGAGGGTCTGTTAAAGAAAAATATTACATTTTGTAATATGGAAAACATTCAAATATTTGGCCTAAGCTTAGTTAATAATTAGGCAACTAGCAAAACTAGTGGCACAGGCCACTAGAGAAACTAGTTAACAGGGTTGTGGTGGAGAAGGTCTGAAATGTTGAATTGTCACAAATGTGAATCATTTGTGCTGATTTCAAATCCAGTTTTGCGTAACACTTTGAGGAAGGCAGGTGCACTCTGCAGAAAGTAGTTACTTCTGGGTGTATATAAAATGAAAAGTATAACAGTGTAACTATCAGAGAAAATAGCTCAGAAGGACTGAAGAATTGCAGGTGATACATTGGGAAAGAATGTGAATCACTGCCAATTCACTGATTAAACAGAAAGGAACAGCAGTACTTTGTAGAAGACCTTTATATATATATATATATGTGTTTGTGTGTGTATATATATATATATACACATTGTACTGCAATAGTTCATGGGATTGTTTGTGAACAAAGAAGCTTTGGAAAGCTCCATTCCCACCATTGGAACACTTGATTTCCCTGGTGTAAAACATTGTAGAGATCAGCAAGAACTCTGTCAACAAGTCCAGTTTCTAGAAAGGCAGAAATTTAATGCATCTTCCCAACTGTGAAAGAACAGTCCAGTTCAGAGATGAGTTAAATAAGAATAACCAAAATGGGAGGGAGATTGTTCTTCAGGTGATATGTAAGGTACCTGTAAAGAGCCAATATATTTACTGAGAAAGTAAAAGCACAGAAGAAAATTTCTCCTTTAAGGAAAAAAAAAAACAAGAAAGAATATGAATTTTTACCAAAACCTCTTTTTCATGATCTACAATTCAAGTCCCATAGACAATGTGGCCTTTCCTTGTTGTGGAATCTTTTGCTGTTAGAGAAAATTTCATGAAAACAAAGGGGAGAAATGCACTGTGTCACAAAAAAAAAAAATGAGCTAAGAAGGAGATGAAGCCAAAATCCATAAGGGTGACCATACAGCACTCCCTTCAATATCAAGCCTTTCAGCAAGGGTGATCATTTGGCCATCCCATGCACTCCTCACTGTTTGCTTTCATTCATTCATAACAAAATGCAGATTATGTCAGTGCTAACAGGGTACAAAACGGACCTACAGTTGTTGTGCGGTTTCCGTTCTTTTCTGCATTGCATGGCTATACAAAATTAATATAAATGTTTCTGAGAATGTTAAGGGAAAAAAGATGCTGCTTGTTTAAACAATTTTAGTGAAGGTCTAACCTTTTACATTAAACATCTGTTCCCTTCATTTACTTTCTGGCAGCAGTTCATATGTTTTCTGCAAAGGACACAGTTTAATGAACATATACCAGATTATTTAAATGAATGGTTTTAATGAGTTCTTTGAATAGGTTTCTCTAAAAAGTAAGCATGAAATTACTTTCTCAGTTGGGATGCTTTAACTTATTTTAAGAAAAACATACATAATGACTTTCCAGCAAACACAGGCCTTATTTGCTTTAACATTCCAATGCCGTTGAGTGCTAATAAACTAAAATAGTTGTTTCATGGGAATGATAAGTCAGTACAGTAAATTGATGTTTTAATATATTATTACTTCCTAAAAAACAGTTTTTCCTATAGAAAAGGCGAAAATACTTTTCATTTTATCAGCATGAGACATCGGTTTATTTCTAAATAATGGAAAGATATGGACAGGTCCGTTAGGCTTCCGTTAAAAGGCTCCAGCAACAGACTTCATAGTTAACTTATTAATACTCCTAGGAAGGGAATACATCCAACTTCCACTTGAATAAACTCAGGCAAAAGTAACCTGAGTTCACCAAGTGATTTAGCTTCAAAACTATTAAACTTAGTCCTTGACTCTACTCTTTTTTCTATTCTCTTATTGCAATATGAAGTGTTACTTCCATTCAACTAATGAGGATTGGGCATAGTTTACCATGTAGCCAAAAGTCTAAATACACTTGTAGCTGCCTATAATAATGTCTTTCGCTTCTGAACCAGCAGAGGGTTCTTTATATGATTGATCTAGTTGTTTAGAAGTCACTTCATGGTTTAGCATTTAATTGCCCTGATTTTTCTCTATGGATTTTGTACATATACAAATAACAGCGCTGCAATGGAAATGCAACCTGAATGAGAGGTTTTAGAATTTTTAATCAGCGGTATTTTTCCTTTTTAGAATAAAAACTATTTTTCCTATGGAATAATGTAATAAGATGGGCCCTGGTCTTGAAAGTCTGATTAGTCAAGAGAGAGTCCATTTAAGCAGGGTTACAGTTGGCAGTCTTTTTCTGAGCATAAGGCTAATGAGCATGTTCATTTATGCATAAGTAATATATGTAATGTAATATAAATGTAATATAGTTAGCTGGCACTGAGCCTTAAAAGAATTTTTGTTTAAATTTTAAAAATTCCACTGTGATGTCTATGGCCTTGACTTAGTTTTACATATAGCCATTTCTAACTTTGTTCTAAACTCCTCGATTGCTTCTCAGTGAAACCACTACAAAACGGCAAGGAAAATGCGTTAGCTCATTCCACATTCTTCACTCCTCCTGCCCATGGAAACGTACTATGGCTGAACAAGATTGAATCTTAAACAATCAGTTTGCTAAAACCTTTGCATAGCCTTGCATTATATTGTGATATAAGTATTTTCTTGTATCGCTGATTACTTGATAGAACTATAGTGAAAATGTATCTTCCAAAGGCATACTAAATCATTATTGTTTTTCATGACAAGTATCTTATCTCATGGTGTAATATTTAACTACTAAAATACTTATCATTCATTAATATTAATAAATGCCTTTGTCACCTCTAACATCTAGGGTCCTTATCATTAATCAGATATACATCAAATGCTTAATATGAACCTTTAAATGTCTTCAGTATATTAATTTAAAATATGATACAAAGTCCAGGCTTTATACATGCAAAGCCTGAGATTGCTGTGGATCATATTTGTCTCGCATGATTTTGTTTTTTTCATGCTTATTCACTATTACCAGTGGAGGAATTGGTAATTTCTACATATTTTTTGTGCCATTAGATCTTGGACATAGATGTTGATGCCATTGTTAACACCAGCATCAGTTTGGCTCCGACTTTTCATATTACTGAAATAATCTGTCCTTTCACAGAACTCCTGTGCCTATGGAGCTCGCATATGTATGAATGCCTACATTTTTTGTAGCGTCACTTTCAAATTTTTCTTTTTAAGTAAAAATGTTGAAGTAATGCTTACATTGTGAAAGTCTTTTATATGATGCAGATTCCATTTTTCTGCATTTCATATTGATTGTATCTGGGAAACCTCAAGATGTTTTACAATGCTGGGGAAATAAATCCTCAAAGGCAATATAAATCTTATTTCCTAAGACAGCTACCTGAACAGGATAACACAATTCAAGTTTTTCCACTTGAATTCTGAAAAAAGGGCCTGTTCCTCATGCTTTCCCACCCCTTGTCACTTCCCAGTTCATAAGCACCATCTGCTTTTCAATGTTCTTTGCAAGATACTGATCTTAACAGTTGCAATTCCTACATGAGTTTCAGTGACTTAGCAAAACGGCATGCTCTGTAGAGAGTACACCTCTTTTTTCATTTCTGGTTGGCCAGAGTACATAATTGATTTTAACCAGAGCTGTACTCATATATATTTCATATGCAGCACTCTTGGCAAACAAATGATGAGGAAGAGGAAAGTAACACTTCCTTGACTCTTTTTCCCCCACCTCCCACTCTTTTTACTGAACCTTTGCTTCCCTTTTGTATCAGAAATAATAAATTTTCTCTTGGAGGAACACCTAGCAAAAAGAGATATGCTTGCAAATAATTTTTATAAAGTATGTCAATGATATAATAATATTAATGGTCAGATTCTAAGCTGCATGTGAATTCAAAGCATTTGCAGGTGGAGCAGTAGCAAATGTTGCAAAGAAACTCTAACAAAGTAATATTTAATTGGTGTAACAGTTCTGGGACTGGGAGAAAGGAGTTATTTTACTTTCTTGGTAATTATTTAAATAAAGGTCTGCAATCCTGTCAAGTGAAGAATGCTTTTTAAATCCAAAAAATTATTCTTTCTCACTCAATAAGGAGCTCTTTGTATCAATAAGATTTAAAAAAGAACCAATTTGCTCCTACAAGAATGATCATGTCTGCAATACTGAATGTACTGCTTCATAGGAAAAAAAAGTTTATTTTGCTATTATTAAAAAATGACTAAGTTAGATCAACCGAAAAGGTTTCCACCTTAAAATCATTTGAGAATGCCATTTAGCAGCAGTCTATGACTATTTTATATGGTCTTTAAAGTGCTCAATATTCCCATAAAAATTTAACCTTTATTTTATTGGTACCTGCTACTTTTTGTGTTAAGTGTCTAAAGCCAATGAAAAGATTTTTCATGAATCACATGAATTTTTATTTTACTGTTCACATAAAAAAGCTTTCTAAAATCTTTTAATAGCAGGATCTTGTGTATGAATTATATCACGGTCAGCATGCATTATTCTGAACTCTAGTTTCTGGACCAGAACGTCATGTTTAAATCACCCTGAACATTAAAATTAAAAGGATAAATGACTGACTACAGGGACTGGCAGGCTTATCCTGCAGCAGTTAGAAGGTGGTAGAACACAGAGTTGTGACATCAAGTTTTAGGATATCTTTGATTGAGAAGCTTGGTAAAAATTATTCAAAGGGGATTTATTTTTTTTTTTAACCTGATAACTGAACAAGAAGTGAGGAATTACAATGTGGAAGGTATAAAACACGTCATCAGCAAGCAAAACCTGCAGCAATGTTTTAGTTTTCATGCAGAAGTGGTAAAGCATGGTGAAAGACTTTTTAGCCACAAAAATGAATAAAGTTGCCCTAATTAAGATTACTAATAAGCTTTTCAGTATCCTTTACTTCTCTGAAGCATTTTTTAAGCTGTAGAAAAGCCTAGCTTCTCCCCAGATAGTTCAAAGAAATCACACATGTTCTCAGACAAAAATCTGATGACAAATAAAGGTTGCAATTTGTCCAGGCCTGTCATGTTATGCCAGTGAAACCCAATGGGTGAAGCGACAGCAGGTTTCTCAGTTGAAAGGGAGTCAATACTGCTGTACAAATAAGAAGCAATTGCTTCAGAAGTTTTAGAATGTTTGCAAATAGTTTCATTTGGGAATTCGTCTCTCAGGCCATAATATCTTGATTTTCTGCCCCCCTAAAAAGCACTGGCCAAGCACAATTGCATACTAACTTACCTGACAGATTGGCAGATAGCGCCAGTCGGCATACCGATCCAAAGGATGTCCACGGGACATCCACAGGAGCTGTGGCTGGCCCTGTCCATCTCCAGCAAGGCACAGGAGAGGGATGGTGTGAGGCTAGGGAAACCGCCCCGCAGCCCTGAGGCCCACCTCCGTTCCCGCGAGGTGTCCACCCAGCCCAGGCACTTACCTTCTTGCCACCCAGGGCCTCAAAGTGACTCCGCAGCTCCTCCACAGTGATGGGGAAGTGCTCGATCTGCTGAGGGCCACCTAGGGTCTCCTCCTTGAACTCATCCACCCTCCTGTTGTCTGCTGGCACTTTGTCCAGGGTGCTGCTGTAGCTGATCTTACCCGGCACCAGGGACCGTGGGGCTGGTGAGCACTGTAGCGTCAGGCCAGGTCTTGTAGCATTGGTGGACTCCCATCGCTGCTTGAGGAGCTCCACGGAGCCCTTCTGCAGAGGCAAGTCTGCCAGCTCCAGCGTGCCCTGCCAATGCAACATGTACCTGGGGTCAGAGACAGGCGGCACCGGGCCACCGCAGGGTGGCTCAAGAGCTGTTGCGGGGACAGGCCAGGGCACAGGCTGGCAGCTGGAACAGAAGCCACTTCCCAATGAAAAGTGAGATCCAGTAAGACCAGATCCAGTAGGAGTCAGTGAGAGGGTTCAGTGTTTTCATACAGCAGGAATATGTTAATTAAAGAGTGAATTTGGGGTGGTGTTCAGATATTTTATTCTTAAGCTTGCCAGCAGAATTGCTGTCTATCATGAACGGAAAAGCAGCAAGCACACAATTAGGGAGAATTTCAGACAAAGTGGGGCTAATGAATGAGTGCCTGGTAAGCAGTGTGTGCTGCACTGAAAGGTGTTGTGACAGGTGACTGCCGGTTTCTTTTAGATTTGATACAGCTGTCAGTGTTGTAGAGTGAGACACAGCATTTTAATGCAGCCAGGAGACAGAAGGGCTACTGCATTAGCTGTGAAAATACAAAACACATCCCAGCTCCTAATTGCACTGTAACTCTTCTGGCAGGTAAATTACTAAGTGGTGATATAGAATCTTTCTGATCAGTTGACTGTGTTCTCACAAAGGCTTATTCCATCTTTCTTACAGTACACTTGGGAAGGAAAATTGCCGTTCTACCATTTTGCACCAGTTGCTGAAATCTGCTACCCATTTCCTGAAATCAGCTCCCAAGAGGCTTGATTTCAAGGTTTTCTGCCCTGTAGCAAATACTCAAACGTAAGTTTTAATCTCTCATTCAAAATGAACTTGAGTAGAAAGAACATACATTTAGAGCAGTAAAGAGAAAAAAATGTTAACAAAAACTGAGACCCAACTACTAGTTAAAATCTCCATTCTTCAGCCCCTCCGTTCTTGGCAAGAAAGTTTGTTATGTGTTTAACTGTCCTTTAACATGCTTACATCGGATTGAGCTTAAATCTGCATTATTGGGAGTTGGGCTTGGGTTTTCTTTGAGTCAATTTTTAACCAGAATTAGTGTGGTCTGTAATACTTTGCTTAGGAGGAAAAAACACAGGAGGAACACTGGGTATTTGATGCACTCCAAGACTATTTTTAAAAGGAAACTCAAGGTCCACCGTCCTTGAACAAAACAGGGAGAAGTTTCCTGGCTCACAGCTCTCACCTTCTTTCCAACCAGAAATTAGCCCAAGACTTGTCTCTCCTTTAGCTTTTTGGCAGTACTAGGTTGTGACTATGGCGAATGTTCTGCCAGTTCCCCTTGACTGATACAAGCTGTCTCCTATGCTCTCCCCTTCCTACAAGCAAATGAGTGATACCCTTCCTTCCCCTACAACATGTGCCTGTTGTTCTAAGCTATCTGGTTTCATCAAAGATCCTAAATGGGTCTGACTTTTAACCCAAAATGAAGAACAGCTGTTAAATTCACCAGTCACCAGAACGTTCAACCTAACTCATAGCTGTGTGTTAGAAACACTCCTGATTCACACTGCATTTAAGGATTGACTTTAGACTATGAAACAGGCTTTTCCTAATTCAGGTGAGTGTGCTTATACTATATCCACATTTTGCTATGTTTTGCTTCATTGCTAGTGGGTCCTTTTGTTGGTTTCAGTGGTTTTCAGGGTAGGTGTTATGCTGTCACTCAAAAATAGTCTGGAGTTCACCTCCTTCTCCTTTGCAACTCTCAAAAGAGACTTAACTAAGAATGGTAGCTTCTCTTACCCTCATCTAGTGTGGGACCTATGGCTGTTAGATGACAGACGAAACAGACATATTTGCTTTGTTTGCATGCATGAATTGGCTTGTATGAGGTGAAATTGTGTGGCAATTCAAAGGTTTATGAAGTTGTTGATTTGCTGCACTCCCCCTCCCTCCCCCAAAAAAGAGAAATTTCATTGTAACAGTTGCATTTGTGTCAGGAATAAATTTGACTGTATGCCTAAACCTGACTTTATGGCACTTCCTAAAGATATATTTTAATGAAAGTCTCTCTCTGAAACTTGGGGGGAAAAAAACCAAACCAAAACCCCAAATCAGAATCTGCTGTGTCCTACATGTAATTTCAGGTTTTCACATTTTATTACTGCTATCTCCAAAACTGGTCTGTGATCTTCTAATTTCCTTCCCTACCTATTCATGGTAGTTTAAATCACTGTAGAATACTAATGGGAATTTATTTCAAGTAAAATATTTGATGAATACTGCATATCTAAATTGTCAGTTATTTTAGTTGTTTCCTGAGCTTTGTAGAACCTTAGACTTTATGAAAATGTAGGAAAAAAAAATAGAAGAAAGAAGAAAAGCACAGATTTGGACTTTGACATAAATCACTATTATAATTTCATACTGGCTCTGCTGAACGTAGTTTTTAACTTTTACTGGCCACCTGTAAAACTATATTATTTAAGTGAAGGGGAGAACAGATATTGTTGCTTTTATCAAATACCTTTTTATTTCTTTTGTTTCTGCTATTTTTAGCTCTCAGCTATCTGGCTATATTTGTCCTCTAGCCTATTCACTTCTCCCCAAAACTTACCTTGATTTATTCTCTCATAGTGACAATAGACTTATTACACTATCCAATTTGCTGAAATTGCAGGGAAATTCACATCTGTGGGCCTGTGACAATCCTCTTCCCAAGAGCTGCAGAGCAGGAGCCTGTCCGTGTATGGGACTTGTGGCAAGGCAGAACTTAGTCTGTTAAACTCATGTTTTCAGTCTTGTTGCTCAAAACCTCTGCTCATAACAGTCACATAACAGCTCATATAAATGGACAGCATATTTTAAAAAAAATTATCAGTGTGTTAGAATAAAGGTTTCAGCCAGGTTAAAACTCTGCAGAGAGCATTGCCCTCACATTTTCCTTGGTTTGGGAGGCTCAAGTGTGCTTCTGTGGCCAAAAGTGATGTGTTGGAGAGAGGAAGATTGCAGTAACAAATAAGTTAAGTTAGGTAGTGAGCGGTCATTCTAGCAGAAACTGATGGTGGATTTTTTTTGAAGGAACTACCTAAAATGCCATATATCCTTCAAAAGTAGGTCTTTGTGAAGGCTGCCCATAAACCTTTTGCATGAATGTGTTCGTTTTATGAGGCCAGTGATAGTACAGCATTCAAACACTGCAATCAAACTGTAGGTTTTACTTTTTTCATGTTTCTTCTTTGGGATCTTTTGGATCTCTCTCCCACTGATTTTATAAGAGGCCTATGGTAATTCTTCATTGCGTGTAATAAATCCGATAAATGTATGCTTTTCCTGAGCTATAGAATGCCTGTAGATTTTGTAGACTCATGAATTGCAGATATCCAGTAAATTTCAGTGCTTTTTTTTAAACCTGAAATTGTTGATAAATCTGTCTACACAGTAGGGTCACTGAAATGGTATTTTGCTTCTTGTGCTGTAAATGAGATAAGCCCTCTTCTACTGTTCACAGACTATTTATTCAATTGGTAGGTGAATATATTCATGCAAGTAATTAAAAAAGCTGTGGAGAAAAACTGTATCAGTTCTGCTGTGTATTCCTTTGCCAAAATGGCTACCTGCATTTTCATCATATTCTTGCTATCTTAAATCTTTCTTACATGTAAACTCTTTTATTTGTTCACAGAAAACAAGTAAAGAGAAACTGTAAAAACAGTAAACTGATACAGTTTATTTGTAGAACTGTTTGTGAGTAGTGTTGCTATGTTCATTTAGCTGTATCCCCGTGGGATGATATAATCATGCATATTGTACTGGTGAGTCCTCTCCTGACAGTAGAAAACAGTCTGTTGTCAAACAGCTGCCATTTGCCGTTACATATTGACCTGGATATCCTTCTCAATAAAAAACCAAACCAAAACAAAAACCAAAAAAACCCCAACACAAAACCAAAACCCAAAACAAAAATCTTTTGAGGACAGGATTTGGGAAGTCCTTTCCATGATCTCCCATACCATCCAGCTCTTGCCTCTGACAGCGCCCCTTCTATCCCACCATGGACATCTGATTCCAGTTAATCACCACTGTCAGGAGTCCCTGGCATGAGGATCCATAGGCCATCTTGGGATAAATTATGAGAGAAGGACCAACACCTTGCAAATGAATACTGTATCTCATTCAACCCAATGTGTTGTCCAAACCACTGAAGAACAGCCCCCCAGGCTCCAGTGGAGGCTACAGAACAAAAAGCAGTTGACCCCTTAGTTTATGGCAATGCTGGGAAGGGAGGCAGGGGATGAAAGAGAGGACCAGTAGCTGCCTAAGTTCTCCTCTGAATCTAGTCGATAAGAGAATAAAATAGTTCAGTTGGAAGGGATCTACAACAATCATCTAGTCCAGCAGCAATATTCACTGGCCTTCTCCCCTAAGGACTCTTTAAATGTGCAAATGATAGCTAGGCACACACTTCTGACACCGTTGCTCGAAAAGCTTGCAGTTTCTTCTGCAGGTAAGCAGAGCCTCAAGTATCTGTAACATTTCTTCATTTACATTTCAGTCACTTCTTAACAAAGCAGCTCAGGCAAGTTTATGAAAAGAGCTAAAATAGTTCTTGATTACTACAAGAAGTAAAGCACTTCCAAATTCCTAGTCATATTTTGTGAAAATAGATTAATTTTGGCTGTCATTTAACATGCCAACCTTTATCCTGATACAAATATGCATAGCTAAATAATAAAACTTTAAGAAAGGTGGTTTCAACTTTAAATTATGGCAGATCCCTATTCTAGCAAATGTAACAAGGTTCCAGTATTTTGAGGTAAATCACACTAATTCTCTTATATCGTACCAGCAAAATCAACACATCTTATCATCTAATAAGAGAGGACTAGAAAGTGCATTATTCATATTCATCGGACTTGATGAAAGACATGCTTATTTTTTTTCCTTTTATCCCCTCATCCTCATTTATTATGTGAGCAGTATCAAGCCCTGCACTAGAGAGCCTATTTTTTTTTAAAAAAAAGCATTAAACTGTGTATTTGTACTGAACTTACCTCTGTGTTCTTCTCAGTCAAGTTTTCTGGTTGTGACTCTGCTGCACTCATTGCGTGCCTGTTTAAAGGAAGACAAATGTAAATGTTCTCTAATTCATTGGTCTCGTTTGACTAACGAACATGAAGCTTGATAGACACACGTCTGATAGTAGTTACGAGACACCAAATCTCTTATGTGCTTGCCTTGCCAATGTATTATTT
The DNA here is from genome assembly GCA_003993805.1 of Himantopus leucocephalus. Classification (NCBI taxonomy): domain Eukaryota; kingdom Metazoa; phylum Chordata; class Aves; order Charadriiformes; family Recurvirostridae; genus Himantopus; species Himantopus leucocephalus. The sequence goes on from RSEF01000007.1 coordinate 21,469,802, forward strand.
AGTGAGGCATGGAGGTTAAGTATGCTTTCCGCCATACCTCTGGCTGTGCTGCGTGTGCTCACCTTACACTGCTTAGCAGTGGCAAAGGCTGGAGGCAACAGCTTTTGTTTCAGTGTTCTTTGGCAGGAAACAAAGCACCTTACAGTAAAAAATAGTTGGTTCTTAACTACTTAGGAAAAGTTTGGAGAAAAGGTACAATTGATAAGTCATAAGTCAAATGGATAAGAATTCAGACCACATAATGATACCGCGTTCCAATGCAGCTGGTTTTCTAAATAATGAACAAAATTGCTTTTCAAGGGTTTCATTGTGGACCAAAAGTACATATTATAAATCATACAGGAAAAAAGGTAGAAGGATTTTCAAAGGTCTTCCTCTCCCCTTCATTCTGTTCTCATTTGCTATGTTACAGGGCTGTTTCTTTTTCTTTTTCTCCCACCCTTCCCCCCTCCCGAAATCTGTAATCAAATTGTTTAATCTCTAGAAGGGAATTACTGTAGCATAGGTGCTAGAATTCCAATATATACTGCTTATTGGCCAGAATAATTTAATTCAAAGAAGGAAATACATATAAAATGAATAATTTTAAATCTTAAAACTTGTGAAGTGCAGGTAACTTGGCAATTGAGGAAGATATGCCTGCTCAGTTTAAAAAACCCCCAAACCTTAGAATCTGATGCATGAGCCAAGTATCTTATAAAGGCAATGCTGACATCTCTTTACCTCTTCATAGAGAATGGTAATTGTATGACAAATGCTGAGAAGCATCACTTTCCACTAATGCCAAGCTGTGCATTTCCATCCCTTTTTACATGTTTGTGGAAAGTCAGACACAAATACTTTCAGGCATGTAGCTTCCACTTAAAAAGCCCTCTTTCAGCTTATCTTAAGTGCCAGGAAAATTGGATCGTTATGACACACCAGCATTTGTATTACAAACCATAAATGAATTAAAATGTAATTGCAGTTTTTAGCCCTTTATTCAATTCTGACTGTTCCTTCAAAATCCCTTTAAGCAATACACAGCACCTCTGACAACAGATATATGAACAGCAAGAGTGAATGTTTACAAACTCTTTCTGTGGCACAGTTTAGAGTTGCAGAATAATTTTGGTTGGCAGCGACCTCTGTAGTTCCTCTAGTCATAGAATCATAGAATGGTTAGAGTTGGGAGGGACCTTAAAGACCATCTAGTTCCAACCTCGCTGCCGTGGACAGGGACACCTCCCACTAGACTAGGTTGCTCAAAGCCCCATCCAACCTGGCCTTGAACTCTTCCAGGGATGGGGCCTCCACAACTTCTCTGGGCAACCTGTTCCAGTGTCTCACCACCCTCACAGTAAACAATTTCTTCTTAATATCTAATCTAAATCTCACCTCTTTCAGTTTAAAACTGTTACCCATCATTCTATCACTACACTGCCTGATAAAGAGTCCCTCCCCATCACCCTGTAGGCCCCCTTTAGGTACTGGAAGGCTGCTCTAAGGTCTCCCCAGAGCCTTCTCTTCTCCAGGCTGAACAGCCCCAACTCTCTCAGCCTGTCTTCATAGGGGAGGTGCTCCAGCCCTCTCATCATCTTTGTGGCCCTCCTCTGGACTCACTCCAACCGGTCCACGTCCTTCTTATGTTGGCTCCAGAGATGGATGCAGTGTTCCAGGTGGGGTCTCATGAGAGCGGAGTAGAGGGGAAGAATCACCTTCCTTCACCTGCTGGCTCCCTACCTCCTTTTTTTTCTGGTCATATTCAGGTGTGTCTATTCCCAATTTACATGTCTTCTCATTATCTCTGAGAGAGTCCTCAGTCCACGTCTGTCATGATCGCACACTGGCAGGTGAAGACTGCAGTCAAGACGCTCTGCCTTCTGACATGCCCCGCCACTCACCACTGTGGGCACACACAGCCAAATTTTGGGGTTGCTGGGCCACCATCTCCATGGGTGGGCATATGCAAGTCAGCACAACCAGCCTGGCCTCCTAGAACTCTTTTTCCAAAGAGACCATCCAGGAGCATGCAGGGACAGAACGTGTTCTGTAACCTCTTCCCAAATGACTTGGTGTCCTTAGGGACATGTTTTCGGTGGACTAGTCAGCAGGTAATAACAAACCCCAAACACAGGCAGCATCTGCTTTTCATTGTTACTCTCAAGTACTTGGCTAACTTCAGATTCTCTCTTATAGTCAACTGGGCAGAAGTGTTCAACCAGCTCTGGCATGCAACACTTGGCTTTCTTTGATTTACAGTTGGGTTTTTTTTTCTCTCTTTCTGTAGTATAATGGAGACTTTTCTGACTTTCTGGCTAAACCTCCTTGTTCAGCTAAGTACAGGATACTCTAAGGGTACCTTCTTGCATCCACTCTTGTGCCACGTGTTTTGTAAATCATAAAATTGACATGAAATCTTACTTTAAAAACTGCAAGCCATGAAATGTGCAAAATAACAGTCATTTAAAATACCTACAAAATACTACTTTTTCCCTCTGCCTTTGAAATAGTAACAAAGTTTATACTGGAATAAAACTCACTATGCTGCAAGTTGATTATACGTGACCCATGCTTCAGTCTAGGATTTAATGAAAGGTGGTTAAATCTGTGTGCAGAATCTCCTCTATCCTGCCCTTGATAGTTATTTGTATTTGTATGTAGTTGGTACACAGGATTGCCAAATCACCGTGCAGGTTTTTTACCCCTCTCAAGTTTGATCATGACTAAATAACTACAAGGCAACAGAGAAGGCTCTTTGTTTCGTGGTGTGTTTTAAACTGAAGGTTTGGAAAGCTCATGGCAAATATTGCTGAGCATGAAATTCTTGTCCTAAGGCTCATCCATCTCATTTCTACACCTCCGTAATTCTCACTGACTCCCCTAGTTCTGTCCTTGTGAACAAGTATAACACATATATACTTGTAACGTGTCTCTTATAACTGAACACTCTAACCGCTCTAACTATAGAATAATTTATTGCATTTCGCTTTTGCGTTAGAAAATCTGTTTAACCTCTTCTAAATTTTTTTTTTTTACAAGAACTATGTTTTAAAATGAGAATTTACTTGATCACTATCTGCTTATCATCATTGCTGAAAACTCTTGGTTAAAGCACAGTCATTGTGAGGCTATTCGATGTACACTACAGTCCTCTGGCAGTGGCTTTTTTTGGTTAACCTGTTCTTTGTAAATGGGAAATTCGGAGGGAAATCCTACATAGACTTCTTTGCTCCTACAGAGAGAAAATTGGGAAAAGAAGTTGGAAGTTTGTAATTATAGTGACATAACTGGAATTCATAAAGCAACTTAGTGCTCATGGATATGTTAAAAGGTGATCCAGAGATGCACATTACCTATCTACATTAAGGTACCACCTGTTGTTTGTATATGGGTCACAGCTAATAAATGTCCTTGGAAATACATTGCAGGGGGAGGGTGCAGGAAAAAAGGTTTTGATGTTGAGGTTTAACCAAAGACCTGTTGCTTGAATTTAAATAATTATTACTGAGTTCGATGATGTATTTCAGAATAGGATTCTGCTTTTTTCTAAACAGATAGAGCCAGTGAAATGGAAGTAAGGATTTTATAACCATGTCACTTTAGCTGGTGTTCTGGGAGCTCTGAATTGCATCTACATGTAACTATTATGGCTCCATCTTGGCAGGAATGTATGACTCAGCACAGAAAGTAGTATCATTTTGCAAATGTGTGAACAGAGCAAGCCTTGGCAACACACGTTAAATGTCTGGGTGAAATTCCCAGGATCATGGCGTGATTCACTCAAATTGGATAACTCTTTAATTGGTCAGTTATTTTCAAATGAAAAAATTGAAGCTGGCTAGCTTGTTGGTAAGAAAGTGTTATGAGTATGTTAATAATCATTTCATTACTATAATTCACCTGAAATAACCCTCATGTGATTTCAAGGGACAGTGGCATCTATTAAAAACATAGCTGATGACAGTGGATGGTCAGCCCTCTAACTTTAGAGAGCAAGGATCACTGTGCTTAATCAGTCACTTTCCATTATAGAGACAAATATTAGGATGTCTTAATCTTGCTCTGTACATCTCTTAAGAATGACTGGTGAAATGCCATATGACATGCTTTCAGCATGATGGATTTTTGCATTATACTGCAGTAATAAGCCAGCAATGAGCTTCATACTGAGGGATCATGAAATGAGAATATTTCAGTTATGTCTACCATCTTTCTGAGACTATCACAAGAGGGACTTCTGGTGAAGTATTCCACATGAAAAACAGTATTATTAAAGTATATTGTTTAAATTATTTCTGTTCTTCTAATAGGTAGTGTTTGCCATATGCCTTCATATAGGAAAACAAAGGTTTCAGTGGAGCAGTTATGATTATTGTGAATATATGCCTTCATATAGGAAAACAAAGGTTTCAGTGGAGCAGTTATGATTATTGTGAATATATGAATATTTATTATTATTACATCAAATTATTATTATGAACATAGGAATATCTCCTGGAATTATAGGCATCTTGCATTTGTTCTCCCTGTAGATCATTACTTGCTTTCTGGGCATTATTAAATTTACCTTTCTTTCTTTTCTTATTCTACTCTAAATATTATTTTCTTTCTTTGTGGCCTATTTGCATACAGGCAGGAAAAAGTATTGGAGAGGGCAACAGCATGTGGGAGCTTCAGTGTGTTATAGAGTCCTGCATGCCGGAATCAGTCAAGACCGTTGGCATACGTAGCTTTGGATGTCCATTTTGAAAATGTTAAACAATTTGAAAACGATTGGGTGATTTCAAATGTGATACTATGTATGAAACAGAGGTGAGAAAGGTCCCAGTTTGTTGAGGGAAGCAGAGACCAAGCCAAGTGCATGGGCAGGCCCTGAGCTGACCTAAGCAATTCACAAAAGCTGAGTACAAAGACTAAGACAGGCTAGTCCACAGTGCATAGGATAACATGTGAGCAATAGAAAAATGAACTGAATGAATTATTAGTATCAAGACGGACCTTAAAGACAAAGTCAAGGAAGAAGGCAAGTACTGAAAGGCTAAGGCAGTACTTTGAAATACTCAGTGCACAGAAAAAAATGAGTAACCTGACTAGTATAGCATCTACACATGGCAAAAGGTACCTAAAACTCACATTAAGCACAGAATTAATGATACGGACAAGGCATATCCATTGTTGACCATGCTTGTGTTAGGAGACAGGTATTTATATCTTAGTGTTGACTGATGTAAAAGGTACATAATCTGATTTACTTTTGCGGCCACTGCAGTTAAACATAGGGAAATATCTTCTGACTTATGATGAGAAGGTAAAATCTTGGTAGGGATCACTTCAGTTTGCTATCTTCTGAAAAAAAGATATACAAGGTTATTACTTTTTCTTCTCTGTTACACCTAATTAATCTTTTTGTTTCTCCACTAGGGATTAAAGGTAAGAATGAGAAGGCTTGAGAGTGTCCGTAGTAGTGATTGGGGTCTTCCTTTGCACTCTCCTAAGTACAGGAATTTCCCACTGGGAATACTATGTGGAAAAAGAAAAAATGAAAGAAAAACCAAAACGATGAGGTAGGGTGGGGTTTTCAGGGGGTGAGGATATTTTTTTTTTCTTTTGCCTTTGTTCCTCCACAAAACAGTAGGAGCACTGGAGTAAGACATATTTTCAACAAAATCTTATGCTCAAGAAGCAGAAACAGGTTCTGTGACATTACTATTTCAGCATGTAAGCAACAGGCCTTACAAAAAACACTAAAATAGGAAAATAAACGAAATACGAGGCATATATGCCTGAACCTGTGCTGTTAGATGTACTTACTATGGGATGTCATAGAATAGGATATTGTTGTAAATGTCTGCACATCTGTGTTTACAAGTGATTGCAAAAGGTTAAGAAGAAAGACAAATGAAAGTGAGTGAAGAAAGACAGAAATGCTCTTCTCTCATTGACACATTCTTACTTATGTACTGCAAAGATTCACCAGTTCATACACTGGAGGATCTAACAAATAATGAATCTCTATAAAAAATGGACCTGAGGTGACATTTATACTGAAAAATATTTCTGTCAAAGTTGGGAATCTCTTGGTTGCACTGTAATTTTCCAGACATCGTCAATATCTATTTTTGAGGGTTCATATAAGATTCTTGCACTTTCTGTGCATTGTGATCAGTACATCTTCATAATTAAGAATGGTTGAACCCTGATTTACAGGTGCTAGATGAATAATTGGGGAGCAGGCATCTTAATAAGAAAACATGATAAATAAGTTGTTATGGTTTTGAAAATACTGATAATACACTAACTAGAATGAATAAAATCCTATATCTTATATGTGAGGACAGTCTGATATTAGTACACTCAACTATAACATACTACAGAAAGATGTAATTTCACTACTGTGAAGAACAGTAAGGCAAAAAAACCCTCAAACCCACCCTCCACATAAACAAAGAGACTGGAGCAAAATATCTCTTCTTTGTTTTAGAGAAGAAAAATAGATGTGGGAGTGGGACCTTTGGGAACAGTTGTAGAGTTGTTAAGTTTCAGGTTTGGATAACTTTTTTTTAAAAAATCTTTAAAATTTAGGAACAAGATCAATCGAAAGCACGCTGTGAAGTTAAAAGAGACAGTTGCATTCTCTAAAACCTCCTGAACTCCAAGCATTCCTTGACATCCACATATGCTCCCAAGTGCAGTGATTCTTTTGGATGTATAGAGAATTGAGGAGATATCAACTGTTGAGATCTCTTGCTTTTCCTTTCTTTACTCCATTCAAATGCACATCAACTTACACAGTTTTCACATAGAGTAAATTGTGTTCTTTTTTTTTAAACCTTTCAAATAATAATTGTTTTCAACATGTAACTGCAGAGCAAGTCCAGTTGCTTTGTACTAGCAGTGGGTTTTCTAAATAAAATTTACTTTAAAGAGTATGATATTAAAGGGCATTCTGAAAGAGAACCTGCTGAGAAAGTTCAGATAAGTCTCGTCTGCTCTCCTACTAGATTTGTCAGAAAACTACAGCCCTTTTCCAAAGTAATAAGCTTAACAAAGATAAACCTTACCATAGAGACTAGAGGCAAGAATTAGGATACTTTAGTCAGGGACGGGTTTGTAGCCTCAGGATTGGCAAACACTGACTTGGATAAACAGCTGTTATTTAAAAGATTTAAGTATTATTCAGGATTGCTGACAGCTTTTAGGTTTTAAAATAGCCCGGAACAGCTTTGGTCTACCGCTTTACTACTTCTTCAGTCTTAAAAATGCAGTTTCTATGTTCTACCTGAAACAGCAGTGCAGACTGCTTTTACCTGCTGTCAGGGTGTTCTGCAAGGAACCTCTTTCTGTCCTTTGTCTCCATTGGATTTTCAAGAGCCCTACCAGAAGGAGATGACAGCATTTAGTATCTCATATAAATGAATCTCTTTTCCTGTGCATCAAGAACAGAGCTTGACTGCTTGCTTCTGTCACCTTCTTGTCTTTGAGCTGCACTTCTCACCCTGACAGTAGAAGAGATTTCATTACTAATAATAGCAGAAATAATTTTTTTTTTCCTCTTGGAAACAGATAGTGCTAATACTGTCTAAAACTCTGAAGAGAGAACAAAGCATTTCTTGATACTTTCTCAGATGTACTGCTGAGTAAGCAGGAAAAAAAATGTTTTTTATGAAGCACCTGAAGTAAAAATTAAGCTAGAGTGAAACAATATTCTTTTTCAGATTTTTACATTTGCATTCAGATGCATCCTTATTGTACTGTTCAGTTTTCAATTATGTACAGAGAGTCAGTAGGTTATAGGAAATGACTGAATCTTGTGAAAGAAACTTGGCAAGAAGTTTTCAGGGAGGGATTAGGACAAATTCTAGAGGTCAGAGTAACAACGACATGTAACGGGGTTTTTAGAAGGAAAGATTGAAGGAAGGAAGACACTTCAAATACCATTATTAATGAAAATAACAACAATAGGAGTAATTTTTAACCTGGAGGAGTTCTACCAAGGAGTGAACATGACATAACATAACTGAACAGAAAAAGCCATAGCTAAATCAACTNAGAAGGAAAGATTGAAGGAAGGAAGACACTTCAAATACCATTATCAATGAAAATAACAATAGGAGTAATTTTAACCTGGAGCAGTTCTACCAAGGAGTGAACATGACATCACATAACTGAACAGAAAAAGCCATAGCTAAATCAACTCTGAAGAATCCTTGTTCAGTCGGACTTCATAGCCCTACAGCGATGAGCTGTGGGAAACAGAGTTAAAATCCTGAAGTTTAGAGTCAATGAAAAGCATGTACCAAGCAATGCTGAGTAAAACACTTGCAAAGCATTTATTTGTTTTGTTGTTGTTCCTGGTAGGTTTTATTTAGCTTTCTCTTTCTCTCTTCCCATAAAATTTCCACTTCTATGGATGAGATATAGGTAAGTGGTAAAGAGTAGCACTGGGAAATAAAACATAACTTGTACTTGTATTTATACCTCTTTTTTAATCTATGTTGTGCCCAGAAACATAAGCTTACAAATCCAACAATTAAAAAAAGAAACTAAATATTCTCAGCTTTCTTTGAACAATTTGTGGAGCCCTTCTAGTGCAGTGTTTTCATTTCTTGTCCCAGCAGAGGGGGATTAGACCTTATAATAGGGACAGAATGGTTGAAGAGATTGTCCTTATATTGGCTTGCTCTGGTTGTTAAATGTGACCATGAGAACTGTAAAATCAATGAAATCCTATCTATCTGAAGCAAACTGTTCCTTCATTTTATTTAGACATTGGGTAGTCACATTGCTCACGTTGCAACTGCAACTTAGGGA
>RSEF01000007.1:21478694-21493869 GCA_003993805.1 Himantopus leucocephalus
CTTTTTTTTTTTTTTCCCCAGATCCTTGCCTGATTAAGAAGGTGGATTTATCACACAAGATTGTGTGGTTAGGTGGAATTGGGAAGTTCACTTGTGGAGAATGTGAACATCTGATCCTCATTTCCTTCAAACCCTTCCCTTAAATTTTTTTGCAGAGTGGCTGAACAGTAATATTGATTTGAAAGTGTTTGTGTTTCTTTTAAAACTAATATTTCCTTTCTCCCCTTCCTTTTTTCAGATACATTCAAAATGTGAGAACAAGAAAACTGGATATTTTTAGAGCCAAATTTACATGTTTGGGGGTTTGTTTTAATCAAAAGTAGTTTGTTTTGGAATTTCAGTGCACTCTAAGGAATTGCAGAAGCATAGACTGGGTAGTGCTGAATTAAAGTATCAGCTCTATTGTCTCCTGATCAATCAGATCCATTAAAGAATCCAGAGAGACTGACAAAAAGAGAAAAGTAAGTCATCCAGAGAGCAAGACTGTAAATACAGCAGTCGTGATGCTGTAAGTACAAAGCCTGTGAGTTGAGCTGCAGAAAAAGAAATGGAGGCAAACACAGCTCATAAGGAAATTGTATTTTTCTATTGACTGTGCCATATGCCATACCAATGAGCAATAAATTTGTTTTTTCCAGGAATACTAAGCGCGATATAAAATAGAAAGTAATACTGAATGGTTTGATAGATACGAACCAAATGTTTAGTGTGACAAAGGATAGTAATGAAGGGTAGTATATTGGGTTGCTGTTTTAATAGCCTGTCAGTGATGGGATATACTAAGGCCATACCATGCATTTCCTGGTGGATGCTTCATCTTTTTCTTTTTTAGGGAAGAGAATATAGCTGGATGACTCCTGACTGTACTTGTCAGTACTTAAATGTAAACCTTTTCTAAGTATCAGTAACAAAACTCTCCGTCCTTGACCTTTCTGTACATTTTTCATTTAATCTTTTTGCAGGAGAAAGGGGTGGGAGGGAGTGACAGGAGAGAAGAGAAATGGAAGGGAAGGATAACAGGAAAGGAGACAGTATATTTCACAGATATTAATTGAGAAACCAGATTTTTTCCTGCTTCTGCCACTAAACTGAAGCATGACTTTGGGCAAGTCAGCTAATGTTTTGGGCTCCAATATGCTGGAGTCTGTATCTTGAGGATCATTTGTCTCTAGGTACTAGAAGTACAGAATGGATGTAAATATGTTAAAATTCTTATTTGTAAGTGGTTTAAACTCGAGTCTTTCTAATGGCTGCTGTTGTAGATTGAAATGAACCTCTTCTGGGTTCTGATTCAGCAGGGTCTTGAATTACGTTGCCATCGTCAAGCAAGAGTTGGGTTCAACGGCTCCATGTCTAAAATTAGAGATGTGCCTAAACGAATGGCTGAATGACGACCTCGCTAAGGGTAGTAGCCTGGACACACATTCTTTCAATATTGGCAAATATTAGACATCTGATGTATTACCACTAAGGTAAATGACAAATAATGTTTGACTCCCATAATCTCTAATGTCCAAAGTAGTATATGAGATAATTTTGAAGTGCTTAAGAGCTTCAGGATTTAGTGAGTCACATTTTTAATAGTTTTCGGGTTTTGGGTTTTTTTTTTTTTTTTNTAAAGCATTTGGTTCCACCTTGCATGTAAAAAAATAAAAACAAAACGCCAATACTATGCAAACACACTTTATGATTCATATTTCCAACAATAGCAGCAAGGAGAAAAAGACTGTAAAAAATGAAAGACACAATGAGGTATGATGGATAAGATTTTTAAAAGCTTTTCCAGATTGAGGAAGAACTGAAAATCCTGCCATAATATTGGCTCAAGTGTTGAAATTACTTTTGCAATATATTTGTTGTACTGTTACTAGAAAAAGATGGCTGTTCTTTTTCCCAGGATCTCCATTACCATGGTAGCTTTCTCTGTTATGCATATAGGACTGTTCTGAATTTTAAGAGATCCGAATTTGGCTGCAGATGAATACACAGATGTAGCCTGCAAACACTCTGCTTGTGACTTCTACAGGAGGTCACAGCAAAAGAGAATATCTAATCAATCACCCCATCCCAAACCAGCCACAGGAAATCCTTGCTTCTGGTATGTCTGAGTTTGACAGATGTCTGTCTGATCATTGTGTATTACTATTCAAAGGCCTTTGAAATTTTCAAGATACAGACATAAGAAGCAACACAAAATGTTTGACAAAGTGATGCTGTTTTGTAAGATACAGAATAACTGAGAAAGTGACACGAGACAAAAGCCTTCAATATGCTTCATTTTCTCTTGAAGGTTTGACTTTTCCACATGTTAATACTTCAGCCTCTCACCTGCAAAGCAACAGAATGAGGCACTGCTTGATGTTGGCTACACAGAACAAACTTGGAAAGCAAAGTACAGCAGCAAAGATCCATATCTGACTTTATGGGACATGATCCTAATTTTCAAGGAACTAGCTCTGCAGCTTATCTACATCTAGACAAATGATCGCAATGGTTCAGCTGCTGGTTTTAGATACCTCTTTCCATCCTAATAAATTTTGTGGCTGCTGTTTAGAACCTTTATGCAACAAAACGTAATTTTCCAAGTCTAGGTAGAAGACTGGTCTTCACATGCAGGATGGTTCTGACTTTTGTAATAACAGTAACTATGGTGTCAGAATGACTGTATTACACAACAGGCTTTATGACCTTAAAGCCCCTAGATTTGCTGGTTTGCTACTTAGCACCCCAAGATCCCTTTACAATGGTAGGTACTAACCTCCGTTTTGCACCCTAGACAACGCAATACACAGGAGGCCAAAGAAAATGTCTTACCATTGTCCCTTGACAGTGGAAAAACTGGAATACTTTTTTCCTACATTAAACAGTTTGTAGTTTAAACTCAAAAAGCAAACACTGTTAATGACTGTGAAGGAAATACTGTAACTCAAAGCTTAATTTTCTGTAACTTGAAAGATAATGCTATGTATCTATAAGTCATTGGCCCACCAGAAGCTGGGAAGCTGGTTGTTTTTATGTTTACATTTGCCGTCACTCTCTATGGCATTTATTTAGCTAAATTCATAAAGAAGAAATTTGACTCAGGCTATATTTCTTTTAGATACCAAGGAATAACTGAGTTCACGTATACTTTTAGTAGTCCTGTTGTCCAGTGGGCTTAAAATGGATGGGACAGGAAGAAATAACTCTATTTTTTCTTTTACAGTCTCCACTGGGAGTCTTTTGCAGAGTGACACAGAAAAGTAATTTTAATCTAAATAGCAAGGCCTATATTAAAAAATTAAATTATCCTTCCGGTTAATAGGCCTGATGTGCATGGATAATTTTTCTCCTTAATGTATATTCTTAGAGACATTTGATCCGTCCTTTCCCACTCTCCCCTCTTAGATAGCACTGGGAACAGATTATGACTAGAATAAGAATTTGAATGAATTCTTGTTTGCCTTCACTAAAAACCCTACAGATTTTTCCATTATTTCTCTTTCCCCCTTGTCCGTTACCTACTTGCACCGAATGTTGGTTTGTAAAGAACCCTCCTAGCATACTCAATCTGTTCTGCGTAATGATTGAATTTATTAGGTAGGATATAATTTTAAGTAAAAGAGTCCTGAGCAATGCTTACTTTGTGAGATCCCGAGAGGTTTGGGTAAATAATAGGGCCTGACCTGTTCAAACAGGGGTCTCAAAGCAAACAGTTGAGAACTCAGACCCAGCACACTTTGAACAGTTTGAACTTACATAAATACTGAAACAACAGAAAAAAGAAGCAGAGATGTGAAAGACTACCGGCTTTCCTGGCTGAGTAGAAAACCTTTCCAATAGAGGCAAAGTATCATTGATGCAGTGATGGCTATCTGAAAAAAATTATTATGGCAAATCTGAACTTCTGGTGACGCCTTTATTAACAAGGTGTTCAATGCCTTTGTTTAAAATCGTGATTTTCACAGAATCTACATAGCTATAGCTGTACGTTTTTTAATCTGGGAGAAAAGCTTATACATTACCACACAATGGTAACCTGGCAATGTATAAACTTTATTTCCATATGTTCAGACATCTAAGTATTTTTCCAAATTACGTTCAAACACCTGCGTAGTAGAATTAAATGAGTGTAATAGAGGAGAAAGAGTCACTTAAATTCAGAGATGGAGATTGTAATTTAATGGAAAAAAAAAAAAATTTGAAAGGGGAGCACTATTCCCTGGCTCTATTATAGAACAATTACTGAGAGAGGACACCTTGTGGCGGTCGGTGGATGATTAAGTGCACATACCTGTAAAAAGAGTTTATGTAGCTGATGCTTTGTAATAAAAGTACTAAGAGCCCTATGGTGCTCTTCTCTGAAAAGAACAAATTACAGTTTGGTAAAGTCAATTTGTAATTAAAATATAAATTATCGTTACACAACTTGCCACGGTTTTCTATTTGGGCTTGTTTTTCTAAAATTAAACTTTCTTACCAGCATTAGGTTCTTAAAATAATTTTTGTAAAATATAAAGCCCTTTTTGCAAGCTTAGGAATAATTCCCGTTTGAGTGACAATTCACAAGAATGGTTTTGATCATGTTTAGCTTTTTTGGTAAACATTACATCTTGTTATCCAAATGTCCTTTGTTTATATTTTCTGTACTATTTTTTCTCAGTTCAACACAGAAATACCTAAGTTCAAGGTAACCAACGTTTAAGTTGTGACTCTTGTTTTGAGAGTCCTTCAGAATGACTCTCTGGTAAGATCGTGGCTAGTTCAGACTGGGAAGGTACTGTTTTCCAAACAGGTTTTTGAGTTGGGCATTTAAGATCATAAGATATTGAGGTACATGAGGTTCTCCTTAAAGTGCTCCTTCACCCAGGCATGCAGTATTTCAAGCCTATACATGCAATACTGAAACTTGAGTAGCCCAGGATTCATGTCTCGTTTTGTAGAGGGGTCTGGGGCCACCTATAATATTAAATTTCATTTTAGTGCCAGTCTGTATTCTGAATCAAGACAAATTTAAGCAGAAGATCTCAAAAGGATGAAAGAAGGTTATCCTGTGATCAGTTTTACTCATATTTTGACTAAAAAAAAATCACTGACATAATTTGTGATGCAGATACGGATTCCCTGTGTACTTACAAAGAAAAGTCCTATTAGCTTCAGTTGCAAAAGAAATGCTGAAGGGCGAGAATCTTCATGTAAATACAGAAATACAGGAAAAGAATGCTCCCAGGAGTCTTGAGGATTTTCACAAAAAGTGTACAGCAGAAAAACAAAATTGAGGAGTTAATATTGTAAATGTGTTCTTTTGAGAATTGGATCATGGCAGGAATGTTTGCTGGGAGGCTCTGAATCTCAGTCTTACTCATCCGCTTATGAAAAATGATGGTATTTAAAAAGCCCAACTGTTTTTTAACGATATGTAAGGCCAGAAAATCAATTTGTGAATTATAAGTAATGGTAAGTACCATCAGCCTGGCACTTTGTTGGAACATCATTTTTTTTATAGGTATATTAACAGCAGTGATGATAATCTGAAGTTCACACTTTTGATTCAGAACTAGATTTCCTCAAGTTACATATCTATAAAACGCAGAAAGAACACTTCTTCCCAGGTTGTTTGGCTGTGGGAAATTCATCCAAACAGATTAGCGTTACACTCCCATTGCAGTTAATGTAGTTAATGAATATGACAATAAGCTGAAGCACTTCTAATCAAATTGAAATGAAATTATTTTTACCAAATGATAGTGTATATCACCAATTTTTAAATGGAATGACATCAAATATTAATTTAATGTAAAATGCAGGGGGAGTTTCTCTTGGACCATGGTCAAAGATGAAGGCTTTCTGTTTTATTATTCACTCTCACAAGAAGAGTGTCAAAATTCAATCACCCTTTTGTTTTATTGATAGCCAGAATTTCATTAGCCCTGGTCAGGTTGGAGGGAAGATGAAACATGCCAGCTTTTTATCTCTGTGTTCATACGTTTTGCAAGTAAAAGCATAAAATGGGATTCTGCAAACCTCCTTGGATATCTTCTCTAAGACTGCTGTCAGGGTTGTAGTATGCCTTTTTACAATTTCAGCTGCTAATCTACTCTATGTGATAGTTACAGTTACAAATTATTGTTTATATGTTTTGCTATTCTAGGTCAACTGCACGTGTACATATACACATTTTTGCCCGTCATTTGATATGACTCTGTCCTTACAAACCCGGCATTTCATTGGGAAGAACAGGCATTCAAATCCTGATATAATCATTCTGTTCAGGTAAAAATCTTTTTTGTAGCTCTGGCACCTTTCTTCTGATGACAGCACTGAACCAACCATTGCTGATGTACTAGAGACAGAAATAGATATGTTAGGTAATGCTGCTGAGGTTCAGTGGAGTCAGACAGCAGGGATTTATTATTGTTCTGATGATATACAGCACCTGTTTTACAGTATAGTATAATTTAGGATCAGTCAGCCTCTTTTCTATGGGATCAAAGTTTTAAACGTCTTTATAGTAAGTTTGCGTGTAAATGCCGGTTTTACATACAGGAAAATGAAGCCACAGAACTGATCTTAAACATAAACCCTGTCTCTTGGTGTCTTAGAGGTTTTATCTTTTTATTCTTTTTTCCTTCTTTTTTTCATGCTTGACAATCTTTTTTGTAATTAGGAATTTTAGTTAGTATGACACACTGCTACATTAAGTGGATCACTCTGAAACGGTTAATGGAGTCAGAAACATCTGAGGAGAAAGAACTTAAGTGGATATAGAACCCCAGGTAGTAATGTTGAATCAAGTTGGGGTTGGTATTTATTTTTATAATTTGTGTATTTGGTGCCCATGTTGTCATAGAGAGTGAGCAATACAAGCTTGCTGATATGCAAGAGGAGAATAATACTGCCAGAGAAAGCAGCTCAGTCTATACAGCCCTGCATCTAGCTCTGCAACACTGACAACGCCCAATGAGTCAAAGGAAACAACGTGCTGAAAAGCCTTTTCTGTCCCCTTTGTATCTTTTACCCCTTTTAGTATTGCTTAGTATTAGATTTACTTTTGCTTAGTATTAGACTTCCTTATTTACTAAGTTTGGAAAAGTGATTGAACCATTATTTATTTAAGAACTGAAAACTGGTTTTGGTCTGTGATCTCTAGTAGAGTGTTTAAAGAATTTTCAGGTTTAGAAAAAAAACTCTAATCTTCATGTCATGGCACAATCAAATATTCAAAATGTATTTTTATGTTTATATATGAATACATAACTACTGAAACTTGTATAGACATTTATTTGTGTATGTATCTAAAGTATTACAAGAGAAGTATCAACTCAGTGTGTTGTTTTCACATGACTTTACAGATATTTGAAATCCAGATTTCTTTCTGCATAGCAAGAACACTTACGTATGCTTAAGAAAAAACAGCTGTTTGCAGCTTATCTAAAAGAATATGAATAGATAAAAATACATATTTTTCATCTCTTATATCATCTCCTGAAGACTCAAATGAATAATCAAGAACAATGTGAAATCAAAGGATAGTGGATGAAATTCTGACACTTCTTAAGTCAATGAGAATTGGGTTTGACTTCAATAAAGCCAATATTTTACATGATACACTGAATTTCTAACCCTTACAAAAATGCAATAGGTACGTCATTAATCATAACCATGTAGAGTTACACTAGTACAAAGCTGTACATTAAATTCTGATGCAAAAAGTTATTGTTTTTTCTGTGCCCAGGGGAGACTGTTGGTGATACTACTCATACAAAAATGAAATTCAAATGGGGCATCTTATTCAAGATGGAAAATATATGCTGATTGCAGCAGGAAGTACTTGTTTTTTACTTTTTGAGAGAAATATAGTTATGAAGCACAGCCTAAGCCTGAGCCTAAAAACGTTCCCCTAATGGCTTTACATTTTCTTGTAGATGTCCTACAGCTCTTCTATCAACAGCCATTACTTCAAGGTTAAGACACATGCAACACTAGACATGAAATTAATATGGATGATTTGAAACAGAAAGGTTATTTTAAATTACCACTGTTCACAAATACGTTGAATCTTTAAAATTGAAAGTGTGCACTTTTGCAAAAGGACTCTGAAATGCCCTTAGTAATTTGGAAGCATTTCCTGCTGATAGCCAAAATATCACAAGTGAATATTAAATAACTTCTGAATCATTGCGTTCATTCTTCATCTTCCTTTCCAAATTTTTGAGGTACAAACTAGATGATTTTCAGTCTCAAGAACGTACTTAAAAATGCTTTATTGGATGCTGATAGTAATTACAATATTTCTGTAACTACCAAACTATAAAGCTAGGGGAATAATAATTAAAAAAAAATTAATCCATGGGAAATTAAGAGTTTATATCTCACTAGTTTTTCTAACTGAATTTTTAATATACTATTTTTCAAATGAATAGTTTATAATTGCTTTCACTATTAAACAGATTCTTAGATGGTATGATAATCAGAATGATATAATTATCCAGAATGATAGACTGAATTTTGAAAGATGCGGACGGCTTACATAGTATTATTTGTTTCCAAACATAAAATAAGAGAAAATCTCAAATACGGTTATACTTTGCAGGCTAAAAAGTTATATCCTAGAGAAAATATTTCTGCTATTAAATTGGGATGTGGAAACTATACTGGGAATTTAAAAGGAAGTTCTTCTCCACCCAGTTGTAACTATCTACAGCATTCTAAATTTTTTATAACATTCATATATAATAATCTCATTAACTGGAAAAATATTCAAGAAATGGTCAAAATGTGAACTGTATTTTTTCATGTATCTTGAATATGTTAGGTCACTTTTGAACTGTTGCCAAAAACATGAGGAGACTGTGTCGACTTATTCTAAGAACGCAGCCAGAAAAAAAATTTAATCTAGTCTAGCTATATGAAACTCTTTACGGGGTAAAATACAACCAAATTCTATAGGTGACTACTCAGTCAAGAAAAATACATTTGGCTGTTAGTCTGTCTTCAGATTCATCTACAGTCTTCATCACTGAGCCTCTTCACTTAAATACATTGTAAAAATGGCTTTCAGGCCGAAGCACTGAAACAGCTAGACAGCCAGAAAAAAGAAATTTGCTGAGTGATTCTACCATTTTAAAGCGATATAATGTATAATTCCCAACATTAAAGGAAGGAAAGCAGTCTTCTTCATTCTGTCCCACTTCCTTAGGGCAGTAACACATGCAGTAACTATCCAAATAATCCAGTTCTTTGTTTTAATTTTAAATTTAGCTCTTTGTCCTGTAATTTACATACTAGCATTTCTGCTACAAGCAAAATGGTTGCACTGATATTATACCATCATGCCTTCATTCATAAATATAGATGTAAGGCTCATACTACCATCTCGAGTACAAAATGCTTTGGCCACGAACACATAGAGGAAGATGCCTACAGTTAAGAGAATTTCAAAAGGTGGCAGCAGTGTTTCAGTATGGCCAGAGAGATAATGAAATGCCATCAATTAGGAATCATAAGAAGCAAATAAGGTATATTAAAGTACCCCAAATAACCTGTGGGACAGAAGTTCTTTTCTATATATGTAAATATGTATGTTGCTTCATTCCAAAAAATGTTACTCCTTTAAAAATATGCATGTTATCGTGATGATGGCTGCAGGGACAAAAATCAGGCAGAAAGCCCCATTTTAGTTTTTGTGCAGGTGACCCAGTCCGTCCAGGATGTGTTTCTGCTCCAGCCCAGTTCAACTGCCTCTTTGTCATGCTGCTCAGCCAGCTTGTGTATCCTGCCACTGCACGACTGCCACGCTCATCAATCAAACTCAAGGAAAAGGCCTGTGAGATTTGAAAGTCTGCTGGCTTACGCGCAGAGCCAGCTTCAGGGATTTGGTACAGTTCTTAGGTAATGTTATCCTCCTCTGACACATCAGCACAACTACTTTAAAATATACTTAATTATTTAAATATTTTTATGGTTGAGCATAACAAGTTAAGCAAAGATATTGCAGTGTTATGATTCTGAGCCATGGCATTGCCCTCCTAAGAGAATGAGGGTAGTTCACGTACCAGACCATATAGAGGCTGCTTCAATCTTCAATTCATGCAGGAATTACAGCATGATAGCTACACTGGGAAAAAATTTGCTTTTGTATTTTTTCACTAATATGTTTCAAAATAGTCTCTTGTGAAATGTTCTTTCTGTGCTGTTGCTTCCTTGATGGTTCACTTTTGGATTGCTCCCTTAAATACAAAATAGGCATCTGTGAGATATACAATTAAAATGAGGACATAAATGGGGATTAATTTAAAGGAGGATTATATGGGGGATTCTAAATGTAACTATATAAATAAGGACTACAAATGTAACCCAGTGCATTCATTAGTCTGATTGGCAGAAATAATTTAGCAGCCAGCTGAGAAATGACATTGAAATTGTTTTCTTATACTACGCACTCTATCAGATGTATGCTAAAGAATTCCAGCTCTATCCAAAGTGTCACCTTGACCGATGCTGTATTCCACTTACTGCAAAGGAAAACCAAGTCCCTCCCCCCCTGCTGTGTTGGTGCAACTGGCCTGAATAAAGGATAATTGGGAAGTGAAAGTACAAGCTTTGTTGCAGAAAATCTGACCATCTTTCTATCCCTCATTTACACAGATATGCTGATAGAAATAGGACAGACTATGAATAATTTTAATTACTAATCCAACTAATGCACTAATAGCTTTGGATTTCTTTCTGTTCTTTCCCATTATTTCACCTCTGTGTATGTCCATGCCATCTCCTGTGTAATTCTGGAGATACAGGAAGCCTTCCTACCTCTCTGCTTTGCCTGCTTTATCTCCCTGAAGTCATGCCATTAATAAAAGGCAAGAATTCACAAAGAGGCTGTAGAAATGCACATAGATGACATCAATCTGTTCAACGGGTTTTGAGTACGTGCTGCTATGAGGCAAATGCCTATGCATTTAAGGTAATACTGGAGGAGCTTCAGCTGAATTCTTCCTACCATCTAANAAATGCCTATGCATTTAAGGTAGTACTGGAGGAGCTTCAGCTGAATTCTTCCTACCATCGAAGCCCATTTCACTGTGCGTTTGAATTGCCCATCCTGCAGTTCAGAGTTTATGTCCATTTAAANGCCTATGCATTTAAGGTAATACTGGAGGAGCTTCAGCTGAATTCTTCCTACCATCTAAGCCCATTTCACTGTGCATTTGAATTGCCCATCCTGCAGTTCAGAGTTTATGTCCATTTAAAAGATGAGGAAAGAGGGCTCACGTTGATTTCAGAGGTGTATTTGAATAGAACTGGCCATCCATGTCCAATTTGGAAATCAGGGGAGCCACAAAGGGTGACTTCTTCCATGCATGCTCCTGTCAGTAGGAGAGGACAGCCTCAGAAACACTGCATTGCCATTTATGAAGAGCTTTCAGAACCCCATGCTCAGCTGGAAAAGCTTTGAAAAGCAAACTCGCTCTGCTACGTGTCTGTGGGAAGCAGAGGCGACAGCAGTTACCTTTGAAAAACCTGACTTAGGAAGGGCAACTTGAATAGCAGGCTTGGAAGCAAAGTACTTGATGAAATGTCTTTTGATTCCCATAATGTAAATACCAAGCTAAAAAAATGAGCTTAAAAATATAACCAACCCATCAACTAACAAGATACAGGAATCCCAGCTGCTGACATTGCTACCTGTGTTTTGCCTGCATTCTAGCAAACAGATCAGCAAAGCCTTTAGTTAGCATTAAATTCAACTGGATAGTTTAAATGACACCATGATGATTAATTAGCTCAGAACTCATTCCAAACCTTATGCAAGCGTGAAACAGTTGCACAACATCTAAGGATGAGGATTCCCAGAGCAATAAAAGTAATTTAATCCTGACATCCAAAAACATGGAACAGGTCTATTCCCAAAGACAACCTCCTTAACAGCACAGTAGCTGTAAAACACTGTAGTCTGTGGATTTGAAACCAAATTTTCTTCCTCTTAATTGTTACACAGCTGTAGCAACAGGTTATATAGAGTCTTTCTTCTCTTTTCTTCCATGCCCAATAAGCCAGAATATATTTACAGTGATGACTTAAGTGCCTGAAGAGACAGCCAGGTCACTGGGCTGAAACCAGAACTGATGGAAGATGGAACAGAAAATGGTATTTCTAGTTGTCTTTATTTTTGTGAAGATTCCTCTCAGAAAAGGAATCTCAGGCTGTTTCATCTTGCACTCCATGTGTGCAAATCTGAATTATCTGAAAAATCGTATGTTTATTTTATGTGAATAGTTACATACCTAGTGCCACGTAAACCATGTTCAATATATGAAAAAGCTGTATAACATCCAAAGGACATTTCCAGTAGTTTTTTTTGAATACTGGAAATAATGGAGCCTAACTTATTAAGGCTTTCTATATTATTTTGCCTTAGAATGCAAATTTGCCTTAGAGATTTTGCCTTTTATAACTATAGCACCCTCCTGATCCCTCCTACACCTTGCAGCTTCTGCTGGGAAATCCTTGCTGCAGAGATCCTTCATGTCCAGTTATACCACCATGAACTTTCTTCTCAGGCAGGCCATGAAGTGAGGAATCTTCCAGTAAATGGTGGTGTATTTCTTTGGTAGATGTGGACAATGACCTAAATTTTGTCACTTTAATTTTTACTACTCATATGCTTTCCACTATGAACCTTGTGTATTCGAGTAATTTCTAAACAACATGGGTTCTGCTGTCAGAATTAAAGTAGGGGTTTTTTTTTGCCATAAAGTATTGTTTCTGCTCATATAGGAGTTATCAAAAGCTTCTGCGGCAAGTTCTTGCCAAAATTCCACTGGAGACCGACAGTCTTGTGTGATGTTCCTGAACATGCTTGCACGTGTCCTGCTTGTTTGGAAAGTCACCAGCATGAATACAATTCCTGTTTTAGATGTGTGATGCGCTGAAATTACTGGAAATCTGCATGTGTGTAAGTATCAACACTCAAAAGTTTTAAAATAAAACAACCCTTTAAATGTATGAATTCAAATTGAAACCATATGTTAGTCTACATTTGTAACTGTTTTGTAACTGTTTTTCGTAAGACCATATGCAGACTGATATCCCACTTAAAAAAATCTAATAACAAATATATCTCTGTGCTTATATATTTGGGGTATTACAAACAGCATTTTTGTTTTATGTCAGGTTTATCATTCATTCTTGCAATCTGTTCTCCAGTTACCTATATTTTTATTCTGAAAAGGTACCAGTAAAGACAGTGAACAGTTTCTTTTTTTTTTTTTTTTTTTTTTNTTTACCTGTAAGTAGGCCATGAAGCCATGGTGAGACACCCTGTCAAACTTGTATCAAATGTCTGTGAGCCCCTGGGATCCTGGTTCAGAAGGTCAGTGTTGAAATTCTACTTCATTTCACAAATGTATGGCTGTATGCTGCCATCTGTCTGCTCTGCAGCTGGGAGTCAATAGTGCACCATTAGTTTTATGTACCAAATTGCAGCTGTTTTGTGGGTTTCTGAAAAGCTGTTAAGACTTCGCCTGTACTATTTACCTCATTTCAAAGCATTTTCTCTTGGTCTGCTTTGGCTTTTTACAGGAAAGCGGACTGCAACGCTGAAAGGTTTGGCATCTATTAACAGGTTCTTTTTACTTTGCCCCCCAAAACAATGCTATTCTTATCATCTTTACAGAATGCAAGAAGAACCAAATTAGTGTTGTCTGTGATATCTGTCATTCTCACAACTATTATTGTGACAGGGTACCACCATGTTCCAACATACTATATGAGATTTCAAAATGCTGATTCAAGCCAAAGCCCATCATGGGCTTTTTCTTACCTCATTTTTCATAAAAGCCTCTGAGACTGAATTGGGACTGACTAGCATCCTACTAATTCCGCATATTAACGACTCTAACGCCTCATTATTGTGACAAAGACTGTAAGGGAAGAAAGAAATGGCGCAATATTAATTTATTCTTTTCCCATAATATGGTGAGACTGGCACTGTAAGTTTTATAAATTTATTCCATTTTCATTGCAGATCTTAATATTTCAGTCTTCCCAAGGAGCCATTTTGTCCGTTTGAAGTTATGGTGCATGACCAAGTACACGATGAATAGAAAGTACTTTATACATCTCACATCACATCCATTTGACCATGCCACCAATAAGAAACAATTTTGCAAGTTCAAATTAGACAAATTAATAATTTGACAGTTTGACAAATTTTGAAATTTGTCAATTTCAAACTTGAAATGTCAATATTTTCTTTAATATTCGTTACTTATAATTGTACTGTATTTTATTGAATTCAAGTTTTAAAAATTAAGAAATGATATTTATTTTGTAGACAATACTAGTTTTTATGCAGATGACATATTAGAGATTTTCATTAATATTCTAAACTACTTAATCTAAAAAAGGTGTTATTAAAATACTGAATGTTTACAAAGCTGCTCCAGAAAGTTCATTTCTAAATGCCCATTTATTGCCCTTATAGCTAAACTCTAGATAACCCCTTCTGATTAAAAGCAAAGATATTTGTTATTGCAATAATCAGAAAGAATAACGGTTACATTTTTTGAAATAGAAAGCAATTTGACAAACTGTGCATATATTTTCCATGTAGTCAGCCATTTCATGACAATAAAACAGATCAAGAAAATATATCTTTTATAAAATGCTGTTCCATTATTATTTAAACTATAATTTTTCCAGAGAAACAGAATTATGCAGTTTACCCATATGCAAAATCACGTGTAAAACTAAGTGATTAATGGAGGGTCATCATTTATATCAGAGAGTAGGGGAATGAATTCTGTATAATTATGTTCCTGTGAGGAATATGAAGGTAATAAAACCAGCATTTGTTCCAAGTTGTTTTCAAGAATATGTGCTGTTTATAGTATTGCTAAACTTAACACATGGGCTGTTTTCCTAGCTGGCTGGGAGTTTAGTCCTGACCTCAAAGGAGAAGACTGGTCTTCCTAGTTTCTGCCCTCTCTTGCAAGATTTCCTTGTCAGTTTATTTCACCACATGTCAAGAGACATGACAGAAGCGGCCCTGCTATGTAAGGCATAATGGAAGAATTATTGTGGGAGAAAGGAGGGTAAAAGCTACTTTAGCAGCCCTCCTCCACAAGACATTTGAACATAATCACCGGGTAATGCAATCATGCAATCTGAAGTCAGGAGTTGGCTTTAGGAAAAA
>RSEF01000007.1:21493969-21508471 GCA_003993805.1 Himantopus leucocephalus
TTTCTTTTTGCCTGAAAAAGAAAATGGTGATGAATTAAGTAAAAAAAAGGAAATTACTTTTTTTAAACTAAATGCTGTATTTTTGTATAGTGTTTTTTTTAAGAAATGTTTTCTGTGAATGTCTTGCAGTTCTCTTTTAATTGTATTGTTATTGTGCAATATAATTGCTGCTTTCTGCAGCATGGTAGCACTTTGGGGCAAAGACTCCCTTTTTTCTAGGGAACTGTGTACTACTGCATGCATATTAAGAAAAGTTGTGTGCCTACACAAGGAACAATAGATTAGTCCATGTACCAAATTACATTGAGGTTTTTTGGGGGGGGGAGGAGGGGGGCGTTGTTAGTTTTTTTTCACACTGCCATCTAAAAAGATGTCTGCAGTCCACTGGGGCAGCAGAGAAATGTGGCACTTCTCATTCTGAATTTGACACTGGTTATTTTCTTCTGCATACAAAAGTTATAAATGTGCTTAGGAGTTAAATAATGGTAGTCAATATAGGAAGCTTTAGTCAATAATACAATACTCTGATGTCAGGATGCATGATGGCAAATGCTATGTTGCTGAACCTTCTGAAGTGTATGTTTGACATCTTCACAATGAGTTTGTAAAAGCTGTTTATAAGACAAGTATTTAATTTTAAGAATATTTTCACATGAGAAAGCATATTATGATGATTTCTAATAGTTTCCTTTAAATTTCGTGTTTGAATCCACCAAAGAACTTCTGTGCATGCACAGTTTGCCCTCCACTCTCTCAGCTTTGATGCAGGGGTTGGGGCAGAGTTACGGCCACTCAAGCCCTTCTCACTCCTTCAAATGTTGCAAAAAAGCCCTCAAATTGCTTGTTTTACTCCATATTTACTCCAGACTTTAGTGAGACCCTTTCATTCAATTGCATATTTGCCTTAGGGTGATTCCTGAGCCTCCCTTAAAATGACAGCATTGCATGAAGAATGAATTTGATCCAGTATTATGGAATGACATGCCTGTCATCTTACCAGTGATCTTTTACCTGGAATATCATTTTATGTTCCTCTAAATTATCATTTTTTAAAAGGCATGTTGTGGTATAGCCTTCTTTTTCAGTTGCAAATCTGAGTTGGAAGAATTGGGGGAATATCTGTCCCCTATATGCTTATGACTACTTCTACTTACTGTTGTTGCTGTAGGTGTATTTTCAAAGATCTGCCTGTAGGTTGTCCATATTCATCTGGTGCTTTGTGCTGCAAAGTAAATGATTAACAGGTGTTACTTCTGGAAGTATTCCTAATGGCTCTAGATTTGATAAATATCAGGGAAATCAGTTTGGATGTTTCTATTGCTGATCACGCTGAATTAATAAAAGTGGGACTCTGTGAAGTGCTTTCATGTGTGGGAGGTGGGGCCTGTAATGATCAAAAGGGCCTCTGTATTGGAGACAGGGACATCTTTAAGGCACAGACAGACAGGCCTGTCATCATGGACAGACAGGGACATCTTCCACTGGATCAGGTTGCTAAAAGCCCCGTCCAACCTGACTTGTTGAACCACAGGAAGTGCCATGGGTGGGCTTGTTCAGAAGGGTTGTGAATTGCTGGGTTCAAGGCAGGTGAAATTGGTGATTCCAAGCCAGTAGATGGTTCTGTGACTTCTGAATAGGCATTACTGGCAGACACGTTTCTATGGTTTTTTCTTCTACCAAGTGGCAACCCCTGATAATACAAGGTGATCTTGGCAAACTTTTTTTTTATGCAGTCATGCCGCTGGTACAATGATTGTAAACACTTTGAATATTTCAGAATTTATCAAGAGCTAAGTCAGTAATACTATCAACTTTGTCTCCTTAGTCTTAATCACTGAATTTTTGAACATGTTTGGGAAGACAGGGATATCTCTCATACTAGCATGAAGTGAAAAAAATAATTTTCTTTTGAATTCTTTTTATGTTGTCAATGACGAGAAGAGGGGATTGCACCAGAACGCTACATTTATCTTCATCTACAGATTATCATGAAATAGCTCATAGAAGTTGATCCTTTTCTCACTGATCTTCAAGAATCTTTTATACTTAATTGCTGAGAGTTGTTTGTCATTGCATATAGCAGTGACATCCTATAAATTAGACTCCGAATCAGGTAAATTAGTTGCAGAAGGTATTTCCATGGTTTGATTCTAATATTATCAACAATAATGCTTCACTAATTACTGTCAATATTTCAATATTTTTCAACAATTCAATGTGGTATAGTGTTTTACTGCTGCCTCTCATTCATATATCAGCTGGCAATCGATATCAGCCAGTGCAACCTTGATTTTGAAACTAAATGTAAATGCAGAGGGCAAACCGTAATGGAAAGGAAATAATTATGAAATTAAATCACTACTTCAGATGTGCATTTCCTTTTTCATTCAGAAGATGTTTTCTTTCAGAGGATACTGTCATAGCTGTTTATTTGTTCATCATTTCCCCTGCAGGTGCAAGAGTTGCCTTAACTTTGGGGTTTTGTTTTAGAATAACTTAATCTAATCCAGTTAATTTTCTGTTGTCCATAATTGTTGTTTACACAATCTAGAACAGGAGTAATTTTTCAAAAGCAAGTAAATGAAAATATGAGGCATGTGTTTACAGATGTTCTTTAGAGTCTTCAGTGGTGTGGGTTTTGTATGGTTTTGTGCAAGTGGAGAAAGGTTTCCTTGCCAACTGAATGTATTGTCAGATAAATTTTAATGCAGACCTGTCTCACAATATAGAGCCAAGTAAAATAGAAAGCGAAGAAAAAAAGGGATGAGGGAGGACAAATACTTCAGAAAATACAAAGACACTTGGATTCGAGCCCCAGAGAAAACTACTGCCAAAGCTGTCTCGAAGTTCCATTGTTCTGGCTTATGATCACGTGAATGTCTGAAAATGACTGATAAAGACTAAGTGAATTAACATTGTTTACAGAAAAGACTCTGCGGTCATAGGGAAAAATTTTCTTCTAAAAAGAATTACATCCCTGAACAAAACTGAGCAAAACAGACAGAGTGTAACAAATGCAGGGCTTATTTGATTGTGTAGGAGACCTGTGGTTATCATCCTAGTCTCACCGTAACGTTGTCTAACACTTCAAATTCAAGCAATCTGTTTTCTCAGTTTCTTTCACAATCTTTTTTCCCTTTCTCTTTTACTTGTGATAGAAAGCAATTCTGTAGTGAAATAGGTCTGACTGTTAGAAAGTGTAGGAAAACCAAAGGAAATGCTTCCCATCTCTTTACTTCAGCCACTAGCATAATACTGGAAATAGTTTGGTTAACATTGGGGTTAAAACAATGATGATGAGGGTGCCTGTTTTTCTTTTCTGTGATAAATTTGGCATGAGGAAAAAGGACATCAGCGCTTCCTCTCATTCCGTCATGNCCATCAGGGCTTCCTCTCATTCCGTCATGTTGGCTCTAACTGCTATGCTGTTTGTAACGTGTTACCTTGTTCTGCATGTTTCTACCTTGCCGTTTAGCTAACATGTACCTTCAGCCGGAGGAGTATCTTTGAATCTCTAAAACATTTTGAATTGTCTATACCCTCCTGGCACCTTTGCTTGATGGAAAATCGAGTGGATATTCCACAGCTACAGTATCAAAGGGAAGGCAAAATCTTATATTAGTGTTTGTATTTATAAAAAGTAGTGTTTTTTGTAAACTCACAGAAATGTACGCAAATGTCAGTGGATCTTTAATATTACTGTGCTGTATTAATTGAATTGGTCAGGACAGAATATGCAGATGACAGGATTCATTCCCTTATATTTACTGTATTTTTGTTTGTACATCATATTGCTTTTTGACGGTAAAGCTGGAGTTGAATGTAACTGTGATTTTTTTTTAATATGTATATCATCAATAATAGTAAAATACTGTAGAAAGAGGAGGAAATAATCTAGATCTGAGTTTAATCAACAGTTCCAGCTTGATATAAAATTTTAGTAAAGTCAAAGGCTGTGTTCAATAGGTTTTGATTCAAAATACTGATTTAAATTCAAACTGAAAAAAAATAATGTTACAATATATACAAAGAGTTATTCTGTATATTCTATTTCATCTTATATTTTAGGCTTTTAAAAAAGTTACTTGGGTTACAGACCTGCTAATTTAGAGTTGCTAATTAGTTTCCAGGCTTGGTCTGTTGCAAATTCCTGTCTCTTGCATGTCAACTCATGTTCCTATAAATCTGTGAATATCTGTTTTCTTGTTCAACTATGGAAGCACTTTTATTTTCTGTTTCAAAAATTATATAACTGATTAACTACTAAATTATAACTGAGGCCAGGTTGCAGTTTATGGAGAAAAAGCTAGCTATCATTTTTGTCTGGGAATGAACTATCTAAATAGATCACCCAGGACTAATTGTCAAATAATGTTCTTTTCAGATGTTACCAAAAATCCAAGAAACTTCAAAGCCTAGGTCGTGTTAAGGCTTAAATGTGCATTCAGATATTTTAACTACGGCTAAAACAAGATCTTTTTACTAACAGATTAGCTAGCACTTCTTAGCTCATCTAATATTCTTACTATTTGGAGGAAAACCGTCATCGTTGGTAGAGTTCTGTCCAGCTCCTGTGTTGTGGCTGTTGGGGACACAGCTATTCTTAGGGCACTCCCCTGTAAAGAACTGAATATGAAACTCTTGAAGTACGCTAGTATTTTCTTGCTGCTGATTTATTAAAAAATGGCATTAAAACCTGCGTTTGTTCTGCAGTTTATTGGGGTTTTTTTGAGTGCAGATTCAAATATTTAGAAAGTAAAGTTTTCTATGTATGGATTGGATGTAGTATAAACAGTGGTATTAGTGTCACTCCAAAAAGTGTCATTACTGTGGGCAGGACTTCTGGTTGGAAGTAGGTTAGCAAGGCTTTGTCATGGGAATGAAGTTTCTCTTACACGTCTGCTTTGGTGTTTATCTCCTGTGATCTCCCATCATGGTATCAAGAATTTTCTCTTTCCTTCTCATCCTCTCATGTTCATTGGGAAGCAGATAGTGAACTTTGCCAATGTGGTTGACAGCCTCAAAATCTCTTGTAGCAACACAGCACTGCGTTTTAGGCTGTTGAACTGAAAGGAATAATTGGTATTGAACTCTCAGCTCAATTTTACAGGCTTATTGTGCTTCTATGGCTTTTTAATGGATGCAATAAGTAAACAGGTTTTTTTTTTTCCTGGTACATATGAAAATTCAATAATATACTAGAGGTGCTAAATCCTTTTTGAACCTGACAGCTGAGCCTTTTCAAGAGGAACATCCTGCCTTACATCTCTGCAATGATGTATGCCGATGCGATTTTCCATTTTCAGGGTGTTTGCACAAAGACATAGAATGGATTTGGGAATTTTGCTTCCATATCTCTATAATCCAAGCCAGGTTTTACCGATCACCCCCAGCCTGTATCCATTTGCAGAACAGCAGCTGAGCCTCACTAGGAAATTAGACAGGCACAAAAAGTAGACTCAGATTACACTAATGAGCCCATTAAGAGAGGTATAGGGAGCCTGTCTGGCCAGAATGAGGAACTGTAAGAGGTCTGGCTGTACTTGCTTTGTCTCTTAAATTCTGTAGCCAGTTTTCACCTTCTGTATATTTACTTGGGAGGGGGAGGTAGTTGCTTTTTTTCCTCCTTCTCTCCTGTATTCTCTTATTTGCAAGAAGAAAATAATATCTTATTCTTTTCCAACATTTGAAGGAGAATACCTGACACAATTGGTGTTTGCAAGCTATAAAACTTGTGACAAAGCACATTTGTTTTCTAAAAATCTTTCAAATTATATGTCTGTTCAGTTGTGCTCTCTGACCATTTTACAGAACTCCTCATTTACTACATGGAAAATCAAAGCATGACAAAATTAGTAATTTTTAAAATAGTCATTAGAAACATCTAATAACAATCCCTTCACATTTATTATGTTGTAACAATGTTATCCGTAACATTAAATAAACTTAAAAATTGCTTCAGAAATTTAGCAGTTTTCAGTTAATGGAAAAATGTATTTTGTATTGTAGGTAGACTGCTTTTCCTAAAGGAAACAGTAATGTTTTGAGCTTTCTGGTCAATAAAAACCAGTATCCGTGTACATTTTAAGAATTTGAGAACTTTTTTTTTTTTTTACTGTTTCAAATCCAGTGAAACATAGGTTTGCGTTTTGCAGTATGTTATTAACTTGTATCTTGTTAGGGTTTGCTACATTTTCTCTATTGGTTTTTGTTTTGTTTTGTTTTTAATTATTATTATTATTCAAGAGGACTTTCCTAATATAAAACAGTCCGTTTTTCAATCCTTGATTTGGGGTAGCTTAAAAAGTTCATTCTCTTTCAGTTCCTAATTCATTTTCGTTGTTCAGGAGGGAAGCTTTCAGCTGCATTTTTTGGGGAACTGTGCTAGTTTGACATAATTTATTGACATTATTGACGTATTGACATAATGACTGCAGTTGCTTTGCAGTGGTGACTTGTGTTAGTGGCGGCCCAGTACTTAAGCAGTAAATCAGAAAGGAGGACTTGATAACAGACCAGCAGAAACCTGCAGGAAATATTTCAGAGTTCCACCTGGTAGAACGCAAACCAGAAAGCTGGAGGAAAAGATAGTGCTGAGGGCTAACAGAGAGCTGGTAAAAGAAGCCTGGACAAGGAGCAGGTTGGAATATGGTGGGTGGAGGATTTACAAAGGCACTTTGGGAGATCCTGGAGAGACCTAATGGAACGGCATGGGGAAGCAACCTGTAACAGACCCCTTGAACCTACTGAGTTCTTAGTGTAGGCAATATAAGGTAGGTAAACTTAGCCTCATTTTTCAGCTGGCGTTTGGACTATATGACTTCCAAAGGTGCCGCACAAACTATTTTTTCTCCGATTTCTGTAATCTTATTTTACACAACTAATTATAAATACAATACCAAAAATTTTATCAGAAATTGACATTTTTTTCTTCTCTAGCTGCAGTTGAAATAAACTAAATCTTCTACTTCAGATATGGCATACATGTTCCCTGCATGGAAAACCCAAATCCATAGTTTTCTTCTAACTTTCATGAAATTGGTCATAATTCACAGTAATACTTTCTGCATTAATGAAAGTTTCATTGATGTAAAGACGTTGTTGGTACAGTCAGTCAGAGGGATACATTGACTTCAATCTGATAGAGGTAAGGCATTGTAGAGGTATTTTTTTTAAATCAATATTACAGTAAAGTTATTGGAATGATGATAAAACTTTGAACCATGTAACAGTCTAAAGTCTGAAAAATTGATAGCAAGTGCTATACCTGCATGAGTTGGAATAAATCACTTGGAGATGTTTCTGCAATGTCTGAGTGTCATGTACAACTTTGAGTAATTTACATGGAGCATTCTGATGTATGTGGCTTAACAGATGACTTTGATTCCATGCTTATAGGAGCCAAACTAATGAAAAATCCCATGTACGTGGATGTGTGCAGTTTCTTTGTTGTACACACTGCTTACATACTTTGTAATATTGTATGTAATTTATTTATTACTGTATTAATAATTCATTCATACTAAATTATGAGGTCTGAACAAACTGTGGAGCAGTTTTGATTTGCTGCTGAGACAGTCTCTCTGGATAGTAAATGAACTTTGAGAGGATATATTTTAATGGATCAACAATGGATTCACTGTGAAAATTCCAGCACCTGGCTATAATAAGGCGAAAGAAACTCTCAACTTCTTTCCTTCCTCCCAGCCCTAAATCCTTTAACTTGCAGTGAAACATCTTGAAAGGGAGTATTATCTATTTGTTTTTATGAGAGAGAGAGAACGGAATCTGAAGTTGTTGTTTGGTTGCCTAATTTTTCTATCAATAGCTTGGTTATTTCTCTAGTAAATGTTTTGTGTCTTTTGTAGCTATGACTGATGCCAAGAATTATCCTCCTTCCTGAAAACTAATAAATTTCACAAAATCCAGTGAGTTGCCTTCAAAAAAACAGAGGTTCATCTTGGTGTATCCTAGTCACTACTGACAGCAGTTCTTTTGGATGTGGGTGTTCCCCCAGGCTCAGCCATATAATCCTCCAAGAATTCTTTCTCAAATAGCACCCTTAATGGAATAACTAATTTATCTGAAGCATTTTGCTTCTATCTTGTATGTCCAGCTCCCCCTGTGTAATGTCTTTTTATCTAGTGATTGGTAAGAATGACCAATCAGTAAATTTAGATTGTCTTCCAGGGTCATGGGCAGAGTTCTGTAGATATTAGTATGTTGGTAATACATTGCTAACAATGTGAGGAACGTGTTTTTTATAAACAAAACCACGAAAAGCCATATTGTTGTTTTAGTCAGCTCTGTGGACTCCAGTAAATTTTTGATGATTAATGGAAAAATATATTTGATCATAAAAGGACATAGCCATTAGCAGTATTGCTGTATAACAAGGAAAAAAAAATGTAATCAACAAAATAGGTTATTGAAAACTCATACTATGTTTGATGTAATGGTCTTGCCAGGCTTCAGTTAGACTAGTGTATCATATGGATTAACGTGAAATGCCCTTTTGTTTAAGGAGTGAATGCAGATAGCTGAGATGGGTCATACCACAGCCCATGTCAGCAAACAGGTTGCAGTGAATGAAAGGAGGTGAGCTGAACTGCTGCTCCTGAATTTACTTAATGTTGAGTTCTCTCACAGGGGAGGCTCATTTAGAAGTTCAAGTCATTTAAAATTTCAGGTAGATCATATATTGTTTAGAAAGAGAATTAATTCCTTGCTTGCTTGGTTTTTGTAGATACGAAGTTCCAGCTGCTGGAGGCAAAAAATTCTGCGTTTGTCTCTCTGAAGAAAAGCAGAATATGGGTAATTTAAAGCAGTGACCTGTTTTAGGGGAAACAATATCCCAAGTGGGAAATCATAAACCCCTTGTGTAATAATAATTGTTTGGATGCAGAGATCATTAGATTTGTTATTTCAGATACTGCTGCTTTTTGCTATGAGACTAGAAAATTCTCACCTGTAGAAATATATAGAAATTTCTATATGCAAGAAGAAATGCATGTTCTTTTTGTCTAAGCTGTTTAAAATAATCTGGTTGCCATTTTTTGTAGATACACTTCCCCAGAATTAAAGCTCTCAACGAACCATTTCTTTGGTTTGATTGACTGGTTGGCTTTGGTTGCAGTATAACACTGACCTTCTCTGTGTGACTTTAATAAAGGTGGTGATTTACTGTAAGATTGAGTGATGCCTGGAGATTTCTGATGCTCGGCTTTTTTTCAGACAGCTTTTGGGAAGAGCCTCTGACTTGCTCATTAATGTTTTAGTCTTAAACAGAGTGTTTTCAGTCCATCGCCTTTATTCACAGCTCTGATTTTGGGGAGATTTAACTGAAACTTTCTCCAATAATGTAGTGCTGGACATAGGACTGGTAGAGTAGCTGTGGTTTTGGTTTTTTTTTCCGTTGGTGGACTGGTAGAGTAGCTGTGGTTTTGGGTTTTTTTTCCGTTGGTTTTCACTTTACAAAACAATAGTGGCGAAGATCTCTGACAACACTACAGTTTACACACAAGCTTAAAACTATCTTCGATTTTGAACTCAACATTAATATATTTAACATACAGAAGTATCACAGCTGTGGTTATGCAATGAGGCTTCTCGTAACAATGTAGATGTGAGGCCAAATGTTATGTATCTTGTCTCCCTGTCCATTTTATTTTGAAGGAAGCTTGCATTTTACGCATGCAAAAATGCCTCTGCGTTTCATTCATGTCCTTCTCCAAGCACATCACTTAATACATTAAAATATGTTATCCTGGTTTTGTATACAACTGTAATACAAAGCAAATTCACTTCTTCTGAAAGTTACCATTCTCCCATTACTTCAGAAAAGAAATGTTGCTTATTGTCTCCAAGTTTATAATTTCCAAATGTAGTTTCTTTGTAAATGTTTGCTCTTGATAAGAAATACCGTTTGGGAGACCTTAACCACTTTAAACATAATTGAGGGTTTTGTAATCTTCTTCATATGTTAATGGAAGTTGTGAGTGGCTTTGGATAAAACTAATTTAACATTAGTCATGTAACATAACTGTATACAATTATGCTTACTCTTCTGCTGTGCAAGAAAGCAGAGCAGCCGAGCGCCTTCCAATAAATGGTCCATTATGCAAGGAGGATCTGCATAATCAGTTTTAGATATTATGTTAAAAGCTTCAGTTCTCATATATACACTAAATCAAATAAGAATTTTTGATTTAAGAACTTGGACCAAATTCTGGGTCCAAGTTTGTTGTAGTGTAGCATTTGACAGATAATAAATGAACTTGTGAATTTGCAAGAAACATTTTTCCAATTCCTAATAGTGCAATTTCTGGATATCTTTGTACATGTATGTGAATATAAAGCTCTTATTCTGGGGATCAGAGTCCTGCTAAGGACCAGACAGCTTTGTCAGGATCTCATTTGAAAAAAAAACCAAACCCCCTCATTTTTATTCACTTATTTCTACTTCACAAAAAAAGAAAGATTATTCCTGGAAAAATATTCCTTTCAAGCAAAAAGTTGTTTGGGTATTTTTACCTCATTTTCAAATTTGCATTATTCAGGAAAATGTGAAGTGAGCACATGTGCTGGTGATGATGCCATGACTGCAATCTGTAAGAATTTCGTAAATGTCTGGATTTTATGTAGGCAGAACTTTTTAAAGCAATACTTCTGCCTATTGTGGCAATTCTCTTCTTCACAGTTTCATTTGAAGGATACGTGCTTTTCTTTTTCAGCTGGCATACATTCAGTGAAGGTGAAATCTGAGCCAGAGAGCTTCTGAATATTTAATCTAGAAGTACTGTAGTACTTTCATCTTTTCTGAAAGTGTTATTTATTGACTTCTTGGATTCACTGCAGCAAATCTGTAATGTAAGAGAAATCTAACTCTGAAAAGTAACTTGCAATGTTGTCATTGCTATTCTTGTTTTTCTTGTACCTTTGAGATCTTATTCTGTATGTGAGGCTAGAGTTAGTAGTTCTGAAAAATCTTTTTTTTTTTTAATTGGAGTTTTGTCTTTTTTTAAAACATTTTTATTCCTTCCTGTAAATTTGAATGCTTATGGAAATGGACACCCTCCTGGAGAGCTGATTTAATTTTCCTTTTAAATATCCTACTAAACCTGCCTTTTCTAAAACGTTATTTTCTCTGTTGTACAAGAATAAAAGTTCTTTTTCACTGTGTTTTCATTAACTTCTCTTGGTGCAGAAACTTACAGGATTGAAATGATACAAGGTCAAGTCCATACGATTTCTGGATAAAATACCTTTTGGATTATCATTTGGGGAATCTGGCCGTTACATCCTAAAGAGTTCATATAGCTAAAGGGAGTTTAAGTGGTGTGTTCAGTATTGTAACTGAACACAGTTATTGGGTAATAAGTACTCTGTGTGAAGAAAATACATTTGATGGTTGCTCTTCCTTCATACTCTCTTTCAGCTAGTGAATACAAGGAAACTAAACTGCTCAAGTACCATGATTATTGGAAAAATACATATAGAGAGTATTGTTTCATAGCTTAATCCCTAAGCAGCTACGGTATGTTATTATGTAGTGTCCATGGACATACTTAATTTTTCTATTTATCTTTTAAGCATCAAAACAAGGAGTTACATGCATGCTCATTTAAATCCACAGATAAAAATAGTATTTAAAAGCTTTGATGGTTGCCTTTGCGGTGAATTTATACAGAAAAATTATCCAAACTTATGAAGGTAAAGGTCATAATGTAATTCACTTGATGTCATGATGATTGGTGTCATAAAAGAGCAGCATTTTGGAGCAAAGATCACCCAGCGCACATTATCAGTGCTTTTTGTTGGAAACTACATAAAGTCTTATTTTGACATAAACTGGTTTAATGACAAATAAATACAGCAGCAAATTGAAGGAGGAATCTGGAGAACTGGGGAGAAAAAAACCCCAACACATTGATAATGAAATTATCATTGATAATGAAACCTTGCAAGACCGAACATCAGGATTTACAAAAGCAAATCTATCCCACAAAGTAACATAAACACAAAAACTTAAAAATAACTTTCAGTGACTGGTAAAATTTATTTGACTCAAAGAAAATGTTCACTGAACTCATATCACCAAATGAAAATTGAAGAGATGAGAATTTTTACCGTAAATGCATGAAAGTAGGAAGCACCAGTGACTGACAGGCTACTGAAGTGAAGAATAGCCTTAGTGTCGGAGCAAATCTGATATAAACTTGTCTTTAAATTGTAAAGGTAATCACCAGTTTGAGGAAACTTTAAATTAAGAGTCTTATCCAGGGACTTGGCTACATGACTAATTCGGACCTAACTAGAAGCAGCATCTTGAAATTTTGCGAAGTATTTCTATGGTCTGGAAAAATGTCATAGAAGTCACTCATGTGAATGCCAGAAATATCATACTTGCTAAAATAAAAATATGTGTACGCCACATTTCTCACAATGGAAATCATATTTTTCATTGGTTTTCATTGTGTTGCCAACAATAAAAAACCTACACAGTTTTGTATTTGCTATGTTTTGGCTCTATTCCAGATTTTCTATTTGATACATTGGTGATTGGATTGCTTGTTTGGGAGGACTGAATTTCCTGGATCTGCACTTGATGAATACATTTTCTGACGTAAAGGGAAGAGGCAGATCAGTTTGCCAAAGTGGTTGCAGATTCTAAAAATGGACTTATATTAGAGAAATTTTCTTTTATAAAATCAGCTGTAGCACCCTCTACCTGTTAAACATTTTTATTTCCTGCAATATTAACATTTTTCAGATATCTTTTGAGTATTACTGTAAATTCATACATTGAAATCAGAGGTTATTGAATTGAAAATAGCTGGTTTGGAGTAACTTTGGAAAAGATACAGGTCATGTAAGGTGAGATGATATAAGAAGTTGAATCCC
Organism: Himantopus leucocephalus; assembly: GCA_003993805.1. Lineage (NCBI taxonomy): Eukaryota > Metazoa > Chordata > Aves > Charadriiformes > Recurvirostridae > Himantopus > Himantopus leucocephalus. Next base: position 21,506,873 of record RSEF01000007.1, read on the forward strand.
TAGAACTGAGTAGAAGTTCACTCTGTGTTCCATTGGTTTGTTTGTTTTAGTCTTTTACAAGCTATAGAGAAATAAAACTTATTAACGGAGGGCATGGCAAGTTGTCCCGACATGGCAAGTTATCCTACTTAGTCCTATTGTATTGCCACAGTCTCCTGCTGAGAAGTATCAGGGGTGAAATGTACCATAGGTCTAATTTATTCCGTCTCAGAACAATTAATAANTTTAGCATTATAAGTGGACAAATAATGTATGTACTGTTAGCATCTACACAGGAAATTATTTGAGATGAGAAGGAAGAATACTAGATTTTTAATTGTTGATTAGGGCAGATGCTTTCTAGATTAGCCCATTTTCCTAAGAACTTCCTGGATTTGTATTATAGCCTGCTTCTTGTTTTGCAAACAATCAGAGAATAGTAATATTGAGGTAGCAGGGATAAAAGCTGCTCATTTTCTGTAGAAACTGTAACAGTCTGAAGGCTCCATCATTTAATAATGACAATATAGTGGTTAGTAATGTAAGTCTTAATTTGTATACTAAAATTCAATATCCCTGGAAAAGCCATATTCTTTTATGTACACGTGCACAAAAAAGAGCTTAGCAAAGAAAATATATGTAGGTTTGCTTATGAGTCATCAAATTTGATCATTTGCCTAACTGAATTCACTGTATATCTTCACTCAACTGTCGTGATAGTAACTTCTTATTTTTAATTAATTTTCATACATGTGAGACTTATAAGGCTGTTGAGACTTCTTAATTTTACCTGGCTTCTTTAGTATGCTGAAAACTTTATTCAGGTTATTCATATAGCACTATGAAATGTACCATAGTACAGAGAACATTGAAAATATTACTGTAAAAATTCATTTTTATGTTATGGAATATAAAGTAGTGAGAGCAGATGTGTTATTTCTAACTCTAAAATATACTATGTCTGCATTGGAAACTCGTTTCCTCAGTATTGAGGGTTTGTTGCTGTATGGTTTGGGTCTAAGCTTGACCATTATTTTTTTAAATGTTAAAATAAACATTTTGTAGATTCCTATAGACAATATAAACAATGTGTTCATGCTTTTCTTTTTTAACCCAGTGGACTCAAGCTGAAAACCTCAAACATCTATGTGTAAAATAATACAGGACTAGATTTAATACAGCTTGGTGGAGAATGTATTGGAACAGCAATCTGTTTACATGTCAGAGGCAGAAAATGAAGTAATAAGAGAGATGTACTGTTTCTAAAGTGACACAAATATGACCCTGAGGCTTTTCTTTGTATACATATTAAAAATATGTTTTAAAAGATCATTTAAAAATTATTCTTGCTCATTCAACCATATTCCATAGGAATATATTAATGTTTACATTATTATCCTGTTGTTATTGACTCATTCCTGGACCCAGGAGTTTCCTTCTAGTGCTGTGCTACTAGATAGTCAGTGGTACGCAGCAGTTGTCTGTCATCTTTCATTTTTAACTTGCTTTTTCTGTCCTGCTCGATGGAGAGAGTTTCCATTCAGGCTTACATGCGCAGTATAGCCATGTTGGATTAGAAGCCTATTTCTCAATGGCAAGCTGAGAAAACGGGGGTTTATG
>RSEF01000007.1:21508481-21518621 GCA_003993805.1 Himantopus leucocephalus
TAAGGTCTCCCCTCAGCCTCCTCTTCTCCAGGCTAAACAGCCATAAGTGCATGCCCATTAGCTTGGGTAAACAAAGCCATTTGTTTACCATCCCGATGTATGCCAGGAATTGTTGGGACAGCTGACCCCCACCCTGCTTCTTTCTAAGCCAACTTTGTCCAATCCAGCAGTCAATAAGTAACAAACTGATTTACTGTATAGAAGCACGTAAACTTAAATATATGCCATTACCAGTGACTACCAGGCTCTTCTTGTTTGACAGCTTTCTTTATCAAGTTCCCACGAATTTTGAAGAAGGCTAAGCCCCATTATATTAGATATTGTGCTAATGTACTTAGATTTGTATTAATAATCTGAAGCTAATGGTATGCTGGGCCAGCACCTTAATTCTACAAGATAAAGACTTCACTATTCCAAAACACTGAAGTCATTCACTGGATATAGAACTAATCTAATTCTCTTAGATCAGAATTTACATGATATTAAATATATTCTGACAGCACAGTGATAAAGAAGATTAAAAGAAAAGAGTGTGCAGAACTGTACAGGTTGCATCCATATTCATATTACTTTGTGAGGCTTTCTTCTTTCCCCACTGAAGCCTTGAGTTTAAAGTACCTCCCACAAAATGCAAGTGGAAGGACAGGGGTTCCAATCTAACAGCTGACAGTTGTTACTATTAAGAAGCCCCTGATGTCATCAGTCGTAACAAATGGGTTAGATCTGTTATGCATCATCAGTTAAGAATTTGGGCAGATTATATCAAAGAAACGGCCACTAAATTAGTAGCTAGAATACTAATTAACAGACACTGCAATATGGTTTTAAAATTTTTGGTACAGTAGATGTCTACACAGCATAATCTTGGCTCATTAATATCAATAAGATACCATGCTATGATCCCAAAAACGTACAGCAAGTTTAGCCAAGTGCCCTTACAAACAGCAGAGATGTCAGACGCCAGTGTAAATAGCATTGCCAAATCCCTGGGTTTCTTTTATCTTTGACTGGTTTTTGACCATGGGCTGTTATTGCACAGGCCAAGGAGAGAGAGCTGTGATTTGTGCTTCTTCACAGCTACCCCCAGCTTCCTGGACTGGAAAACTGCTGACTGGACGGCATCCAGCAGCCGCCCAGGGCTGTGTTAGGATGGCCAGAAACTGGACAAGGTAATCATTAATCTGCACCCGCGCTGCTTGGGCAGCTATCAGACTCGCTCCTGACCTGCCTGGGGCATTGAAGCAGCAGGATTTCTGACAAGAGAGGCTCAGTGTCGCTCCCCCACAGATGTGAATGTACTGGCAGGGCCTATGCCAAGCACTCAACCATCAGTAAAGGGCACCGTAAAGAAACCTGAATAGAAGTGAATATATACGAACACAAGAATAAAGTTGACAGGAGTCATTGTTTAGGCCTGATAGGTTTCTTTCTTCGCCCCAGCTTCCTACATACGATACTTTCTTTTAATCCGTATCATGCTTTTGAATACTTTTACTGTGTGTATTGTCAGTGTTAGAAAGGTTCCTTTTATGTATTGCTGTCCCTGTTGTTCATGTTCTGGCCTACTAGAGAGAACACTGAGTTTTTCTCCTAAAGTCTTTGGGCTAGAGAAGGCTACCGATGCCTCAAATACAGTGTCCTCAACCCTCCTAGTAAGTACACTGTTGTGCTTCTCTGTAGCATCCCAGGTAAGAGCAGATCAGGGGATTTAGGCCAAGCAAAAAGGCACAGCAAGCTGAAACTCAAGGATTTCTTTTGAGGCTGAACCACTGTCACTTTGTTAACTTGTACTGAAGCTTCTATTTTACCTTTAAACACGTACTAGCATGCACTACTATGCTGCACCTGAGCAATTGATTAAACGAATTCCAAAGAGAAAACCTGAAGATTCAGGCACTTTGTGCTTGAAGCAATCTTATATATACAGTAGGAGTTGTAATTCCTTTTCTTGGCTGGAAGATTTGAAAATAACTTTTCACAAAATGAACCATACAAAGGCAAACTTGGGATTTTTTTTTCTTGCATGTATTAATTTTTTTTTTTTTAAAGCAGTTGTAATAATAAAGGATCTCCGGAGACACTGTCTCTAAATCTCTGTCTTTAGGAAACTTTTCAGCTGATCTTTTAAAACATTAATGATTACTTGCGATCCTTGATTACTATTTTTTACATTAAACAGCTCAACCTTTCTTTCCTCTCTCCCCAACTCCCCTGCCCTTGGATTTTTTGTTAGTTCGCCTTCGCTTCTAGTAAAATATTCTTATATAAATAATTTATATTGTCCAGGTTTGTGGAGTTTTGCCTTCCAGTTTGACTTTCCCAGGAAATTACATCACATATTAAATATGGAATAAATTCAGTTCATTCAACAATTTCAACAAGGCCGAATATGTAAAAGTGCAGTCAAGCTAAAGAAGTCTTCCTGATCTTATCTCTCCAAGCAAAACTGCACTTTACAATTTGCAGTGTTTGATTCTCAACATAGGGGTTGCTGCCTGCACACAGACCCTCACAGTAAAGACTAAGCTTTCCCTGGAAAACTTGGGCTAATATAAAACCTATACGTGTTTGACCATGAAATAAATGCGAGTTCAAACTCAAGTAAAATCTTTACACAGTCTTCTAACAAATCTGGATAGATTTAAATCAAATTTGACTAGATTAATTTTTAACTGTAATTTGTGATTCCTGTTCCTGACTCTTCCCTATGCAAAAAGGTAAACATGAACAGATCTGGCACATTTTTTCCATTCTATCCATTCAGAAATCAGGTTTTACTTTCAAGATGTATACACTGAGCGTTACTAGCAGTAAGATACAGTTTCCTATTTATACTAAAAATTTCTCCTTACTGCACAAAATTTGCTTTTTAAAAATTGTATTTTAGCTTTCCTAGTGCAGTTCATTATAAGTCAATTTCTCTTTAAAAGTACCATTTGAGCTGATACTGTTATATCCATACAGTAGTGTTTAGACAATTATATGATATAAACCAGTATAATATAAGTAAACCCTGTAGCGTAGATTATTCTATTGGAGTACTCAGAAACCTGAGTTCAAAGTGCATGAAAAGATGAACACCTCTGTTTTTAAAAAATATCTTACTGCTTCAGAAGTAGTATCGCGTTAAGTCACAAGTAAGACTTCTGAGGCAAGTCCCATGAAAAATAATGTTTAAAAACAAACACAGCCCAAAACCTACAAGCATCCGTAAATCTATGTAAAAAAATGTAGTTATATACACTTTTCTGACAAGGGCATAGGGTATTTTCAGACTCCTTTAACACATGAAGACCAGTAAATGGAAAATGTAATCATATAATTACGTATATTTAATCACTTTCTGCAGCAGAATGACAGAACTTTACTGAACCATTATTACAGCTTTTAATTTTAAATTGCTTATTGAACGGACTAATTTTGACCTTTAGCCAAAGATAAAATTATCCATAAAAGCAAAGGGATAAGATCTTCAGGTACAGCAATTTGTGATAGCTACTACAAGGTCAGCAGAGCTTTGAAAGTTTATCACTCCTGTCTACTCAAATTAATTCGAGACATCTGGTTGGATGCTCCAAGAGACATAGTGTAAATGAAGTAATAATTTTGCAGAGTTAATAATTTTTATCATTTTTCTAAACACTGAATTTACTCCTGAGTTATGTATTATAAACCCATTATGTGTTATTCTTACATATTGTCTGTACAGTAAACCAATTATAAGTTAACATTTTCATTTATTATATTTTGCATATATCACTTCATTAGAGAGAACGTACAGAAAACTGCAAAAATTTCTTACTTTAGCATTTTAAAATGTCCTGCCAGAATGGCCAATAAGCCATTTTATTTCTGTTTTGTTTTGTTTTGTTTTGTTTTAGAAAAGCTCTCAGGACTCATTTTGTGGGGGTTCAATATCATTCAGTAAATGCAGTTAATAAAGGTAACAGTGCTACAGAACTATAGATATTATTAGCCATAACAAGTCAGTTATGTTGGTGATAGTGTCCATTAGATGTGCACATTAATCCTTTGAGATTTACAGCTGAGTCTTAGTACAGAAGAGGACCAGTTCTGCATTAATCAGCAAATTTAAGAGCATGTAACACACAAACATAAGCATACTCTGTCTCATCAGTGGAGGTGCATCCAATTTGCTTTACACTTACTACCCAGAGAATGACTTAACATTACGTGTTCTCTTCATGCTTTAATTTTGCAGTGACTTTCAGTCTTTGTGATGATACCAGGTATCTCCAATAGCTGCTCTTCTCAATTTATTCACACCATAGGCACAAAATAGCCACAGCACAGCAGTTTTCACTAAAGGATCTAAACTCCATGCCCAGTCTCTAGGATTAAAATCTGTTCCATTCCCTGCAATTTCCATACTCTGCCATTTAGTCTGAAACTCCCAATGGTGGTCCCAGTCTGTGCAAATCCAGATAATTTTCCTGAAGGGCTGCCCAGCTGATGATTACATATTCTTGCCTTTTATAGTTTACAAGAAAAAATTTATTAGATAAACCCATAGATGCCATTTTCTTTATAATTTTTCACATACTGAAGAACAGCCTGTGTGCTTCTGTCCATTTGTTCTTCAAGATTATGGTTCTTTAATGTGCTTCTAATGAAGCACATTTCATTACAAAGACTAAATACATTTTCCATGTATGGAATAACACAATTAATTTCATTTGTACATTTTCTACTTAACTGTTATTTTGTATATAGAAAAACTTGACAAAATGGCTACCTATAAATGCTTACTTAGGAAGGTGGTATCTGCTTATAAAATAGTATACTTGCCCATGATATCTCTATATTTAGTCCTATGAAGTCTTTCATCAATACTAACCTAAATTAATCAGTTTAAAAATGAATAGCTGTGTCTCACTGGAGACCACAATGAACTTCATATCTAAGCACCATTTCTGTATTTCAAAGAAAGGTCAAAAATCCATATGTATTCTTAGCTATACTGAACTCTCATCTATATATAATGAGTCTCAAAACATTACGACTTTACATTCATAATGCTGGCATTACAATCTGTGTATTCCTCCTCTAGCTCCCAAGACCTGTACATTCTCCTAATATGGTCAGTATGCATTTATTAGTTAGAAAATAATTTAAATTCCTATTGTGTTTAACAAATAATACAACCTGTGGGTCTTAAAAACCCACTGTCTTTTGCCTCTCAGTTACATTTGTCTGTAGTATACAGGCAGTATGCACAGGCTCTCTGTTTGTTCATATTAGAGAAAAACATTTCTAGATTTAGAAACCATCAATACGAAATTCTGAGATGAGGATGCACCTTCATGCTCCTATTCATTCATCACCTTTGCGATCTAAATAATATGCAAGGGCAAACTCAGATTTATTTGTAGTTCTAAACATAACTTCTGTCATGACTCAGAGACAAGCTGCACTTGCGATCTCTTTACCTTTCAAGTTTCCCTCTCCAGGAAAATTTACACTCTGTGATCCAGCCAAAATCCGTAATTTGTGAGGCACCCTATCCTCGCCGTACTGTTGTGCTAACAGCGACTTCTTACTGCAATCTCCTTTGAGTGCCTATCAGTCCTGTAATAGCATTTTTTACCTTCCTTCTATATGCCAGGATACCCTGTATTGTCCAGCCTATGTACCTGAGCTAGACCTTCCGTGTTACCTAGCTCTCACAAGAGGCACATCTTGTAGCTTGCTCTGGGACATTTGTTTTCCCTGTGTTTACATGAATCCCACATTACCATGCAACCTCTGTATGATTAGGGTAGCTCTTTTCACACTACTATTTTTTGCCCTGCCAACTCAGATACCTGCAAGCTGGCTAGTCAGTCCTTAAGTAGATGTTCACTAAAATTAATGTTTATTTCCAGTTCTTGATATTTTCCTTCTACCTGCCCAGTCATGTTTTTAATAGCCAAAGTCATAAAACATCTCCTACCTCCAACCACTGATTTGTTTCCAGATTACTTTTCCTAATACCGTCCTTTTTCATTTAGCTCTGCATAGTCAAACAGAGTAATGTCAAGCAGATAAACCAATGTAAATATACTTCAGTTACAATTTATACTACATTGTATAGATGTATCTTAGCAGAAAAAATGAGTAAAACCTATATTTTGAGGACAGTAATATATTCACAATTGTGAGCAAAGAGATTAAAAGCTATTAAATAAATTATTCACTTTTGTGATGTATTTGCTCAGCCCTACTAAATGTCTACAAAAAATATTTCTAATTTTGTACTTAGCAGTTTCACGTAATGGATATTAGAAGGTGATGAACAGACAAGAGGAAAATCTGGCAAGCAATTAAACATAGACTTTTTTTTTGTTTTATTAAAACATAGACTAAATTGCAGGGAGCATACATTCATTAGTTCCTTGGTCCCTAGAGGAAATCACAGTCCTGAAATAGTTACCAAGTTTTTTCTGTGGTATCCACAGGGATTGCAAGATGCTCAGAAATGATTGCTACTGTAACCAGTCTGTAGGTAGCCAACTTGCATTCACAGCATGGAAATGGAGGCCCAAGTCCATCCTGTCTTAGACGTGTTGATACCTAATTCTGGGCTGAAGAAAGGTACCCATTTCCACCCAGGATTCAGAGCGCTGAGCATTCCTCCTGAGCTGGGTCTAAGCCAGATATTGTACTCTCAAAAAAACACCGAAGAAGCTTTATATCGATTAATCCAATGATCAGAGCCATTAAGAAGGAGTTAGAAAAAACAGGTCCAAATTTAGGATTTAGCTCCCTGCCTAATCTCGAGGAGGCTTGAAATGAGTACTTGGTATCTGCCAGAATATCCAATTCTTACCAGTGTACTGTAGTGTTAGTATTCTGGAATGGACCTGTGGAAGCTGGTGGACTTTGCATCAATAGCTAAATATCCACTGAAGCAAGAGTTAGAACTTCGTTGTTTCCATGCAAATCCCCTAAGCTTCAGTGCATTTAGTATTCTCATCTTCCTTCTGAAAAATACTCAAGTACTTAATGATTTTATTAGTAGACAGTAAGGGCAGAGAAACATTTTAGGTATCAGCCTAGCAGGGACACTAGTGAATCCAACACCTCTCCGAGTCTAATGCTGAGGCTGTGATATGTACCCACGACATGCGGACTTCAGCGCCATTCGGAACAAATTACTGTCATTTGCTTTCAAATAGCCGCCTCTGCCATCGAAAAGCCACCTTGTATCAAACTGCCTTGGTGATGCATATTCAAGCAATGCATGACTGTGGACGACTTTGGTACTTAAACAAACCTGACACACAATTTACATGCACTGACCCTGTCATGAAATTGTAGCCTAAATTGGTTGCATTTTTGATGTCTCCTGTGAAGCGTCTCTAAACATGAAAATCCACTGAACTTTGATTATTTTAAAAGAACCTCAAAATTGGGGTTTAGAATCGGGACTGGTGCAATGGTTAAAGTAACAGTTAAAACTCCGGGTGGAATAAAATAAAGACTCTGGATAATTTCTCTTGAGAGGTAATAGCACAATAACGGCTAGTAAAAGGAAGCAGAGGAAGGCATATAGTCACAAAGACAGAGCTTAACAGGTAGATTTTTTGGGATTTGGTCTTGTTTTTCAGCTAGCACCATGGAGTATTTCCATAGGGGAAATACATTGCAGTACATTTTTTGGAAGGAAGATGTTGAAAGTAGGCTAGTATCAAAGCTGCCAGTACTATTTCTGCAGGTGAATCTTGAGATTGCAGGCTTTCTACAGTGACATTTGCTCATTCTTTTTCATTCCACAGACAAAGCATCCCTGTGCTAAATGAACTAAGGTATAATTACATGAAAAATTCAGATGTGTCAGGACACTCTGACATACACATGCTACAAAATGTGGATGTTATCAGAAAATTACCACTTATCTAAAGAAAACCTTTATGGATTCTGAGCATGAGTTCTTATTTTACTGACATAGATTCTTCTGGCATCTTCACTACTTTTAAATCTTATGTTTATTACAAAACATGTAGTCACCAGGTCAATATAAGGGATTATAGTAATCAGTTATATTTAACTGGTATGTTAGTTTTCTAAGTAGCAGTTTATTGTGAATTACTTTTAGAAAATGTTTAAATGAGTAATCTCTTTTATGTCAAAAAGGAATTCAGACTTATTCCATTTTTTCCTTTTATATTTTTTTTGAAAATTATTTTTGTGAAGAAAACCTCAGCCCCCTAAAATCCAGTATCAAAAGCCAGCATTTATTATTTAGACATTCATGTACATTATCTAATACTTGAGTATTAGCAAAATGTCAAAGAATAGATTTTATGTCTTATATCTCTCCCAAGAGGAATGAGATGGGTAAATATTTCAGACTTTACACTGGCCAGTAAGAAGTTACTTGCAAATATTACTAACTCTTCTACCTGAGGTTATTCTTCCCTCTATGGCCTCATTGAACTGTTCTGTTCCAAAACGCTCCACCTTACTTCCTATTAATATTCTTGTTACGCATTTATAGAGTGAAATCATGACACACTGATGCCAGTAACGGTTTTGCCAGATGAGCCAAGTTTAAATCAAAACATCAGGGTATGTCTTTTTTCTTCACTGGTGATCTTGAAATCTGTGTATCAGAGTTCTCAAACCAGTTTCCATTTTTCAAGCAACTAAATTGATACCGCACTATATAGCTTATCATCTAGCTTTCTTCCTGCAGAACAAGCAATTTTCCACAGTTAGCAACAATCTTGCACCTTACTGGCATATATGATGCTGTGTTACGTGCAGCCAGCCAATGCTTCCTCAGTCAAGAAACAGGAAAAAAGTCTCCACGGCTACTATACTCCATCAGTTTTTCCAATTACTTCAAATTATTCATTTTTGATTAGGGAAATTTACATCCTGATATGAATGTGGATTATTATCTCATGTCCACTGCTACATGCATTGCGCTACTTTTTATATGACAGTTGACAAAATAACTGCTATGTGTATCATAGGGTTCCCTCTGTGTCTCCTGCCAGCTAATTCTAACTTTCCGTTGTCACCCTCAACAGCTTTATGTTCTAGTGTAATGAAAATGAAAGAAACTGCTCTTCATCATCAGAGCCCTCATGAGTCTCTACATAGATAGGAACGTTTCATTTTTAGGCTATGTTTTAGAAAAAATGAGTGACACAAAGTAATTGTCAATAGTGTAAAGGCAGACCCAAAAACAATCCACAGGAAGGCCTCCGAAGAGAGAGAGTTTGGGTACTTTGCAACGTTAGACGAGGCAGAGAGGAGATACTGGATTCCAAGAATGAGGCTAACATGAAAACAACATAATTAGCGGGCCCAATTTCCCAAAAGGCCAAACTCAGCTAGGTCTAGAAATTCTAAAGAGTAGATGAAAATATTACTAAGACATTTTTGGAGTTTGAGAAGTATTACAACGGTTGACATAGCCATTAGATGGCTCTGCAAACTTTCAATAGGAAGCAGAGAAAGCTAGAATTACCTTTCCTTCTGGTAGAGGCTGGTGAATGTCAGCTTGAGGCTTCTGTATTAAGCCACTTTGTCTAATGCTGTTTTTCTAAAAATAATTTATTTTAGACTGGTTGATCTAAATATGAAGAAACTACACTTGCTTTACCACTTGTCTTCTGGTATTATATATAATGCAGTAGCACCTGCCACATGCTAGAAGAAAATGTGAAACCTGAATCAATACCCTTTGTTGTTCCAGATTCTCTAGTATTTTTATTGCTTACTGGGAGACACAGGAGTAGTAAAAAATAAATCTTGCTTTTAATGAAGTGATATTTGGTGCTAAATGCTTTCACATTGTTGCAGTATCAGTCATAGTAATATTTTAATATTTGATTAAATAAATTAGGAAAATTAGGAATGTAATTGAAATGCTGTTCTCAACCTCTAAAATAATTTAAGAAATTAGACAAGCAATGGATTGGTTCCCATATTTTACAGGAAACATTGAAAAAATAACATTACTGTATCCCACTTGAATAGTAAATCATCTGATTTCAACATGATTTAACCTTCCATAGTTACTGTGAGTACAGCACCTCTTTCTTTAGGGGGACATTGTAGGTTAATGTTTAGCCTCTTTTAACCAAGCTAAAATAAGACTGTGTCCAGCTCTGGAGCCCTCAGCAC
>RSEF01000007.1:21519621-21531158 GCA_003993805.1 Himantopus leucocephalus
ACTCTTAGTGTCAACAAAGAAGTTCCCTATGGTTAATTCTATTTTTTGCCTTTCTGTTTTTGAGTTTCTAGATGGAGCAAGTTCCAGACTGACACCAGTTAGGGTCTTAACAGGGGCAATGTAAGCACCCTGAATTTCAGCTGCAAACAAATGTATACAAGGATCCATGTTACTGAATGTCCCTTTGTCAAGATACAGTAATAGTTCAATGACATTGAACTTTCCCAGTGAAACAGCAGTTCTGTAGTATGATACAAGAAGTCTACTGGACAGACATAAAGTTATCACGGGAAGTTTTCCCTAAGAAGACAAAAACTAACTTGAGGTTAGTCTTTACAGTGGTTACTGTAGAAATTAAAAAATATGTTTTGATCAGGGTGGCCATATGCACTTAAGGAATTTGTTTTGATTCATATATTATTTTTCTTAGGTATTTGGGAGATGGTGTTGATTAAGTCCTTCACTTTGTATCAACTTGGTGCAGAACTTGAGAGTGACTGTATAGACAAATGTATGTTTCTCCTCAGGTCTGGGGCTGGCAGTAGACTGGCAAATACAGATAGCCAGAGCACAGAAACATACTGCTCTTTGTTGCTACGTCATCTCTGTCTCTCGGAGGTGATGATGAAATTTGTAGCTGGTTAAAGAAAATGGCTTGTTTTCTGGAGTGCTGCAGTAGTGTTGAAATGCAATCACAGGGCATAAATGTCTGGAGACCTAATCCCAGCCTCACCAAATTTGTTGGAAGCTATTCAGAAGAATTTTATAAAGCCGAGTTTTCTTACATAGGCTTTTACAAATAAGGTAAATTATCACTATTCATTTTTTTTTCCTCATTTTCCAGTCTTGCTGTCTATAGTCCACATATACTTTCTTTAACAAAAAAAAAAAAAAATTAAGATCCTGGAGCACTCTGTAGTATGTTAGTTTATGACATTAGTATTTTCCAATATAGTTTGCCATATATTATTAGCCAAATGTTCATATCATGGTGCCTCCAGGAACATATAAAGGTATTCTTGGTTGTCATCATAATACTTTGTTTTGAAGAAAACGATTTAGGCTTCACATTCTGGCCCAAGAAGCTGAGCCCATGCCGTTTCTGTTTTACGGCATGCTGTTGGCATGGATAGCTGCCAGAGCCTGTTAAAGCTACTTTTCATTACCTTCTCTCCAGGCACATAAAAATCACTGCCCACTTTGGCAAAATGGTTTCCTCAGTCAAAGCCACCAAGACTCAACCTGTAGCCTTCAATACAAGAGTACTGTCCTAACAAATTAGACCAGCAGCTTATAGGAGACAATAAAGAAAAAGAGATTCTAAACAGTATATGACACTGTGTACGTGCTATTTCCACTCTAATACTGCTTTATGAAAAGCTCTACAAAACCTCTTAAGATTGGAACTGAAAAATTACTTTTTGTGTCCAGCTATACATGCTGAATTCATAGCTTTCTACTTCTTCCTTTTTATCTAATATCCTATAGAGCTCTTAACTGTGATCACAGAGAGAAACTGGAATCATATTCTCAGTGGTAAGAGACTATTTCTTATCGATTAGTTATTCTTTTTGTTATAATATGTGCCCCAGTATTACAATTAAGATGACACAGTCTAATTGACCGAAGAGTATATTGAAGTACTCCCTTTATCGTTCCATCCCCTCATGGTACAGCTATGCCTGCATTCATCCATAATTTTTTAACTGTTTCAACTTTTGTACTGAAAAGTCATCTTCCTTTTTTGTTGAGGTGACTTTCTTGATCATGAAGTATTTGGTGAATATTTTTCTACAATAAGGGTGACTGGAAGAGCAGCCTTTTCAGTTTGGAATATGCAATTTCTGTGGGGAAGGAATGTTTTTTTCACAGGTACCTGTTGTGATAGAATGTTGTTCCTTGTCAGCATCTGTCACACATATCATTACATCAGTCTAAAAGTAATTTTAAATGGATACTGATAGTGATGGTTACAGTGTCGAGAGCCAAAAGGTAAAGTGGGTTTGAAATTAGCTGTCATCACATAGATGTCCCTTTGAGGTTTTTCTAGGAGGGTTTTTTTTTTTTTATTTAACCAGATTATGAGATTTTTAAAATCACCTGCTGCAAATGCGTAGTAGATTTTTCATGTCTTTTTTAAATAAAATTGTAATGTACTCAGTTAATGAAAAACACATTCATAATACATGTGAAAGCTTTATTCTGTCTTGTTCTCTCCCGCACCCTACCCTAAGAGGTAGGAGGTGAGGAAGGTATAGGAAATAGATCCATGGAGAGGTAAGACTGAATTTTTCACCTCTTTTCCTGAAGCAGTAAACAGCTGCCTTATTTTTTGTTTAAGGACTATACTGGAAATTCAGCTCTTTCACGGTTAAATTGTCACTTAATGTTTTAGAAAGCCCAAAAGTGACGTCAGTCTGATTATGTTCCTCAGCCCATTTTAACACAGTTCCTCTCTTTTAAAACATTGCAGAATGCTTTTCATGTCAAAATCGTCAAATGTAACCCACGTACAAGGTGAAACACTGCTTGTGAAAGTCAGTAAAGTTCACCCGAAGGATTTAACTTAGGTGCCTCTTAATGGATGAAAGTATGAAAAGAGACAAAGGTTTTCATCTCTTTTTGACTTCATGTTTTCCCATTTTTGTGAGCGTACCCAGGGTAGTTAATGTTTTCGCAATTATACCTAACAGTTGGAGGTGTACTTGACTGAAGTGACCCAAATCTTACATAAGTAATTCTGATAATTATCCTGCACTTTGAAAATAGGGCCTGAACTATAATTATTTATGGGAGGGATATTGCAAGAAATGTTAGTGTTAGAATAAGGCAGATCCTTAGCATGGTTTTAATGTCCATGCTCAGCACTGTCTTTTAAGATACTAATATAGGTATGCATATTAATATGTACGAAATGCTTAACAGAAGACAGACAAAGTAAGTACCCTTTTTGCAGTAATCAAGCATTTGCTTTCAGCAAGTCCTTCACCTAGAAGGAGTCCACTTCAGCAGTATAGTAAAAGTGTTATTTAGGACCCTTTATAGTTTTGAGGATGCCCCTGACTATAAAGACTCCAAAGGGATTGGTTGATATGCTGCATCTATAAAAACAATTTAAGTAGCTCTAAGTAAGTCTTCGTGCCAATTATATTAATGAAGCTGCAAAGGGACTGCAAATTTAGAAGTCCTCTAAAGTCCAGTGCTGGCCCAGCAATTCAGAAGCTCCTTAACAAGATATTAAATCAAGCTCTTTAATCTCTCTAATTGGTGCTTTTGAGTATAGAAAAATACATGAACCCTGCTGTGTTCTAAAAGCAGTAGAATATCTCCACTAGCCAATAATGCTGAGTGAAAACAGGATTCTCAGACTGCAAGTCTTGTCTGTGTCATTATTCAGTATAGAAGTTTGATTTCACTGCTACTGCTCAGTGCAGCTTTGCTGTTGAACAGTGCTTGGCTGCAGCTGTGCTGGAAATGGATCAGGTCTGCCCTTCATGACTGTAAGGTGTTGTTCCCAGGCACTGCTAAGTATTCTGTCCGTGAGTTAAGGGGTGACACCTCGGAGCAGCCAGAGGAGGTTGTCCTGCTGAGAGAATGGGGGTTTCAGTGCCATGCTTCCTCTCAGGAGCCATCAAGCCTCTCCTCACAGAATGTGACTTTTACAAACTGATGACAGGTTATTGAAACTCAGGTACTGAAACTTAGAAAGCCTAGAGGTTAACTTAAAGATATTTACACTTAGAATAACAACTTCTGTCACAAAAATACAGCTCTAATGGATGCTAGTTCTTTTAAAACAATAAAGACCACCTCCTTGGCTGCAGTAAATCTGTATGGTTTCGCCAAAATGCATGAGGCTTTTTGGCAGCTAAGGAGTTACTGTTCATTTAGCATTTCATTTAAAGAAAATCTGTAAGGTTGCTACTTTCTAGCTACAGCTTTTATCCCAATCTCACTTTCAGCGTTCTCTCCAGGGTGTAACTTCTGTAGCAGTAATGTATG
Organism: Himantopus leucocephalus; assembly: GCA_003993805.1. Classification (NCBI taxonomy): domain Eukaryota; kingdom Metazoa; phylum Chordata; class Aves; order Charadriiformes; family Recurvirostridae; genus Himantopus; species Himantopus leucocephalus. The sequence goes on from RSEF01000007.1 coordinate 21,523,624, forward strand.
TATACATTAGGGTGACTCAGGCACGCACCATCTCCCATCTCTTTTGCCTTCTATGGAGAAGGGAGGAAGACAAACACACATCTCAGTGAGTTCCAGCCTTATCTTGTCTCTGATTACTCCTGCTCTAAGCTTCTGGCTGAAGTTCTGAGGAACTCTTCTACTTCTTNTTTTGCCTTCTATGGAGAAGGGAGGAAGACAAACACACATCTCAGTGAGTTCCAGCCTTATCTTGTGTCTGATTACTCCTGCTCTAAGCTTTTGGCTGAAGTTCTGAAGAACTCTTCTACTTCATTTTTTTTTTCAGATAATTTACATTCCTTTGCAATTTTTTATTACCCATACCTGTTAGTTTTCTAGAACAGGTTTACAGAGTGTCATCCTTTTGATTTGTATAAAAACTCCAAGACAGTATGATGGGACACCTGGCTTGTATTTCAAAGAAATAATTATGCAGTATCATTTAATTTTTCCTTAACATTCATCCTCACTACTGGAGGAAGAAAAAGGCCACCCACTGAGAGAAGAGAGTGCAAACCTAATGAATCCGCTAGAGGAAGGCTCTACACTTCTGTCTGTCCCATGCTAAGCAGAATCCCAATCATGGAAAATCCAAGGAGATTTGCCCTGTATGGTATGTCATTTATGTATGTTGATTTTACATATTATTCCCTCTGGGAGTAAAAATTTCCTCATAGTCCTGCTTTTTTCTACTGTTTCATCAAAGCCTTTATTTCAGTCACCTCTAGCTGGCCAAAGGGAACAAGCGTTTTCTGTGACTCATTTTTGGTGGTGTTTTTATTTTGTTTAGGTGAAGCAAAAAGGTCTGTATTTTTTAAGGATATTTTCAGGTGCATTAATTTCTTGGTGTAAATGAGTCTTTATTATCATAACTGATAGCTGTCAGTCCTCTAAATTGTAGGCTACAAGTTTAAATTCATCAGAATGTGCAGGAGAATAAAAATTGGCACAGGACTATATTTTAGGTACAAATTTTGCAACCATATTAGCTTTTTACTTGAATTAACAACTTGCACATGATCTTACCTATGTAAGTGCACATAAACAAACAGCCACCATCTCACCCCCAAGATCATTCCTCATTCCTAACTAATACAGTCTGGGGAATGGGGAAGATTTAAAAGTTTAGTTCATATAGAGCTCTAAATATTTTAGACAAATTTAATTTATTTTCTTCAGGTTTGCTTTTTCTCAGCGTTTTTTTGTTGTTGTCTTAGCAGGAATTTTGTTGATGTTATTTTTAGTTGTGTTACCTACTCAAAAAAAAGCAAACAAAGTTATTTAGATCTATTTACTAATCTCATGGGTTTTTAAAAATAACTTACCATGGTTACAATTAAATGAGGGAAGAGGGACAAATAAGAGAGAAAGATCTTACCAAAATAATTTTAGAATGTTCACAATGGCCTATAGGCTAATGCTTTTTAACAAAGTTATCAAATACAATGGTACCTGAGTGCGCAAAGGCTAATTATTCTTCCGGGAACATTCATTTTAAGGGATCTTTTCTATATTTCTGCATTTCATGAAAATACTTTGGAGGAGTGAAGCATGATGCATAAAGAGGAGGCTTCACTCTCTTGAAATATTCTTGTGGAAGAAATAGCATTTATAGCTTTTCTTGCGTGTATATACTTCATCATTGTTTCAGTGTAGGCGTAGAAGAAGAATCACATGTGGCTATCCCACTTACCCACAGTCCCATTCCTTTGGGCAATGAGTTGTAGTGGAGCAGGTATGTTGTTCTAGAACACTGCACAATAGTTTTAACATCAAGCTACCTTTCCTGTAAATTATTCCAAACACCTGTCTCTGTCAGATACTTCAGAAATTATATTGAAAACTGCATTTTGATTATCCTTCTCTGTCACTCCAACAAACCCTTTAAAGTAACTATTGCATGAAGAATTTCAGAAACTGTTTAAGGAAAATCATATGTATAAATTCATGTTAAAAAAAACTTCACAAAGTACTTTTTGTAAAGTGCTTTTTTATTATGCATTGCCAACAGTTAAATGATATGTTGCTGTTTCATGCAAGCTGGAATAGTGTTAAGAGAGCAAATGCTAATCCATAAACACGTTAAGGAAAAAAGTGCTCAATTTGCATAATTTTGTACATGTTTAAATATGAAACTGGAGAGCTGCTTCAGTTAAAACGATTTTGAATTAGTTACTGAAACAACCACTAGTCTAGTTGTTCCCAAGCCTTGTTCCAGTTCTGTCTAGGATGTTTGTTTTTATCCTGTGTTAAAATTTACACGTTTTTTTTTCTGTCAGGCAATGTAATGCCGTAGTAGCAGTGCTAGGAATATAGCAAAACAGTACTATTCACCAACCAGTTGTAGTTAATATGCAATAACTAGTCCATGTCAAACAAAGTACTGCATGATATTGCAAAAAAAACCCCAAACCCAACAAAAAACCAAACCCCCAAATCTTCTAGTAGGAGCTAACACAACAAATGTATGTCATCGAGCAACAGCTCAGTAACAATAATATCAATACATAAGAAAAAAGCTATGGAAATATATTTTCTTGTTTTGTGCACACCAGGTGCTTCACATCTTAGTTTGTTACAAATGATAAACAGTAAAATTGAATTATTATGTTTCTGTGAGACAGTCATGTAGTAAAATATTTCTTGCAGTGTTCAGGAACATAGAGAGACATGCTGGTTTAATTACAGACTGAAAAAAAATCTATTTTATGCATCTTCATTGCCTTAAATATAAACTAAGTAAATAAAGTCTGAGTAATTGACAGTATATAATACAAATTTTCATATGTAATCTCTGGATATGAAATTCTTCAAGAAGGACTATAAAATAACTGGACTGAAGAAATACCTATTTACGACATACTTTATAATTAGAGTGACAGACATAGCTGATCACTTAGCTGTTTTATTCATTTTCATCATAGAATCTATTTCTTTTAATTTGTTCTTCTACTGTAAGCTGTTTGAACTTGACTTTCTCGCCTTGGAATGACGGAACAGCTGTATATCTTGAGCTCACTAAATCTAAGCTTGTGTTTATGTCATTCTTTGTCACTTTGATTATTTCACTTGCTTGACAGGCAATAATACCATTCAGTTCTCTATCATAATTCCCATGTTCTTTTGAATATGGGCTGCAGGACTTTTTAGTTATGTCTACTGAGTCTATTAGACCACGGTCTAAAGCCAGGTTGTCTTTGTGAAGAAAAAAAGTTTTCAGAATGTCAGATTCTTTTCCAATGCATACCAACTCAGGATCAACAAGGAATGTTTTATCAGTTGCCTTCTTTAAAACTAATGTGCTATTTGTATAAGACTTCTGACGAATGGCATCTTTATTAAATTGAGTAAGACTATTAGAGGTAACAGCATCTTCATCTTTTGAGTTCTCTTCATCCCATGGAACAGTTACAGTATCACTAGAATAGCGCTCATGAAATTCATACATCTCAAATATTTCTTCATTTCCAGACCGATTTTCCAGCTTTGCAAAGGCATGCTGTGATACAGTGCAAATTGCATGGCTTAATGCTGTCATTGGCTTAGACACAGCTGAGAGAGTTGCTTCCTGCCTACAAATGTTTAGATGTGAAAAAGTGGCATAATTGTTATTGTTATTGTTATTCAAGCTGAATTCTTTGCGATTCTTTTGTACTGTTACATCATCAATGTTAGTAACCTGTACAACTTCTGAGTTATCAGTTTCAATAATTTTTTTCTCTTGCTCCTTCCCAGCACTTTGCACAATCACATTATCACCTTCATTAATATCCTTTCCGCTTTCCTCCCTATTCTGTGATCCTCCTGTTCTATTCAGCTTATCTTGCACGTTCCCAGCTTCCTCATCTTTTCCCTTATTGCCTGCTTCATTTTTCTTTGCTTTACAGATATTTGTAGCTTCTTTTTCAGACAGAGAGCTAAGGGATGAGTGTTGGTTTTGTTGTGCACTTGCAGTGTCATTTTTATTTTGCTCTCTCACAGCATTTTTTTTCTGAGGATCCTTTTTATTGCCCAGAGGTTCGTTTGTATGTAAACTAGAATCTTCTTGAGCAAAACCTTCTGGGGGCCACTTTGGCTTATTTACTTTAGCCACTTCTTCAATAGAAAATGTTTTCTTAGGTGTTGCATCATCTGTTGAAGGCGGCCATTTCATCTTTAATTTACCTCTTTCTGTGTGTTTTTTCAAATTATTGTCCAAAATACCAGGATGAATACCTTCAGTACCTGAGTACAAGTCTTGATCAATTTCAGTAATTGGTTTAGGATCAACAAGTATACTATTAACAGGATTTGTTTCTTCAGCATGGATATTCCCAACTGAGCTACATTGATCTTTAGAATTCCATAATTCTTTATGCTGCTTGTGTCCAAAACCTTCATCATAATTTCCTTTTGATTTGAAAAGTTGCTTAAAATGGGGTTTACAATATATTTTTCCATGGAGAGCGGCGTAATTTCCCAAGCTGCCGAATGGAAGAAAATTTGTTTTATGCTTTTACATATCATAAATCTACCGTGAATTTTACACTTGGTATTTCAAGTACCCCTAGATGACAGTATATATAAAGAAAGGAAGAGCAAAAAGAGCAAATTCAATGTATTGGCCAATTCTGACCACACACACACACACACAAAAGTATCTAAAACCTTTAATTGCAAATTCCTATACAATTTCAAAGTCAAAATGAAGGAGAAGAGTCATGCTTTGTGATTTAAGAAAGAACATAAACTTATTTGGTTGTTACACAGCATACGCTTCAAACAGGAATGTTCCTCAGCGCTTTGGGGTAGTTGAGACCTTTTTTTACATCATATTAAAGAATGAATCCTCTTTTTTTTCTATAAAATGTGTGTGTGTGGGAAATATAGTGCCAGTTTTCTTTAGCCTTTGTGCAAATTATAGAAATTTGTGTTTGATTATATTTGTATTCTGCTTTTAAATGAAGTAAAGGAAATGCGTGTAACTAACCTCAAAGGTGTTAAAATCAGAACTGTTAGCCTTTGCAGTCTGACAGAACAAGGAATACTGCATTTCATGTAACGGTTACAGGAGCGGTTTGCTAATGCAGAGAACCATCATCATTCATTTTATGGATGAGGAAAAGTGAGAGAAAATTTGGTGTGTGTTCAGATGTCTTAAATTCCACCCCAGTTTCTGTGTGTACTGCTTCCTGTTCATGAGCTGTCCTGAAGGTCTGGAACAGTCAGTAGGAAGTAATATGCAGAAGCATTTGGAAGGTACTGGGATGAAGCAGTTCGTTAGAGAATTTAAAGGACTTGTTCCACATTACAGTGCAGATGTCAGTAGCAGAGAAGAAAAGGGGAACCCAGGTTACTTCCCTGTCAACATCCTAGGGGCTGCATAGCCTAGTTAAAAATAATTTCACCAGATGTATTTATATTCAAATGCAGAGTTCTGTGAATGAGCATGCAGTTGCTTCTTACCTTAATTGACTGCTACAGTGGTGACATCGGAAACATGATTTATGAAAATTCTGCTTGTCGGCAACTAGGCATTCCATTGGGTAAACTCTCTGTTGACAGAGTCTGCACGTTTCATTTTCCTGAATCTGCAGTTTCTAGAACCACATATTAAAAAGTTACGAGTTAGTTTAAACCACATATTATGGTTTATTTTTAACTGTATCAGTCCATATGTTTTGTTAAAATTGTAGTTTTCTTTATCCATTGACTGGTACCTCAGCTGTCAACTTTAGGGCTTCATTTTTGTTCAACTAGCAGTAATACTTCAAAAGTGAAAAGCTACTCATCTTTCCCTTTTCAGAAATCCATACATTTGATAGGACTATTTACTTCACTGCACCAGGTACAATATTTCCCATTTATTCATAATAGCTATGTTTTTTGTAAGACGAGATGGAATAATAAAAGGTTTATTAGTATAAGTGGAGTTGAGTATAATGTAGATATAATCTTTGAATCTACAATGTGATTTGGAGATCAATAAACAAGGGGCAGATGTTTGAAATTCTGATGAGGAAGTTTTACTTAGTCATGCCAAAAGCACATCAAGGTGCTCCACTTCTCTGGTAACCTGCAGACTGGACACTTATATGGTCCAGATATGCTATGCACATAATTATTTGTGATTTTTACAATTTTCATGCTCAGACCTGATACTTTCTTCAGTTAATTTTTAAGACTGAGTTGGCGACAATTATATTAGCTAAATGTATCAAATCCTTTATTTTTTGAAGTATAATTAATTATAAGGGAAACCAGTTCTCTGTAAAGTACAAAGCATGAATAGAAGGTTTATTACATACCAGTAACGGTCAGAAGGAAATAATGGAAAATCTGTTGGGCTTGGAAAAATGCATGCTGCTCTTCTGTCTTGATTTCTGAATTGTTAAGAAAACCATACTAGCAGACAAATACAAATAGGGTGCACCAAATAATTGCTTGGATAAATATATCCCTATTGACAATAGTAACGCCCCTTGACATTAGCAGAAAATTTGGCCCTTTTCAGTGTTCTGTGTGGTTTTGGTTTGCCTGCTGGTATTGATTTTATAGCAATTCGCAAATCAAGACAGAAAAAAGAAAAAAACAGCAGTAGAAACAAAACCAAAAAAATCCCCCAAAGAACTGTTGGTCATGAAACAGAAAGCCTCAAATGGAGGCTTAACTTAGTCTCCAAATGGGCTGAGGGAGTGAGGCCGGGCAGGTGTGCAGCGCGGTGTTCTGCACATGCCTCCATCAAGAGAAGAGAAAAAAAAAGAGAAAGAGGGAATTTAAGGGAAGTTTATCCTAAAGCAACTTCCGGGACTTAATAGTGGAGCCAATATTCATAATCTTCATGAAAATTAATCGTGTATTGGGTGTCAGTGGCAAGGTTATGGTAGCTGGGGGGCTGCAGGGGCGGCCTCTGTGAGGAGAGGCCGGGGCTGCCCGTGCTGGACGCAGCCGGCTCCAGTGGACCCACCGCAGGGCACGGCTGGGCCCCGCAGCCAAAATGGTGGCACCTGTGGGATAAAGCGTATTCAAGAAGGGGAAAATTCTGCACGTGCAGTGAGGACTGAGGGGAAAAAAGTGTGAGAAACAACCCTGCGAACACCAGGATCAGAGAAGATGGAGGCGCGGCAGAAGAGCTGCCCCTGCAGCCTGTCAAGGAGACCAGGGGAGTAGGTATTTCCCTGCAGCCTGTGGAGAGAGGACCACACCGGAGCAGATATCTACACTGCAGCCCGTGGAGGACACCACAATGGAGCAGGTGGGTATTCCCAGAAGGAACCACGGCCTGTGGAGAGCCCACACGGGAGCAGGGGAAAAGTGTGAGGAGGAAGGAAAAGCAGAGAGGAACTGGTATGGACTGACCCCGGCCCCCCATTCCCATCCCCTCTGTGCTGCTGGGGCCGGGGAGGAGCTAGAAGGGTCAGGAGTGAAGGAGTAAAGTTGAGCCTGGTGAAAAGAGGGCAAGAGGACAGGTGTTTTAGTGTTTGTCTTTGGTTCTCACCATCTAAATGTATTTTAATTGGCAATAAATTAAATTAATT
>RSEF01000007.1:21532158-21542309 GCA_003993805.1 Himantopus leucocephalus
TACTTTTATATTAAAAAACAAGCACATGATTATTTTATTATGTCTTGCCGCATAAGAGTAAGATTGCTGAACACTGCGCAGTATCAAATTCACACTGAGGCCTGCGCAGCCTAATGTTTTTTAAAAGCATTTGGCCAATGCTTGGATGTTAATAATTAAGGCAATGTAAGGCCAGTGATGCAGACTACCTGACAAAAACTTGCAATGACACATACTTAATATTTGCATAAGTAAGTTTAAAACATAATAAATGTTTTAAAAAAGGCACACTGAATGGAAGGAAATGACTACTTAGTAAGTTAAAAATGAATGAGTTCACAAATTTAAAAGTTGGAAAAAAGTCAGCAGCTTTTAACAAGAATCGGAAAGTAGAAACCCTTTACTGTAACAAGACATAGGTATAAATGTTTAAACAGAACCATTACAAAGAACTGAAATATTGTTTACATTATGAAGCAGTAATTCTGTGATTAATGCAGTTTACAGCACATACCTTTCTAACAGAAGTCCTGCACTGTCATCATAATAGTTGTTACATAATGAAATGACATAAAATGATACCAAGAAAAGGTTTATAACAAAACCACACAAAATTCGGTTACAATTTATTTTAGATGGTATACAACATATTCTTATGGAAAACCCTTTTAGTTATTTGGTCTACACAGCAACTGTAAAATGGAAGGCATCAAAAGATCGTACAGTTTTCTCATCTAATTAATCTAGAAATCAGAGTCTACTTCTGATAAGAGACCACAACATACAAATGTGATCACTACAGTTAATTGCTTAATGTACATCAGTTTATATCAACTTGATCTCTGTATACTTTTCCTGGTACAATTTATTTACTTTTTGTCTTGCAGACTGAAATCAGTCTGATCTGCAGATGGTGTATTTCTGTATAGCTTTACTTACGTTTGCTGTGGTTTGGGCCAGACTGGCCACTGAAATGAACGACAGATGCTTTCCCCCCCACCTCTCCGAGGAGGGAAGGGAGTGAGAGACTTATGAATTTAGGAAAAAACCTAAATTACTTTAATGAAAATATTAATAAATTAATAAAATAATAAAAAGAGAAAATAATGAAATATATACAATATATACAAAACCCTATCAAGCTCCCAGAATGATGATCACATCACCAGCGGGCACAGGGAAAGTCCCAGAGTGGACTCAGTGATGGACAGGAACTGGAGTCCGGATCTGGATTCAGAAATGCATGGATTGGGACCAAAGGCAGATGAACAGACAGAGTCCTCCTTGGACGCTGGCCATTGAAGAAAGAGAGCTGAACCTTTTATCCCTCAGCTTTTATACTGAGCATGAGGCAGATGGGATGGAATACCCTGTTGGTCAATTTTGGGTCACCTGTCCTGTCCGTTCCGTCCTGCAGGTGGGACCCTTCTATGCTTTTCCGCTTCTGACCCTCCCATGGGGCACACAACAAAGCTGGCTGACCTTGGTTGTTATAGCAATAAGTATAAGCAGGAGCCTCTCTGCATACCATGCCTTGGCATAAATTATAAATAATCAGGTCTTCTCTCTCTGGGAGCAGACTACAGTCTTAAAAATACTCTGTTAATTTCAGAGAGTTCCATTAGTTAGAAGAGGCTTAGCTAAAAAGTAAAACTACTGAACAGAGAATCGGTTCTGTTTTATCTCAAACCAGGACGTTATATCTTTTTAATATTCCTTCTGCTGATATTGCTTTTTTACAAGTGTTTTCCTGCTGTGTATCTTCTTTTTAAATAGTCTATTAATTTCTTCAGTCTGTCCAATTTGAAATATTTCTAAAAGTTTAATGTACCATTTGGGCCATGCAGTTATTTGAGAGTTCCCATTTACAGCTGGGCAGTAATATACTTTCTACTAAACCCTCTAGTTAGGGATATGCTTCTCTGATCTTCAGTTACCCTTCAGCAGTACCTGAATTCTACCATGGGAACTTAGTAGTACATGTCTAGTCTCTATTGAAGACAATAGTCAAACCACCTCATCAAGCAAGGTAAAATATTCTCTTTTACTTAAGTATAACACACATTTTATGCTGCAAGCATACCAGTTAATCAATTGCACTTAATACGTATTTAATTATGCATCTTTAGGTTTGGTGAACAGTCATAAACTGTCATGTTTAGTTCAGCAGGAGTGTTGGGTTCAGCAACTTGCTCCAATATGTTGAAGGGCCTCACAATTTCAATATTAATATAGTCTTTAAGTGTGTATGGTTGTAAATTCCACACTAGTAACAAAATAGTCACTCAGATGTACCACTGAGTCAGAGTCTAAATTCAGATGTGCACATATGTTTGCAGGTGAGCACCAGGAAGCCCTCCTGTTAACTTTAGTAAGTTCTGGATCATAACCTAGAAGATTTTTCATGCACTGTTCTGCAGTACATCTCACCTCTGATGTTTAAACTGGAGCAATAACACACTCTCATATTTATTGAAAAGAAAAAAAGAAAACATTTTAAAAACAAAATTGAAGAATTTGTTGCAGGTTTGTTCTAGTTGCTAATAAGCAACACTGAAGTCACCTGTTGCATCTTTTAGAAAGTTCAGCTACTTACAAGCAATGAACTGAATTGTTGAGAGACACCAAATAAGGGGTACAACCTGCATAAGAAGTGCATTTTCCTTGTCAGATATAAATGCATATTGCATTTCATTGCAATGCAACTACCTTAGCTCAAGAACACAGGTACTTTGATGGTAAAAACAAAGTGATTATTCAAAAGAATTCTTCCAAAAGAGTCTGTGTTTCCATTCAAAACTGGTCAATCAAAACTGGTCACCATGCCCATGAGATTTATGTCTGTTTCTGCCCTGGTCTAGCTTTGCTAATGTCTGCAGATATACACTTATTTTTGCAGTCCCCTGCCATCCATCCTATTTCTATTTGTCTGTTTAGCCATCCATTTCATCTGGTCAGAATTGTAGACAACCAGCTCTGCTGGGCAGGCCTGCTTACCTGCCATTTCTCTAGTACCTAGCATATCCTAGGTAGCCTAGGACCAAGAATCCTAACTGAAGTTGTGAAGCATAATTGTAAGGTATTCTATGTAACTGTCAGAAGTCATATTTTACAACTACTAATTGTTAAAATATAACTTTGATTTTAACTGAATATGTTGGAATAACTATATAAAAGGAAAGTATGAAGTATTGAATAATGATACTAAAAAAATACATATACATTTTTTTGTCAGTCTTAGTAGCAGTATTCTTGGGGTTGTGCTGGGCGATACCCGTTCAAGAACACCAAAATTAAGAACGCATTTCTTTCTCATGGGCAAGACACAATATGTATAATGAAAGAACTTCCAGACTTAATCTCCTCCTAGAGCCATAACTGAGTGAGGATTCAGGGAAGGGACTTCTGGATGGTGACATAACAAATCATTCACACCACAGAAAGACTGGGATGCAAAGAACTTATTTAGCTCTATTTTAAGAGTGTTATATTTGGCTAAGGTGGGGGAATTGGGATATTAACTCCCTTCCCATGCTTTTAAATGTTTGGTTAAGCAGAATACATTGTTAGCATTTAGCCTTGATCGGCTTTGCAGGCAAGTTTTGTGTTTGAAATTCTAGCTGTATGTTATGGCTGCACATTTGAGCATCTTCACTGAACTATTCTTAGAATTGAAGATTTTAAGGAGAGACCATGATGGTCATTTTCTATGATGTCTTGTATAACACAAGGCATACTTTCTAGACGAGCACCATTAAACTGTAGTCAAAAGAGCTGTGCAATTACTTAGAACAGTTCTGTTTATCTTAACATTGACACGAAATTGGCTTATTTCTATCCCTATGAACTTTTTTTTTGTTTCTTTAATGTATGAATTATTAACAGTTATGCAGAGAACTTGTCAGACAGGTGCTTCAGCACAATTTGCCTGAAAGAGCTAAATTATCTGGACCATATCATTTGGAGGTGAACTGCAATAGCAGAAGGAACTGTCGAAGATAAGGAGAATTTGGTACTATATCATACATGAGAGCTTACATCAAGTAAAGATGGGATGATAACTATTTATTATACAGGTCTTTGGTTTTTTTTTTCTTCCTCCCTTCCCCCTTCCCCCCTCTTTTCCAAGTGTGATAATAATGAAGTTTCTCATTATTGAGATGTTGAGGATGCTAAAGCTAAGGTGGCTCAGGAAATTTAGCTTACCTGCAGATTATGATTTCAGTGAGTTGAGTGTGACTTTTTTCACTGTTATGTTTATGGAATTATTTTAGCTCTGTGCTAAGTATACAGTTCTTGTATCTCTGCCATTCCTGAGTGCAGAAATTTAGGACATAAGAATAACCTGTCATTCTATCTCATGCAGTGAAGTGTATTCTGGATTTGGGGGTTTCAATTAAATAGTTGGGTGTTAATCCTGTTTTGTCATACCCAGTTCCTGGTTCATAAATGGAAGTCAGAAAATGAGGTTAAAGCTCTTCCCTGAGAGGAAAACACATTAGTTAATCTAATGAGCCTTCTACATACAAATATTTTGTTTGTACAAAACCAGTTATGAAATCTAAGACTAAACCGAGCCATATAATATGTATAAAGTGTGGGAAGTAATCTAATCAATGATCTGTTCTTTCCCTGAGAAAATGATCAACACATAACTTCTTCCTGGGTTAGCCATAGAATGCATTTCAAAGTACCTTTAACAACTGATTAATAGTGAACATATGGTAAAAAGAGAAAATAATCATATCAAGAGTAACTACTGAGAATACAGATTGGCAGATAATTTGAAAATGTAAACACTATGGCACTCAAACAAAACCAGAAAATATATCTTAAAGCATCAGCAGGAAAACTTCAGTGGATGTAAAACGCAATTTGCTCCATTTTCTCTAGAGAACCATAAAAATATACTTGAAATCTGTGAGAAGTTTTATTAAAATGCAGCATTTCCCTCTTAAGTTAAATTTTGGTATAGGGAAAATGTCATTATGAGCTTTATAGGTGAAATTTTACTCTAACTCATTCCGAACAGCAGAGCTATAAAGCATTCTAATAACAGATTCTTCATCTTAGTAGTACAGCTTTGAAAATGGACAAAACACACAATACTGCCTAATTTTGTAATTAATGCAAGGTCTTTATGTTGTCTTTTACACAAATGCTTCCAGAAAATGAAGTCATTACGTAAAGTAAGATGTGTGCAAAGACTTTATAAGGGATGTGTGTTTACATGGTAGAGCAGTATAAATTTCTGCTCCTACTCTAGATTCTTTCTGATGAAGTCCCAAGTGCTAAGACAGATGTGTGAGGGCTATTTACTCTCATATGTTATATTTGTACCATGACTGTATTGAATATGTGTGTGATGTTTTGTTAACGCCTGTTTTATAGGGGAAGGACAAAGGGACAGAGCAGTAACTATAAAACTTAAGATAGAATCTGGTTATCTTTTCACTCAGGAGATAAACTTTCCCTGCCCATGTGAAACTGCTGTTGCCAAGGCAGATTCTGTTTGTATTCCTGGCCAAATTCATAAGTTCTCACATCTGCAGTGGAAGTGCATTTTGATAACTAGAGGAGGTGCTCTAACTTTTTGGTTCTGCTCAGATTCCTAAAGAATAATATTTTTTTCCCTTTTTTTTTCTTTAAGATTGTATGTCACTCACAGCTTGCAAAGGTCAACATTTTACATGTCTTGGGATGAATTCAGAGTTTGTACTTCAGCTCGAAAACAAAATGTTTATCATTGGCTCATTTCTTGGCTTTTTCTCTTGGAGGCTGCTATTAGGGAAAACTGTGTAGCTGCAGCGTCCCTGTACTTCTGTGAAATATATTGAACACTCTAAGAAGCATGAAAATAACTTGTGGCCTTAAGTATATGTGCAGAAAGAAGCCTATCTAAAGGTCTATAGTGCACACTGATTTTTTTTCATTAAAAAATCATTTTAGGAATTAGCAGCTTTTCACTAGAGATCATAAATTGTCATTGAAATTATTGTTTTCAAAGGCAAATGAGTTGCAAGGTGTCGCATTTTATGTAGAATATTTGCAACTGTTCATAAAGTCGTAACAAGATAACATTGTTCAGACTGTAATCTTTTATGTTCCCAGAAGCATGGATAGAAATTTGACATTATATTTCCTTTGGGCTTCCCTATACTTCAAGCTTCTGTCCTTTCTGCTTGTGGCAGTACACACATGTGAATGGAACTGATGTATTGATGACAACAGCAGTCAACCAGTGTTTTCAGGTTGTTTTACCTAAGGCATGTAACTTAAAAAATCTATTCCCCTTGTTAGGGATTAATTGCTAAAAATTACTCATGGCAAAGCAGAAAATGTTAGAAAATGTTAAATACACATAAGTAGTTTGCTGAAGTGCTTTTTTTTTTCAGCCACCAACTGCAATAGCATCAGGTCAGGTGTGCATTTCCTCTCTTCATCTTAGTGGGAAGCTTTGAAACCAAATTATCATGTACAAGGGACTGTAATATTCATAGAAACATGAATGGAATAATAGAATCTGACTTAGCTGAGGACTGGAATTTGAATTAGGCACTTTGGTGGAAGAGCTTATATGACTCTTGTGACCCTTCCACTGGTGCTTTGACAAGTCTGATATCATTCTCAACCTCATCCTTACCCTGTGCTGCAACTCTCTTAAACTCTCAATTTTGCATTTATCCTAAGGATGCAGAAAGGAAAAATCAGGAAAATCCATGTGTTTTGTCTTGTAATAAGAAAACTATTTTGATACATTTTGCATGATACAAGCTGTCAGAGTTATCAAGCAGTGAGTCCACATTCATTCAGCTGAAATTTCTATAGATTTGAAATTAATAGTGAAAAATATAGTAGTCCAAAAAGTAAAGAACTAGCAACTTCTTTACTTGATATTTAAATAATTCTGTTATGAATTACAAAACTTTAGTATTAATTTTAAACTTCTGCTACTATTAAGAATTAATTAATTCTTTGAATTTTTGCAAATTATCCTGTGTGTAATAGAAGTTAAGGCTTTAATAAATGTTTTTGTTAAAGAATTGTATGTACCTAATAAGAATTATTTACTATACAGCAAAGGAGCAGTTATTTGCAAGGTTTGTAGTACTTGAGTATACAGATCTGAGATGACTGATGCTGTTAAGAGCATGCTCAAGTCATCTTTTCAATTTGGCAAAAAGGAAGTAGGTGTCAGACACTGAATTCTCAGGGTCCTTATCTTCATGGATACTGTAATACAGAGGACACAATGAATACTGTTTGTAATTATCCAGAGAGACAGACACAGCTGGAGTAATGATAATTATTTTTTATTGGATAGTAGGAAGTAGCCTTTGAGCAAAGTGTTTGGAGTCCTCAAGCCCCCCCCCATTGTTTTCTTCCCAAGCAAGTGGCCCAGGGAGGTATAATACAGAAAAGCATTTCCCTTCCTATTAAAAGAAAATAAAAAAGAAATAACAAACAGCATGTATAAAATAAACACCACTAGATATAAGGGATATATTGGTTGAAACACAACCGATGCAGAAGCCTTAATCAGTCCTTGTGGCATTTGCGGGGCACTTCTTGTGAAGGGAAGAAATTACTACGCATATTATACAAATCCTATGGTATATAATCCAACTTAATTGTCTACCATGCATCAGTGCAAGTCTAGCATTTCATTTCATTCACAGTCATATTTGATAATTCGTTCAACACATATTATTACATAGATTATTACATGTAACCAGAGTTAAAATTAGGACAGGATTGCCATTTTTGAAGCAAATAAGAATTATTCAAGGGTTTTATGACAGGATATAGTATATTCAGAGAACAACAGTTTATTTAGGAGGAACCAAGTGATTGCTAGATCTCAATTTTAATCGCAGCTGAGGAGTGTTAGAACAAGGTGCATAAAACTGATGCTGTTTTTCACTTTCACCTTTCTGGGTTCAGGCTGTGTTGTCTTCCATGTCACAGCATAAATTGGAGTCACTGTAAGGCAGCTAAATTACATGATTTGTGGCCTGCACAAAAGATTCAAGATCACCATAGAGACTGATCAGGCCTAAAAATCTCCCCAGGTCCCCCCCTAAGTTGTTCAGCAATTAGTTGGCACTGACATATGCAGAATCTGTAGTTACCAAGGATTATCATTGTAATGGTGATCTTTTCATGTTAGCACAAATTTTTGCCTCTGATGGAACATAACATCTGTAATATATATGCAAATGTGTCACATTTTTGTTTGGGCTTTTGTGTTGTTTTTTTTTTCTTTTTTCGTTCCTTGAATAATATAGCTATTTCATGAAGCTTATTGTTGGGAGTCAGCATGGACTTCTTAGAGGCTTTAGTAATAATTTTTAATAGTAGGGCTAGATCCTCATATATGGGAAGGACAAATGTTATACTCCCTTGGAGGATGATAATATACTATGCAGAAGTAGTTCAGCAAGTCTATTTGCCTTTTAAGTTCAGTAGATAGTCATAAAAACCTTTCTGTGGGTTTTTGTTAAAAAGTAGATTTTTTTCAGGGACACTGGAATAGACAATGTACACTGATATAGTTGCAGTCGAGTATAATCAAAGTCTGCTAAGGGCAGGTGACCTTGGGAATCCAGGGATGGCTCAAGGCATGGCTTTTGTTTGAAACCCACTGATTATGAGGCAGCACATTAATTGTTATGACAACTACAGCTTGCATGACAATCAAATCTAACCACTCTTTCTGTTACTATTTCTCAATAGAACTGAGCCAGCCAATTTAAAAGCTCACCTCTAAGTATTATCTGCTAGTTTTTCTGCTGTCTGTGAAAATGTGAGGGTGGATTACTCTTCCCCATAAAACCTAACTTATGATAGATGCAGTCTTCTGACCACATGCCCTCTGTTCTTCCTGGTCTGGTAAGCTTGACTAGAAGCTGATCTGCATTGTAGCTAATCAAGATGCTTCACTTCACCTCCCTTTTGTCAGCGTACAAAAGCTCATGTCAGGAAAGCTTTCAGAGGTAATCAATCCAGAAAAATAGATCAGCAAAAGGAAAACATGGTGAATAAATATTTCATTGTACTGTGTAAGCCTGTTGTTTTAAATAGCAAAATGAACAGCTTAGTCTGTTTTCTTTACATATTTTAATTATTCATTTATTTTGTATACAGCCAATGTGTATGCGTTTATATGCAAGTATTATCTCAATATTTGGGATGATTTGTGCAGTATTTGGGAGCATACAAGTTCCTTGACCATATCATGTTTTGGTAAGTGCTTCCCAGAATGCAGTGATATGTCATCTCAATGTATTAATTTACTCTCACTAGGGCATCCTTTTCCATTAAGGATTATTGTGGCTACAGCAATTTGTCCCACCTTATTGAATTTAGAGGTGGCCATGGGCTTGGCAACAGTGGGACTCCCTGGGGTTATACAGTCCTGACATCCTAGATACTATGTTTGAAACAGCTTTTCCCCTGGTTTACACTGGAATATCACTTTCAAATTGGGAATCATCTCAACTCTGCAGAGCAGAGTTATATTGACAAAGGCAAATAGTAAACACACACATACACACAGCCTGCCTCATGTTTAGCATAGACTTTTCTATGGCCTGTGGGAGATTATTGTGTGGGTCTGCAACTAAGTGGAACATATATTTCCCAAGAATTTAAAAGCAAAGTGTCAGGCAGTGAGTGACCTCAAAGCAGTGTAACCTGCACATGGCAGTAGCAACTATGCGAAAGTAAAAATGTAATCAAAGTGATTATTAATGCCTGTGGAATAGTGGCTTGTGGTTATCAGCTACCTGTTCANATAGTGGCTTGTGGTTATCAGCTACCTGTTCAATGAGAGGGGAATTAGGTCTTCTAACTGTATAAAGACAGAAGTTCTAAGTTGAGACGGTCCTTTTTTTTTCCTAGAGGAAAACATCAGGTAGATGCACACACGTTCTCCTTTTCCACATTTTTATCAGATGTGTTGAACATTTTTACAATGTTCCTGTGAGCAAGCTACTAGGCATAAATAAATTTGCAGTGAACTGCAGGCTTTCTTCTCATGAATCTGGAGTAAGAATAATTAAAATGAGTAGCCCTGTACCCACACAATATGGAGTTAGATCCCCATGGGCAGCATTTGTGACTGCATAGCTGCACAATTATATATACTGTGATGATATACTGTGAGATTT
>RSEF01000007.1:21542319-21554492 GCA_003993805.1 Himantopus leucocephalus
TGGTAAAGAGTATTTGCTAAGGTCTCAGAAGCTGTTGTAGCTCCGCTGAAAAAGCAGGGATTTGAAGTCTGTGTGTACCCTGGAGTGGCTAATTTTGAGGAAGCGATGGCTTGTGTAATGTTAGGTTGTGTGTCCATAAGAATTTAGTTTCTGCTGGAAAACTGTTAAAAATCAGAAAATTTCCTCAACTAACATTAAGTTGATGTAAAAGTTACCTAAAAGTTGACCTAGAAGAGGCAGATTTCTGGGATTTGTGGTGTCATGTGTTAATTGACGTTGGAGCTGTTACACTTCATGAAAAAGTGTGTCATCAATTTTTTCCCTTCCCAGCATACCCCTGCTATTGAGCTCACGCTGTGATGAGGAAAAAAGTTGTGTCTTCAGCCAACTCTCACCTCCTGGGTTGAACAGGCTCAGTCTGTGACATTTTTTGGTGACAGAAGCCCATAGCAAATGGAGCGACTCATCTAAATCTGCTTCAGGTTTTTTTACTCTTGGTAACTGGGCCTCGTAGCACCCTGACCAGTATTCACAGTATTTCTGTACTGGGTGTCTGTGGCACCACCCGTTTTGGTGGGGGGGCTGCAGGGGCGGCCTCTGTGAGGAGAGGCCGGGGCTGCCCGTGCTGGACGCAGCCGGCTCCAGTGGACCCACCGCAGGGCACGGCTGGGCCCCGCAGCCAAAATGGTGGCACCTGTGGGAAGAAAACACATTCAAGAAAGGGCAAAACACCGCTTGTCAGTGTAAGGGAAAAAGTGTGAGAAACAGCCCTGTGAACAGCAAAGTCGGTGAAAAAGGAGGGGGAGGAGGGGCTCCAGGCGCTGGAGCAGAGATTCTTCTGAAGCCTGTGGGACAGGCCATGGTGAAGCAGGTGTTTCCTTGCAGCCCATGGAGAAGCATGCCGGAGCAGATATCCACACTGCAGCTTGTGCAGGACACCACGGGTGTTCCTTGAAGGAACCGTGTCACGTGGAGAGCAGTCTTATCCTGAAGCCCTGCAGCCTGTGGAAAGGACCCATGCTGGAGCAGGGGAAAAATGTAAGGAGAAGGGAGCGGCAGAGAGGAACTGCAGTGGTCTGACCCCAGCGCCCCATTCCCCATCTTCCCCACGGCACACAGGAAGGGAGACGGCATAGGAGTTGAGAATGAAGGAGTGAAGCTGAGCCTGGAAAAAAGGGGTGATGGTGGGGGGAGAGTTCTTTTAGGTTTTCTCTTTGTTTCTCACCATCCAAATCTATTTTAATTGGCAGTAAATTATTTTTCCCCAAGTCGAGTCTGTTTTGCCCTTGACAGTAATTGGTAAGTGATCTCCCTCTCTTTATCTCGACAGATGTGCTTTTTCAGACCCCCCCCCACCCAATCACACTCCTTTTTGAGGAGCAGGAGTAAGAGAGCAGCTGGCTGGGAGACTGCAGCCGGCCAAGGTTGACAAAGGCTGCAACACTTACCGATGTCAGCAGGCAGGACTGGATTCCATTTTGTCTCTGTTCATAAAATTGCTTTATTCTGAAGATATTGTGCCCAACTGCACTCTCACTGTAGAAAATAGAAACCTAGAAGGAAATGATCTATTGAAAACTTATTGTTTGTTGTAATTTAATCCGTTTATTATTTTTAGGTCTTTTGAAAATACATCTGGCCTCAGAGAGAGTACTGTAACTTTGGGGAGAGTATGCTGTGTTTTTTGTATAAATCTAAACCCCTTTATCCATCGTAACTTCCTTAATTTGGCACATAGCACCACCAAAGTTACAATTAAAAATCAGGAAGATGCAAGTCAGGAAATCCCAAAAGGGGAAGAGATGAATCTTCAGTCCAGTAGCTTTCTGCTTGTGCATATGGCTTTAAATATAGAGTTTGTGTATGTAGTACCTGTCTAATCGTGTAATATAAACATTCATTTAGCAAGCATAGTATAAGCCACCAGATGGAGCAGAGCTGCTGTCAGAAATGAAGAGAGTAATAAAAGGGCATGTTTTTTCTTTCTGCTTTTGTAAGATAAATAGCAAGTTTTTTTTAAGGTACTGTGCCAACTTGATCTGTAAATCCATATGTTAGAACTTGTAACCATGACACAGCTGTGTTAACACATTTCTTACTTTTTCACAGTAAAGTGTGTTTTAACTTAATATTTAGGTTAGGGAAAGCAAGAATGGTTTTCATTTTTTCTTGTGAGGTTTGTATTAACGTGAGTTCACAAACTGTATGCAAATTCGTTTTGGTTTTTTTTCCTGTTCATTTTTTTCCTTACCTAACTTTTCTATCTGTTTGCCATGTCATTACTTTAGGAAAGCTAAGGTAGCTCATTTTCTGTTAAGTATCTGACAATTAATTCAAATACTTCTTGCTGCAATGCTTTGGAATTAGAAAAGAGGAAAATTATGACTGTGCCAAAAGCTTTTATTTTGGGATTTTTGTTGCTGTTGCCCTCTATTTTCTGTTTCTTTTTTTCTCATGTTCTCCTAGGATCTTGCACAACAGCCTAAAAGCATTTAAAATTTGCAGAATGAAAAGATGGCACAGGCAATGCTGGTACCGCCAGGATCTGACAGCTTCTTCTATTTCACCAAAGAATCTCTTGCAGCTATTGAAAAACGTATTGCTGATGAAAAATCTCATTGTGACAAAGATGAGCATAAAGATGATGATGGTCATGAAGAGAATCACCCAAAGCCAAGTAATGACTTGGAGGCAGGAAAGACACTGCCATTCATATATGGTGATATTCCTCCAGGAATGGTGTCTGAGCCCCTGGAGGACCTGGATCCATATTATATCAATAAAAAAGTAAGTGGTTTACTCCTTTTGAACTATACAGTGGTAAATGCTCTGGTCTGGAGATAGTCAGAAGCCCTAGTTGAAAGTATTATGCAGTATGTGATAATCATGTTGATTAGTTTGAATACGCTACAAATATGACTGTAACTCTTCTGCTTAATTTGCCTTTTTTTTAAAAAGAGCTTTTCTTTTGAAGTCTGAGGTTTCCTTATGATGATATTTTGAGTTAGTGGATTTTGCATTAGATGTCCTTTAATCTCTTCAAATCTGATTGAATGCTGAAGCATTTGAAAACTTCCTCTGTGTCTGGCTACTCTGTTCCTGACGTTTCTAGGAAACATAGACAGTACCTGAGATCTAGTTTAGTAGGGTAGTCTTTGGACAAAGTGCTCATTCTGTCACCTGCCAAAACGATCAACTGTCAAGTGTTCCTTGAAATGTGATAGAAATATTTGTTTTACAAAAACATTAAACTCTATTTAACTAGGGAGGGACAGAAGTTAAAAAAAAAAAAAAAGGTGATTATTATCCCATATTGCCAGCTTCATGTGATGTGATTTCTGGGAATTGGTAACAGCTTGTGTCACTTACAGATATGAGTTCATTATGCTAGATTTTGCTTCAGGACCACTGCAGCTGTTCTGAGTTTCATGGGAAGGATTTGATTTTTCTGGCCAGTTATATTTTTCCTGATGACTTTAATTATCATGGTGATTTTAGTACCGATTCCCCAGCATGTAATCCTTCCCTGCACTGCCCCATGAGGAACATGGAGACAGTACACTGGTAGGACAATTTGAGGTCACATGCCTTCAATAATAGTATGTTACAGAGCAAGGAAGTTCTTGAAAGTCTCTGCATCATTCCTCTTAGAATCACTTTACATCTGCATGGATGCAGAGTTTTCTCAGAAATTTTATATAAATGCTGTGGTTTTATTTAATGCAAAAGAGGATGTGTGGCTCAGTATCAGTTCAGCAAAACAGTATAATAAACATAACATTTGTGTGAGTAGCCCCACATTCGCTTCTCACATGGGACTCAGTGTAAAGACTAAAACTGTGTATTTATGTTTCAGTATTGGGTCTATGTTATAGGCCCAATACAGACCTGAAGGCAAAATCTAAATTTATATATATGTACTGTAATGTGACTCAGTTTCTTTTATAGATATAATGACAACAAAAGGAGAAAAGGGCAAGGGTGATGACTTTGGCAAGTACAGATGAAGAAAAGATGTTTTTATGTAGGCATGAGCAGTGGAATTATATTCAGAATGAAAGCAAAATTGAGTTTATATTAAAAAGGCAATACAAAATAAGCAGTGAGTGGTTATTTTATTGTGTAAATCAATAAAATACTTGTTGAATTAAAAACATAGAACAGGTTCTAGAAATGAAGTACTGGATAGTCAACAGATTAGTATCTTGCATGTAAGTGACCCAAGAGCTCTGTTATTTCTGTAAGAAGCAACTAAGTTGAAGCAGTGGTGGTTTTTTTTTAGTACAGAATGTTGAAAACTAATAATCAGATGTAATTTCTTTTAGTTATTTTAGTTTTTGTTATTTCACCTTCATGAACGCTACTGTCAAATGATCTATTTCCTTTACAATAGAATATCATTAGAAAACAGAAAGATTAAATGTTAAAATCTGCTTATTTCCAGATATTAGCCTTTTGGGAGAATAAACATAAAGTATAGATAGAAATGAGATTTCATTGGATGACATTTTCATGTGTGTCCTAGTCAAAATCACAAATGGTTGCATAAATGCTACTAGTGATGACTGCACAGACAATAAAGGCAGTAAAGCCTTTCAAAGCCAAGGATGACTTCAGAAGCAGTTTTAAAGTGCGGAAATGGTTAAATAGTTGCTTGTAAGTGTCCAAAAATGGTTACTTATGTGCTTCGTTTTGCATTGCCAGCTTTGATCTGAAGTGCAAGGAATATAGCTGGATTAATGTTTCATGTTAAAAATTGCTAATTTTTACTTATGTTTTTAATTTAAGTACATAATCCTGGAAAATACTAACACAGAGAGTTTTTTTTAAGAGCACAGAGACAAGGAATGTATGTTGTTCAGTTTTCATTGCTTATGTGAAAATTTAGAATCAGATATTTGCTTGTATAATTCTACTGAAAATAAATTTGGCTACTTACATCTGTGTAAATGCAGCCTGTACTCATGCAAGGTTGCTAACGTATCCTTAATTTCCTATTTCCTATGCGCCCCCCTTTCTCTCTTCTTTAAAGACATTTATAGTATTGAATAAAGGGAAGACAATCTTCAGGTTCAGTGCCACACCTGCCTTGTACCTTTTATCTCCTTTCAATATTATTAGAAGAATAGCTATTAAGATTTTGGTTCATTCATATCCTTTTCAAGAGTTTTGTTAAAAATCATCACTGGTCTTTTTTAATATTTAATAATACTGTGTTTTTTGGTTTAGTGTTTAAATGCATTCCTGCCCTTAATTCTTTGTCTCAAAATGAATCAGAGCTAAGATTTGTCACTTCAACCCTCTGATTAAATTCAGAGGAAGAGATGAACAGCATGTATACCTAGATTACAAAGTTAGTGGTATAGCCATCATTATTGCAAAACATCTTTGCATTATTTATGACATTGCTAGTAATAGTAAACTGATTTGTATCATATATGTTGTCAGTATTCTGTAGCCTGGTCAATTCCTCATGTTTTGTGTGGTGCAAATTCAGCATTAAAAAAAAAGTATGTTCCTTAACTACAGTCAACATTCTTCAGCATGCTCATTATGCTCACTATTTTGACAAACTGTGTATTTATGACATGGAATAACCTTCCAGAATGGACAAAGAATGTAGAGTAAGTATACTTAAATTAGCTAATAATTTTCCATGGTTTAAAAATGAAAAGCTAAATTAAGAGCTAGAGCATGTAGTTTTACTTACTCTTGTGTGTAATACCAGTATTCTCCTTTTTCTAGCCTGAACTTTGATCCTAGCTGCAACTCAAAGCAGCGTAGACCAGCAAGCTCTAGGAAAGAGAGAAGTTGTAATACTGTTACCCTTTTTCTCTGAACAAAACTCTGATTAATACTCTTGTTCAGAATGTTTGTACAAGCAATGTTTTTAAGCATTCTCCCTCCTGAGCTGTTCCTTTAGCATTTTTATGGGGGAAAAAAAAAGCCATTCAACCTGAAACTACTGCTTTTCAGTGTGGAAGATGCTTTCTATAGCCCTGATGAAGCACCTTTATTTTGTGTAACAAAATCTAAAAATGGGACACACACCCTCTTTAAAGAAGACACCTCTGCTGAGGGTTATTGTTTGACATTCTCAAGTCTACCTGGTCAGCCCTCAAGTAACTTTAGTAAACACTAGTTTTCACTTAGCCATGGATTTTATTTGTTTTCTTCATGTTAGTCATGGTTATTATTGTTTTTGTTGAAATTTCAAAATCTTATATGCCAGAAACTGCAAAAATATGCTTCAGATAAAATAAGTAAATCAATAAATCCAATTATCTTGCAGAGGAATGGTGGGAAAACAGTAATAATTTATGACAGTTTGTAACTGCTGTTACAGTGCATGTACTAATCACTGGTTTTGACTGATTTTCCTTTATGCCTGTGATGTTGTATCATGGAATGACAACCTTTAACTTCTGCTTGGATGTTTTCTCATAGGTACACTTTCACTGGAATTTATACTTTTGAATTTCTGGTTAAAATCCTTGCAAGAGGCTTCTGTATAAATGATTTTACTTGCCTTCGTGACCCCTGGAACTGGCTTGATTTTGTTGTAATTTCCTTTGCGTAAGTATATAATTGTTTTAAAGTAAATAAGAGTTAGAACTTCTTTGAACCTGTAATAATTTGTTTGGGTTATCTTAGCTCATTTAAAATGCATTGTAGTTGAATTGTGTTTCAGCTTTTTACAATTGTAATATTTTATACTAATGTAGCACACAGCAGAACTGGTGGCCTAACCCACAGTACGAAAGAGAAGTTACCACCAAACAATCATTTTTAAATAGTATTTAAACAATAAAATCAGGGGAATCTGTTTCATTTTTAATTTGCATTCAATGGAAGTGCTTAAGGGTGTGTTTCTTAGGGAAAACTTCATTGAAGCAGGAAAATATGAATGCAAGTCTTTCATTTAAAGTTGCCCCTTCCAAAAAAAATAGTCTGGATTACAGGTCCAGGTAAGTAGTGTACACTATATGTTAATTCTGAATAACTGTGATTTAATCCTACAGGTATATAACAGAATTTGTAAACCTAGGCAATGTTTCAGCTCTTCGAACTTTCAGAGTATTGAGAGCTTTGAAAACTATTTCTGTAATCCCAGGTAAGAAGTAACTGTGTAAAATGGTAGGCCCTCTACATCACGTCTGTTTAATTTTGTGTGTGCTGTCATTGTGTTTGTGTGTGGAATCCCTCACTACAGATATGTGACAGAGTTTGTGGACCTGGGCAATGTCTCAGCGTTGAGAACATTCAGAGTTCTCCGAGCTTTGAAAACAATATCAGTCATTCCAGGTGAGAGCTAGGTTAAACACTGAGGCTGACTGAAATTCCACAGAAGCTGAACTCATACTTTTAACAGAAGCATCCAGGTTTTAGTCTTCAATTTGATTCCCTTTTCTAATTCTCTAAAACACTCAGCCTCAGAGTTTAATACCTTCTTGCATGAGCAATTTAATTACATAGCCTGTGTATGTTTCCATTTCATGATGTCAAATTTTCTCTCCCACATTAAGGATCAAAATTGATGATCTTTTCATTTTTCTCTTACTAATGTGAATGTTGCTATTTATCGAAAAGATTTGGGATTGAAAATTTCAGTCTGTTTAAAAGTTGAATCCCTGACAAAGACAAAAGGAATAATATAATAGAGACTAGCATGGGAACTGCATGATTTATTTATTACCTTAAGATGCCGATCTTCACCAAACCCAACCTCCAGTTGAACAGGATGCAATAGGATGCAATCATTAGAATTTCTACTACAATGCAATTGTGTTCTGGTTTTGTTTGCTGTTATAGAGCCAATATATTGTGTATTGGAATAGAACACTGGCAAAGGTTTGGGGCAAGAGGCATCAAGAAGAAAAGAAAATGATCAATTTTCTTTACATGTAGTTTACATGTATAGAGAGCATGAATAAAAAGTTACTACTTTGTCTGAAGAATGGGTGCTTTGGAATGTGTACCATTCATTCCCATTCATATTTTCAAACTAATTTTCCAGGAACGATGAGGCTTATTGGTACCTTTTTCCTTTGGAAAATGTTTTAAGACTATTTTTGTGAAGCTATGCATGATATTTAATAGTGTGTTGGAGTAGTTCACATTGCATTAGCTTAGGTAAATATTTAATATTAAAAATAAAAATATGCCTCTGTTTGCAGGCTTGAAGACTATTGTTGGAGCCTTAATTCAGTCTGTGAAGAAGCTCTCAGATGTAATGATTTTGACTGTGTTTTGCCTGAGTGTATTTGCACTAATAGGACTGCAGCTGTTCATGGGCAATTTGAAGAATAAATGCTTGTTTTGGCCATCAGAAAATTCAACATCTTTTGAAAAACAACTAACTCCGTACTTTAATGGTACAGTGTTTGATTGGACAGCATACATTGAGGATGAAAGTAAGAAATACTGTTGTAACTTGCTAAAATTTTTGTGTATAAACATATACACAAGATTACTGTGTCATACTACAGGATTAAGATAAAATTTCTTTCTATTCTTCTGTCATATTTCCTTCCTTACTTAAAATGGACATTAAACTTATCTGCTGTTTTCTGTACTTTCAGAATTTCTTTCTATTCTTCTGAATTGTTGAAGTTCTTGAAATTCTGTGACTGTATTTTCTGTGCAATCTGTAATTTTAGCTAGTTTATTTGCTGTCAAGAAGGGATGCAAAAATGAAGTGGTGATAGTGCTATTTTCCAGCTTTATGGGCAGTTTTGGCTAATAGCTTAAATGCAGTTGAACACTTGTGAGTTCTCTCTTCAAATACAGTAAATAGATTCTGTGTTTCCATTTCTAACTAAGTAGCAATCTAAAACTAAAAGACGGAACTAAAATATTCCAGAATGTCAATTGCTTTCTATGCTACAACCATTGACTTTGCTGCAAGTCTCTGCAGAGTGCTGATGCAGGCAGGGTGGTTCTATCTAGTTGTGTTTTGTATTCCTCCTTTCTCCTATAACCTGTTCTTATTCATTTGCATGTGCCAGTTGCATTTTAATTTCACTGGGCTCACTTGTCGGTCCTCCTAATATTTCTTTCAGCACATCATGTGCCTGTCAGCTGTGACTGAGCATGGTACCCTTTAGTGGCTTTTCTTAACATCTGTGCATTTTCATTTATTAAGAATAAGGCCAAATTCACATTCTGAAAAGATATGCACAGATCTTGGATCCACATGTCAAAATACTGGCACCTGGCATTTAGGTCAGTATCTGAACATTTAGAGTTTGGCTAGGTCTAAAGATATTGTGGAAGTAACAGGATTACAATTTTTCTAACATTGTAAAGTACTGTTCTTGCATGGTAGGATTTTGGCATCACTAGATTTGATTTAAGTCTTCGGTTTAGAATCTTCCTATCTTCATAAATTCTTCATACCGTGGGCTATTTCTGGCTATTTCAATACTACAGTAGTGTTTTATCCTGTGAAAACCAAAGCCTCTTGTCAGCTTGAAAGGTGTATTGAGGATATTAATTGAGGATAACAGATGATTAGTTTAGTTGGGATAAGTTTTTTCCAGATCTCTGTCTCTTTTCCAGATCTCAGTGCCTGGCTGACCTCATGGTGAAAAGTTTCTCCTTATATCCAGTTGGAACCTCTTTTGTTTCAAATTAGGCCCATTGTCTGTCATTCTTCTGCCACACACCAGTGAGAAGAACCTGGCTCTGTCCAGTTATCAAAACCTCCTTGTAGTTGCTGGATGCTTTTTACCAACTGACCCCACAGCCTCGCCTTCTCCAGGCTGAACAAGGTCAGGTCCCTCAGTCCCTCCTCACAGGGCGAATGCTCCAGCCCCCTCATCATCTTTGTGACCCTCTGCTGAACTTGCTCCACTTTATCAATGTCTTCCTTGCATTGAGGAGGCCAAAGGCCAAACCTGGACACAATATTCTAGGTACAGTGTAATGAGTGCTGAGCTGAGGGGGACAGTCACTTCCCTTTCTCTGCTAGCTGTGCCTCTGTTCATGCAGCTCAGGAGGTGGTTGCCCTTCTTGGCTGCCAGAGCACACTGCTAGCTCACCTTCACCTTGCTGTCTGTCTGCCAAGACCCCCAGTGCCTTTTCTGCAGAGCTGCTCCGCATCTGGTCAGCTCCCAGCCTGTATCATTGCAAGGGGTTCTTCCTTCACAGGTACACAACTCTGCATCTGTATTTGCTGAAATTTATGTGTCTCCTGTCAGTCCATTTCTCCAGCCTGCCTAGGTCCCTCTGAATGGGGTCTGTCCTCATACCACCTTCTTCGCCAGTTTGTTAGCGTCT
This sequence comes from Himantopus leucocephalus, assembly GCA_003993805.1. NCBI lineage: Eukaryota > Metazoa > Chordata > Aves > Charadriiformes > Recurvirostridae > Himantopus > Himantopus leucocephalus. Next base: position 21,552,601 of record RSEF01000007.1, read on the forward strand.
TTCTGTATTCTTTTTTTCTTTTTTCCTTAAGGACAGCACAGTTGTTAATCATTAATAACAAAATGTATTCCTTTATTTCTGAAGGCTACCACCTTATAATTAAAAGAAAAATTCTGTAAAGTTGTTTATAGTACAGCAGCTGTTATAACATTGTCCCTGGAACATCCATCTTCCTCTTAAATGCTACTTTCATATTGTCAGTCACAGGACGTGCTAGCTAATGTTGCTCTAACTTCAAAGCTGTTAGCCAGCCATTGTAAACAGATTCATTTTAAATAAGATAGGCTTTAATTGTCTGATTATAATTACCTACTGAAAAGGAATTTTAAACTTTGTGCTTTCTTTCTCTCATTTCTTGAACATCAGATNGTTGAACATCAGATTTTGGAAGGCTGTTCAGTGTTTGCTCTGATTCAAGAAGAGAATATGCAATTTATGTTGTTCTAATCATTGTTCTAGGAATTTCTTTTACATGGTGTTTTTATTTTATTCTTTCATTTTGCAACTTTTCTTACCAGTATGGATGTGCCAGTATTTGAACCCATTCTTGGTAAAACTTGAATGGGACATTATGAACATTCAAACCATGATAACTTGAACATAGGTTCGTCCTCATAAAAAAAATAATACTCTTTCCGTTTATAATCATGTTGCTTCCTATTTTTTCTTTAGGTCATTTCTATCGCATAGAAGGACAAAAGGATTATCTGCTTTGTGGCAATAGCTCAGATGCAGGGTAAGGTACAATGAAAATTACATACTACCTGTCTAATCAAAATGTAAAAAATATCACTCTAAACTTAAAAAGCTAATTTACCTACCTAACTTCACATTCAATAATACGTGGTCGTGGTTCATAGTAAGTAACCACCTGAATGAGTAAAAATGTTAAATGAGAAAATACTTTGCTCTAAATTTCTTTTAAAATCTCTAATGCAACTAGAAAATTCTATTTCAGCACATAGATGTTGCATTCTCAATGACTTAAGAACATACTTCTTTATCATGGGTTTCATCCCATTTCTCATCTCTAAAATAGGTATGGGGCACTGGGACTTAGGACCAGCTTTTGGGAAGACATCTTCAGGATTCTTCTGTCTGGACTGCATTCATGATGCTGTCTTGCTCTCTCTTTGTGACATTTCTTTGTAATAAAATCACATAATTCTATGTTCTAATGATCTCTCGGTCTGTCCCTAGGTTTTGGTTGGTTATGTCTTTAAAACTGGTATACTTAAATCTTTTTTTTGTAAACATTTTGTGTATGTATCTAAGTAACTATCAGATAAATTTTTTGTGTGTGTAAATATGCATCTAATATACACACACATATATGAAGAGAAATCTTTATACTGTCTTTCTATGGAGGTTTTGGAGGCAAGAACCTCTTCTACCTTTTAAAAATGGAATCATAACTGAAACAGTGTGCCTACAGTTGATACCAAGATTGGATCACCTACTATCAAAACTGATGTGCAGTTTCAGGAGATAAAAGTATTGCTATGACAGTTATTTGCTGTTGAGGAATTGGTAGAACTTGTTAATTTGACTTGAGTAAATCAAAAACCTGAAGAAACCAAGAAATTTTGTATGCCAACCCTGCTGACAGACAAAATTCAGAATAAAACGTGCATACTGAAGTTCTTTTTGCATGGAAGTATTCACCTTAGGGAATCTCTGTGTTAAGTAAATATATTGTTTCCATTGAAGTGGTATCTGCAGAGGTAATACCAAACTGGGAATAAGTTTTATTTTGTGTATAATGGTGAAAGAAGGTAGGAAGAGAGATTTGCATTTACCTTTTTGCTCTTTTTCTGGCTTATTTTACAGAACATACTTTTCATTTCCTCACTAATTTTTAAGTTGTAAGCCACAAATCAGAGAATCATAGA
>RSEF01000007.1:21554592-21574084 GCA_003993805.1 Himantopus leucocephalus
TTTTTTCTCTCCAGTAATTTTTTTAGATATATTATAAGTTTTAGATATATTATAAATTTACCCATTCAGATGACTCTCATCTCTAGTGCACGTGTCTGAAATCTACCTAAGGCACTGTATTAAAAATAGCACTGACAGATTCCTGGGGAATATAAATATTTTTTTTTAATACATAGACATGCATTTTGTATATTTAAAATCTTCAGCCGGTCATTTTGTTTATGTTTCCTTTGCAGTCTTTACTGAGTGTTCGTGGCTCCCTGTTTTCTCCCAGACGTAGTAGCAGAACAAGTCTCTTCAGTTTTAGAGAATACGGAAGAGAGATAGGATCTGAAAATGATTTTGCTGATGATGAGCACAGCACATTTGAGGATAATGGGAGTAGAAGAGGTTCTCTCTTTTTGCCACGCAGACACGGTGAACGTCGCAGTAGTAACATTAGTCAGGCCAGTAGATCATCAAGAAGGCTGACAGTGTTTCCAGTGAATGGGAAGATGCACAGCACTGTGGATTGCAATGGGGTAGTTTCCTTAGTGGATGGACCACCAGGTCTGTTGTCGCCTACTGGACAGCTTCTGCCAGAGGTGATAATAGATAAACCAACAACTGATGACAATGTAAGAAAGTTTTAAATTACTCCAGGTTTCATGACCTTTCTTTATTGCACCAGACAATGTTTTAATGGAATGAAATGCTTTGAAAATGGTTGAGAAGTTGTGAATGCTTTTGCATATCTTGCTGTGACGAAGTGAGTTTACGGTGATTCACTTAACAAGTGAGAGGCTGAAGCATGAAAAGAGAACAAAGTAGCACATTTTTATATACCTGCAGAGCAAGGATATGCATGCATCTGCATTGTGAATCAAATTAGTAATGTTCCATTGCTAAATCTGGTTTAGAACCCCAAACAGGGTGATCAGCTTTCTAAACATTCTGTGTATTATTATGTTGGTTTGATATTTTTCTTTCTTTATGGTTTTAGCCTCCTTTTAAATGTATTTCCTAATTCTCTATCAGTAATCTGCTGGTTTTGCTTTTTCCCCTTGTCCGTGTATTTGGTATTGTGCAAATGTAGCATGGCTTTTAAGATTATGTTGACATTTTAGAAGCTCTGAAGGCTTTTTGTTTTCCTGGGTCTCAGAGACAATCTGAGTTTCTCAATGCCTAGGATCAGGGTATAATTAAAAAAAAAAAAAAAGTACATGCAAATTTATCAATTTCTCCCTCTGGTAATTTTTTCCTTTTCCCTCAGTCTGCTTTAGGAATGGAGCAGAGGGGTCGGTTGCATTTTTTTTCCTGGAAACTTTCTTTTAACAAAACAAAAATTTTTACACAGGTATCAGCGTATGAAAGTACATCAGCCAGATTCCTTACAGTTGTCAGCCAGATTCCTTACAGTTATAATCTTCTTGCAGTTTATTATACTTCCATTTTCATGAAAAATTTACTGAATAAAATCTACCCATGCTCATACATTCAAAACTTCTTTATAATTGAGGTGCCTTCAATGATATAACAATAGCACAGCTTTCAATTTTTTAAATAAAATACTTTTTTAAAAAAAGTCTTTTTTGTTTCTTCAGTTGAAATTCATAAAATAAATCAGAGATGATAGCTATTCAGTGTAAAAGGTATCCTGTAAATTAGTTTTGAATGGGTATAAATATCAAGACTGGTCTATAAAAATTACTTTTAGAGAATAATTGTTATTGCAGAAAAATTCCTAGCATTAATGATATATTGTAAGTATCTTGTCATTGAGCTAGTTTAGAATTGAAATATTGGTAAAGAAAGCATGGAACTGGGAACTGGGATATTTTTTTGATTCCAGTGGTGCAACAGTCTTGGCCATAGCCAAGGAAGCAAACTTCCTCCAGAATTTCTTTGTGTCTAATGTGGAGTTAATAGTAGTGAACTATAATGCAATGGTAACCTGGGAAGTAAATATATATATTTTTTTTAGTATTTTATAAGTATTGACAATATTCAGAAGTATAACATGAAAACAGGCATTTAAAAAAAATACTAGGCCTATGTTATATGTATAATGGAAAAAAATCTGATGTAACAGCTCTTAAATACAAAGTTTTATATATTATGAATTCATTGAAACTGAAGAGTCTTTCTGATACCTGTTTTGCAGTATTTCTAAAGTTGAATATTTACACTGCTCTTTTTTTTTCATAGAGCACTACTACAGAAATAGAAATAAAAAAGAGGCGTACAAGTTCATATCAAATACCAGTGGAGTTGCTGGAGGATCCCAATTTAAGGCAAAGAGCCATGAGTATAGCTGGCATTATCACAAATACAATGGAAGGTATGTTACAACTGCAGATGCATGAACTTTCTTGACATAGTCTTAGACTTGCTTGAAGGTATTATATCACAGTGCAAATACAGAAGACAAAAAATAGGTGGCCATTGCAAGTACATAAACTGAACAACAGAACAAAAGTGCATGTACATAGTGAAAAAAAGAAATGAAGGAATCTAATAAGCAGGCTAAACTGAGGATCATGTCCTAATTAAAATAGATAACGTGTATGTGTTTTATACTCGTTATTCATGTTTAGAAATACAGTTATTGGAAGAAATGCCTTGCGATAAATTTTCCACTAGCTATACTGTAAAAATGTTACAGAAAATTAAAGGTCAGGCCTTAGTTAATAAGGAGAAGGAAATTTGTAGTAAGATTACTTGGAGCAGTGAAATTACTAGTGAAATTCTTGAAAAAGCTTGAATGGCTTCCAAAAACTTATTCATGCTGAAATTAATCTTATTTTTACGGAAATAAATAATTAGACATTCGAGAGGACTGTGAAGTTGGAATTTTTACTGAGAAAACTATCCCTAAATGTAAGCATAAATAGTTTGTGGGGTTTTTTTAAAACAAGCACATATGATATTAAAAATAAACAACTTTTTCAATTATTAGCTCAAAACTCTTGAGGTTTTTCTTCTAGGCTTCTAAAACCTTTTCAGTCAGCAACAATAAGTTAAGTTCCTGGAAGTCTGAGGAGGTTTCTCCAAACGTCCTTAAGGGTTCCAGGGATAAAGATTAAAACATGAAAAAGCAGATAAAAATTTATCTTCACTTTCTGCAAAACTTGTTCATTCGACATTTCTCTTTTTCCCAGAACTTGAAGAATCGAGGCAAAAGTGTCCACCTTGCTGGTATAAGTTTGCCCACACTTTCTTAATTTGGAATTGTTGGGAGCCCTGGTTAAAAGTCAAGAATGTAGTTGAATTTATCGTAATGGATCCACTTGTTGATCTGGCTATCACTGTTTGCATAATTTTAAACACACTGTTTATGGCCATGGAACATTATCCAATGACTACCAATTTCAATAATGTACTTAAAATAGGAAATCAGGTAAGTCCATCAAACTATATAATTTGATACAGTTGGAGCCTAATTTCTCTTTGAAATAGAATTACTTTTATTATATTTATTATCATCCCATAAAATAAATATTCAAGGTTTAATTGTACTAAAAATAGTGTAAAAATACCATTTGAGATATGTTGTATTTAAGAGTTTGATTTCTGTATTAAAATTTCTGCAAATAGAGTTTTCAACAACCAGAATTTGAATGGCAGAAAACCAAAAGAAATCTCACTTGTTTTTGTTTAGTATTACAAAAAAAGGAGCCAAATTAGATCCTTTCTACTGTATCATTGATAACACAAGAAGAGTTGGATATTATTTTTTATTATTTTTTTGCACTGTTATTTTTTGTGTTATTTTTGCATTTCCATGAAGAATGTTGCTTTGATTGGTCCATAAGAATTTGGAAGGCAAAGAATGTGTGACTTATTCCAGGAGTGTCTGTTGATAAAGTTGAGTTTTGTTCCCTAATGTCCAGAGTCCGTATGTCGAGTGTGGCGTGGTTAGTTGGCTTGTTTTATAATGGCAATGATACAAATAATTTCATCTGCTATACTTCTTAACCTATGCTTATTGTAAGTGGTAATTCTGGTGATTGTGATGAAGCAAAATAATAAAACAATTAAGTTATTAGAATATATGAAATTCTAGTACATGTTGGGAACATATTCATGTTTAAGTCCAGAGTTGTTAATGTGTCAACATTTAAATTGTACGCTTATGCTTTTAGCCAGTACTGATATAGTTCAATGTTTTCACCTTAACGTAGAGTCAGAGATAATTGTCTGTGGAAGATAATCATGTCATGTTGCTGTTTAAAATAGAGTGAGGATGTATTTGAGGAGAAAGAGAGGGAAGACAAATAGGTGAGGATCAATAGCTGTTGCAGAGGGTTGCCTTGTGATCGTGCCTGTGATTTTACCTGGAAAACACCACCATTTTTTCCTTTCATATGTAATGAAGTAGCTTAACATTAATCTCATTTTGAGCTGCATAAGTGTTTCTTCGTTCTGATAAGAATTTGTGTTTACTCCCGGTCAGCTAAAATGCCTCTATAATACAGGTGTAGTTTCAGCAGTTGATTTCGTGCTTTTTGAACTGTGTAGCACTATCTTTTAAAGACTCAAATGCTCCTAATTTTTTTAGAGTTTGTTCATCTTTCTAGTAAAAGATAATAAATTACGCAGTTCTGTAGATACTGGTGGTCATACATCTACAGTAAATACAATGAATTTACTCCCTTTTCAGAGGCATTGTTTGTCTTCTGCTTCATAAGGCATCAGAGGCATAAAGGTGTTTTACTTCAAACATGAGCCTCGGCATATTCGCCCTTTTTTTGGCAGCTAGAGAGAGAAGATATGCATAAAGACTTCATTTAATAGCACATCACTCCCCAGTTTATGACCAATTCATATTTTTCCATATGCCTTTGTTAAAGCAGCTTCTATTGTGGCAAGACCAACTGTTCTTATCTTGCTGAGGAAAGTTCCTTTAATTAGATGGACAGCAGGTGTGAGGAGCAAACAGAGGCCTGTTAGGAATAGCTTATTCTTTGCTTGTCACTAAATGTATCTCAGGTTTAACTAAAGTTAACAGAGTTATGCTACAGCTCATTTGATGTTGCCACTTATCTTTGTGAGGTTCAGCTTGTGATAATTTTCCTTAATGACATCCTTCTGTAAGAGGGTTGTTACTTCTTTCTTACGTTGTTCTTTGTCGGCTGGTTCAACTTATTCATGCTCATCTATAAAGTAACAATGAATGTTCTTCCTTCAGGTCTTTACTGGAATTTTTGCAGCAGAAATGGTTCTCAAGATAATTGCCATGCATCCTTTTTATTATTTCCAAGTTGGCTGGAATATTTTTGATAGTTTTATAGTTACCCTTAGTGTGGTGGAGCTTTTTCTGTCAAGTGTGGATGGATTATCCGTTCTCCGATCATTCAGATTGGTAAATAAGTTATTGGTAATAATATATCTGCATTAAGTAATGCATTATATTTGTATTTTAACTGTACTCATGTAAATAAGACACTTTTTAGTAATATTATGTATATTTTTTGCTAAGTGTCACAGGATATCTCTGCAAGCATGTAAAACATGCATTTTGTAAAACATTTACAAAATTATATTATCACTGAATAGTGTGTGCATTTTTATGGTTCATAAGCTACTAATTTTTTTCAAGGGAAGGAGCTGTAATTTTATTGTAATTGTTTTAAAACAGATGGGTAAAGCACAGTGAAGTGTACAATTTATGTAGTGCATATTGAGAGATATAAATAAATAAAAAAATTGAAGTCTTCTGTCACTTCCATATCTGGAAATTGCAAAAAGACTAGAAGTGTTCTTTTAAAATGTAGGAATTATAAAATTTAGATTTTTTTAAAATTTAAAAAAGATTGATTTTTCTTTTCTGCCTTGGCAAAAAAGGAATGCCTTATTTTATTAGGAAAGCATTTTTATTTTAAAAATGAGAAATGAACTATGAGACAATTTTTCCATGTGGTCTCTTTCCATTTTGCATTTCCATTTTCCTTTTATCTAAAAACAAAAAATAGTTAATACCTTTGTTATTTTGGGTGGGTTATGGGTAAGAATGAGTAGGAATTATACTTTTTCCCCTTCATAAGCTGAAATATTTGACTTAGGGCTTGTGTTTGGCTTTTATTTCCAGACTGTGGATCTGTCTGATCCTTTTTAAATTTGTTGGAGGCAATATTATTTTGGAAGACCCCATTCTTCAAGGATTTCAGAATCCTTTATTTTCCTTCAGTAGAATCATGTTGAGCTTTATTTGGGGTTTTAATTTGTTTCTGCACATAATGGTTGAGATGTATGCTACGTTCAGAACTCACTATTCAAACAAATTCAACCAGTGTGCTGCTGCTTTCACGTAGAAAAGAATACAGATATGCTACACAAAAAAAGAGCAAAGTCTAAAATGTATTAAACTTCAAAATTGTGGATTTTATGAAACTCCTGTTTCTGTGTAAGTTATTGTTGGAATGATGTTGAAGTTTCTTCTTTTTTATTGCTGAGAGTGACTAGTTCATAATCTGTTATTTCTACAGCGTTTTTGTAACTATTGCAAATAACGTCTCTGTATTTTTGTTTTTCAGTTGCGAGTTTTCAAATTGGCAAAATCTTGGCCAACTCTAAATATGCTGATTAAGATTATTGGCAACTCAGTGGGGGCTTTGGGGAATCTGACCCTGGTGCTGGCCATTATTGTCTTCATTTTTGCTGTGGTTGGAATGCAGCTGTTTGGGAAAAGCTACAAGGAATGTGTCTGCAAGATCTCTAGTAACTGTAAACTTCCACGCTGGCACATGCATGATTTTTTCCACTCTTTCTTGATTGTATTTCGAGTGTTGTGTGGAGAATGGATAGAAACGATGTGGGACTGCATGGAGGTTGCAGGCCAACCCATGTGCCTTACTGTCTTCATGATGGTCATGGTGATTGGCAACCTAGTGGTATGTAGCCAAAATAATTTGAGAATTCGTTTAGAGAAAGAATTGTAACAGAACCAGCATTATTAAATGTGTTATTTAAATATGTCTTTTATTATTTTGAATTTGTTACGAGTATGTGTTCTGAAATACAGTTTTCTGTTTATTAGATTTCTGATCCTATATAGAATCCTCAGCTTGGAGGATGGGCCCCCTCAGGGGTCTGGAGTGCAATTCAGAGAATATGGGTGAGAGAGAAGCAACCAGTTCAGGTTTTTGTGGACTACTCCTGGTTACCTAGAGAGAGTGAGAGAGAGAGAGAAGAGCAAAGGTGCCCCAGGTGTTATGCTCCCAGGATGGGAGTTCGCTGTTTGCAGAAGAGGACATAGCAGGGCCTTTTCTCCCTAACTGATTGAGGCATCACTTCCAATCACACAGAGCGAAGTGGTTTGGGGTTTTTTTGTTTGTTTGGTTGGTTTTTTGTTTTTTTACTTTTTCAGCTCACTCCTGTCTAAAAGACTGCTGTAACATTCTTAGATTCCGAAATTTAAGCTATTTTGAGCCCTGCTTGCTGCACAGCCAACTTTTTACACGATTGTGGTAAGGAAACTTGAATTGGAAAGCAGCAGTTCTGCAGAAAAAACAGATTCAAATACTTCATGTTTTCTTTCACCTCTTCACCTTTTTGCTTCCTATTTCTTAAGTGCTTTTTACAGACACTTCTAAAGCGTTCTGTTATTATATCTTCTCCTTTTTCTCTTTCAGAGGAAAGCATCAGATATGTACCAGTTTGTGCATTACCATTTATAAATTTGTCTTTTAAAATATGTTTTGTATTTATTAACTCACCAGTATTTGAGACCTTCATTGCTCCGCCTTTTGCTCTGCTTTTCTCATTTCCTACCAAGTCTTCCTCTATTATTCTACATCTTTTCTTTAGGCAACTGTCAGTAGCAAAAGAGATTTTAAATTAGCCATCCTGGAGGCATTCTTTAGGAATAAAATTTCTAACAACATGAATAAGCTGATTATCTTTAAACCAGTCATGCATTACTAGTAGTATAGCCACTTGCTCCAGGATTTTCTACAAATCTATTGTCTTATAATGAAGAGAACTGTGAAATTGGTTCACCAAACGAAATATCCATCTCTCTGAATTTTTCCAAAGTATTTACTGTATTCTGATTTTATACCATAGCTGTAGTAGAATTTCTTACATTAGTAGACAATTGCTGCTGTATATTCAGGGCTGTGTTATCCAGTTGTCTTTCTATATTCCCAACATACAGTTTTACCCTGTTGTCTTCAAAGCTGCATAGATGAGCTGATATGACAGCTTTAAGAGCTGGTACTCTGCTTTTTTTGGCTGTATTTGGTGAACTATGGGCTTGTATAACTGATACATATTCTATGTTTTGCCTTGCCATAGGAAGAGGATGACTTGGGGGTTAGGAGATCGGGCTTGCTTCACATTAAGTCACGTACAGCAAAATATTTGTGTGAGTTTGGACCAGTGGTTAAGAGAGCTGTTTTCTGCACAGATCAGCTATGTCTTCTGTTGTAGAGTGCTTTCCTGTGCTAGAGAAGTAAACATGTTGGATCTGTTCAGTCAGTACCAAAGAATCATTGATTTCTGACCTTCTACAAACACAAGCAGAAAAGTAATTTACAAGTGTCTTCATAGTCATACAGCAATGCAAAACCACAGAAACCCCTGCATTGGGGTATAGGGCAGGTGTTCTGCTTAAATTGAATTTACATTTTATTTACTGTGTAATTTCCAGAATTGTATGCAGCAAAGGAAAATATGAAGTCTACGTTCATAATGGGTGATAAAAGAAGCATGTGGATGAAAAATTGAGAAAATTTGGCTGTATTGTCTTTTCTTTTTTTTTTTTTTTTTTAGNTTTTTTTTTTAGGTATTGAACCTTTTTCTGGCCTTGCTGCTAAGTTCATTTAGTTCAGACAGCCTTTCTCCTACAGAGGATGATAATGAAATGAACAACTTACAGATTGCTGTTGCAAGAATTCAGAAGGGAATAGATTATGTGAAGAAAAAAGCAAGAGAATGTGTCCAAAAGACTTGTTGGGGGAAACAATCTGTTGTAAATCAAAGAACAGCAACAGATCAGTTGAATGAGAGAGACCATTGCATTTCCAACTGTACCATCGCTGAAATAAGGATAGAGCCGAAATATCAAAAAAAAGAGAATGGAACGGCCACTGTTATAGGTGGCAGTGATTATACATCATTCATAAACAACCCAAGTCTTACTGTTACAGTACCAATAGCTGTTGGAGAATCTGATTTTGAACATCTGAATACAGAAGAGTTTAGCAGTGACTCAGATTTGGAGGAAAGCAAGGAGGTAAGATTGAAATATTTTATATTTTGTATGAGTGAATTATTCCAATTGTATTATTTCATATATGGCTGTTCCTGCTTAGAAATAGGAAGCGATTGTGATTTGAGATTGTTGGACTGGACTGAGGGTGAATAAACTAAAGTGGGAAGGTGGAGCTAAAGAGAGTAGGAAATCCAGACAGAACTATATAAGCATATACGAACCCATTTATAAAATGGTTTTGAAAAACAAGCTTTTCCAAATTTTTAGTTGGATAGAAAAACTAGTATTTGTGTACAGAATAAACAGAGACAAAAGACATATTTTTTTGTATATAATCATACTATTTCCTTGAAGTAAGCATAAAAGCAAACTGCCATTTAAAAAGATTAGAGGAGATATTAATGAGGAATTTTAATACCCTTTGCATCAGATTTTTAAAGCTCACTGAATTCTATAGAAATCAACATTATTTATCCTGAATAATCGAACAGAGGTGCTAACTCAGACTAATGAGAGCAATAACAACAATTTTCTAGTTCTGAAGTTAAAATGATGGGGGAAAGCCAAGGGCATCATGTCAGTATTATAGGTGGATATGTCAAGTAAAAATAATGAGAAAAAATAGAATTACTGCATGAAAAAATACTAATTTCTTGCTTGTTTGTGGGTGTTTTGAACCAGTCATTTCAAAGACATTTGCCTGACCTTAAACTGGGTCATCTTTAGGAAAGCAGTCATTTGTCAGCAGCTTCAGACTGAGGGGGGGAAGCAAAATCATGGATTTCAGCAGGATACTGAGAGACACTTTGAAAATTCAGATTGCTGTGGCTCCAGTGCAGACTGTGTCTGGTATCAACTCCGCTGACAGCTGAAGACACAAGGACATCAATGGAGTGTCACTGCTTGTGCAGACAACCGTACTGCAGCCTGGATTGCTTTGTCGGGATTGTTCTCTTCTGGGGCTTGGAGTTTTCTTTTATTTGATTGGTTGTGGGCTGTTTAGGTTTCTGGTTGTTTTGTTTTAAACTGGCAATGAGTTTGCCCGTATTCTTTCCACATTTTAGAAAATAAGTTTGTTCTAGCAAAGTGTAGTTAAATTAAACTTAAATTTGGAAGGTGTAATAAAGTAACTCTTTAGGTGTTTCTTTTATTGTAGAGTGCAGTGTTCAATTTGTTATTTCAGCAGGTCATTTCCTGACACTTCATTTGTTCCATCTACTTTTTGGAGATTCTGTTACTCCATGTATTATATTGATCTGTCAGTTGAGAAGACCTTAGATTACTAGGAGGCCTCTTCTTAAAAGCAAAGCGAACAATATTTATAATTTGTTTTAAAGTATTAACTGTGCTTTGTAAGGAAGCTATACTCTCTGCTGAACAGCTGCTACATCTTTTACATATTAGTAATCTGAATAAAGGATACTCACCTTCTTAGTGTGTTTTAATAAAACTTGATTTTGTGGAAGGAATATCTGATGAATCCAGGTAATTTACCCTTGTTCTGATAACTGTGTTAAATGTAACCCTTACCTGGAAATTATCCAGCAATTGAAGACACCTGGTTCTTCACAATTTTATATTTAAGAATTGGGTAACAAAATCCATGCCTTCTCACTGCTGATATTCAAGATTAAACATCAGCATTAGCTGTTTATAAGATACTATTATCTAGTATTAATTTTAACCCACTCAAATTTGGAAAAGTGGGTAGGGATTGGCATGGTTGAAAGACAACCATAGGAGATAAATAAATTAACAACAAAAAAACATTTCATGTACACTAGTTCATGGTCAGTAAGGAAATTGTCTTTCATTTTGTAGATTATTTCACCTCTTTCTTTCAGACTTTCCCTTTAAATGGGAGCTGTTTATATTGGAGTTGTTAGATAGCTACATTATTTGATAAGTCTTTGAGAAGTCACTGGTGAGAAATGAGATTAGATTTATACCAGAAGACTTATAAAGGATAGATGTGAGGTAATTGAGGAATTACAGGTTTATTACTAGGCATCGGTTTTTGTTTTTACATTGCTATATATCTCTTAAAATCCGTAATGCACCTTAAAGTATTTGAAACTTTTTTTTTTAAGTCATGCAATTAAAAAAGCTAATAATGCTGGAAAAAATTGCTTACCCAGAAGTTTTTGTGTTTGACATGTTACAATTGATTTTTTTTTTTTTTGGTTTGTTTTGCCTGGGGCTGCTTTCTGAAAGTGTGTCCTAGGTACATATTTAGCATCTAGTGAAGACCAGGAATAACCTTGAAAATTAAGTGCAGTGAAAAATATATTTATGTTGTTTTAAGGGTCTGATTACTACCATTTAGAGGATGCTTGAAGGTCTAAAATATATAGTGTGGGTGCATCTGTCTGTCTTTTTGGTTTGCAGTTATTTTTGAGGGGGGTGGTGGAGGTTGGGGGTGGAGACGTTTGTGGGGGGGGGTTATTGTGTATTTGTAGGGTGCTTTTTTTTAGGTTCATGCCCAAGTCCAATATACATCTATGAGCTTCAGATACTCTGCTAATTTTACCTCTTTCAGTATGTCTTTGGATATGCTTAAAGCTCTAATCAACAGCTATGTTATGTTTTGCAAACGTGTGATATATCTAGAAAACACAATTTTAAATAAGTAGGAATCCATACTTCTGCTGTTTCCAGAACTCAAACAACCTAAAAGGTACCGTGTTTTAACTTCATTGCGTACCATTCTTACTTCTCACAGGAGTAAAATCAAGCTGGATCAGTCAAGAATGCAGAACTGGTGCTTTTTAACCAGGCAGAGCAACGTGTCAGCACGTTTACACAGGTTACCTAAACAAATCATACACATATGATCACTTTTGAGATTGATTGGCCTGCATGCTACTCAGCTACAATATATTTTTCCCCATTCATTGCAATGTAGTGGAAACATGCACAGGCACTCTGTAAGCTGAGTCCCATGACTCATGTCACAGCATGGTTGAAGGCAACCCCAACATGTTCCTCTCCTTGTTACATCTTTGGTATTTTCTGTACTACTTCTGTGGCATAACCTGCATGTTTTGTAGGTTTTTATTATTGTTAACTTAATTATTAAGCAGATTAAATAGCTTAACAGCCTGTGATTTTATGAAAATCGAAAGGTAATCTTCATTTTTTCTGTTTGTCTGTTGAACCATGCTTTTAGGTGTCATGTAATTGTGAACATTTTCTGATCATGTTCATTTGACCAATGCCTTTGTAATATTATGTATATACAGTTACATGTATGCTAAGATATTTATATCTTTAGATATAAATTGTTTCGTGTTTGTTTACAATGTTTTTATAATTTACATTCCAGTTTTTTTCATATAAGAGAAGCTAAAATATAGGATGAGAGATATGCTCCTGGAAACAATCAAACAGATTTTTTATAAATATGCATAGTCCTTTTGAATATGGATGTCATAATTTTGTTATATTCTACTTATGAAGTTTGTGTACGTCTGTAAGATTTGAAGTTAGGGAATCATTTATCAGTTTTGCTCTTCATCATCAATAATTGTTTCTTTCTGAATTTAATCCAGTTGCTTTATTTTTAGAAAGATATAAAACATAATTTCAAGCTAAAATTCTATGTAGGATTCTGTGTAGGTATCTAAGTAAATCTGTGTGTTTTAAAACACTATAAATAAAGAAGCAAGAAAGAAATATAAAAACTAGGAAAAGCCAGGATAAGGCTAAGATTAAGGCAACTGTTAAGAAGACAAAATAGGAACTAGTACCCTCCCAAGCCTCTAAACTCAGGAACTCCAGAACTGTAAAACAAACCTTAATTGTACCAGTCTGTGTGGTTTTTATTACTGATGATCTCTTCTGAGTAGTTGGATAGTTCTGCTCCTTGCCATTTAGGGCTCATTGAGGTTTTCCTTTTCCAAATACAAATTTTGTTCATGCGGTTTTGTTGTGGAATCCTATGATCTCTTCTGAGTAGTTGGATAGTTCTGCTCCTTGCCATTTAGGGCTCATTGAGGTTTTCCTTTTCCAAATACAAATTTTGTTCATGCGGTTTTGTTGTGGAATCCTGCATTATCTTTCATGTATTCTTTTGTGCTGTATTATATATCGAAAATATTTCAGTTCTCACTTTTGTGCTCAGGGGGTCTGTAAGCTATTCAGAAAGATGGAATGGAAAAATATCTTTCTAAGGATCTTTCCAAAGCATTTTAGAAAAGACACTTAAGTAGGGGAGAGTAGAATGTGGTAGTATCCCGTCCTACTGCTGCCAAGTATGGGGGTATGATTCTGAGTTGGTGGGTATTGTTTATGTGACATTGCTCCTGCCTCAAGCTTCTGCTGTTGTGACTATGGACAGGTGTAGAACAGCATGCAAAATAGTAAATGAGGGGCTTGTAATTATTTGACTGAAAAATACTTGAGTCTTTTTCATTTGGATGTCACGTTGTCTTACTGTAACCTTACTTTCATAACAAGGCAATGCTTTTTTTTTTTTTAATAAATATGCATGCCATCTTTTTTTCTAAGCTACGTCGAGTAGGAGAGGTAGGTTTTGGTTTTAGTTTGTTGGAAAAAAATGAAGTATTTTCTATGAATTTGGTTTCTTTAAAAGGTAAATAGTTAGCAAGTCTTATTTATAGACATTTATTCTTTCAGAAAGATAAATAAAAAAGATAAATAAGATAAATAAAAAGATCCCGATAGAAGTGACTTTGCCAGTTGTGCTTACACTGAAGAGTACCATACCCAGTGATAAGTCAAGCTGATGTAGTAAAGATGATGATTACGTAAAAACTGCTTTGTGTCCTTTTGGTTGTTTAATTAATAGTTGAGACTAAATGAAAAAATGAGATTGTTTATATTGAAGAAGTATTTCCTGCTGAAAATAGATCTGATTAAGCAGAAAAATATTCAATTGGTGGAGTATAAGCGGTGTAACACAGGTGTGCTATGGTTTTCTGTTGCCTTTCAACATAGTAATATTTTTGGATCCTCTTTTCTAAGAGGTTCCTGAACATAGTCTCCAAAGCACCACTATCAACAATGGTCTTTCACATTTTTCTGCAGTTCTTTACCTCCTTCTTCAGCAAAAAGAAACTCAGTCTACTTAAATTAAAAAGAAAAAAGAGAGAGATCCTTAGTAAATGAGATGATGAGAATATGCAGCAGTCTTCCTGTGGGTTTGCTTTGGTTGTTTTTTTTTTTTAATTACACAAGACAATGTTTCCCTTTTGTTCTTCATATGAACAGCTGTATTGGTGGTACATTTGTTCTTTGCTTTGGAGGTTGGGAAACATACCAGATTTTCCTTTACTATGTGAATTTAGAAGTTGAATGCACAGTAGGCTGCACCATGTGAATAATCACTGGCCTACTTATTATTAGCTGTTATTACGGTGTTTTCTTTAAAGTCATTGTCTGCAATTTTATGTACACTTTCATTTAGTATTTTTAAGATGATGCTCACTAAAGAGTGACTCTTTACTAATTACCTCAAGCAATCCTAAATGGATTCAGTGGGACGATTTGTAGTAGTAACATTATTCTTGCAAGTATTTGTGCCATCATACCTTGACTCCTTCAGGAAAAAAGGAAGATCATGAGCTCCAAATTTAGACCTTATAACAGTACAGGAGATATTTGTATTGAAAAAATTAATATATTCAAAATCTGAATAGCTTTTCTCTGCCAACAGTAGAAAAAATGTGATGCTATATTGAGTGAAATTTTTTTAGCAAAAAATTTTTAGCTGCTGATTTGCAGACGTCAACACAGCTAATCAACTTCTGAGTACATGAGTTGACCCATTCAATCCAGTGCTTAGTGTACATACCATGAGGCCTTCTTGCCTTGGTTTGGTAAACTGTGCAGCAGCTATGTGCCCTGGAAGGTGAAGGATGAACATTTCTGTCTTTCCTAAAACTCCTGTTCCTGGAGTGATTCACAACATCCGTTAGATCTCTGTGAACTTTGTACATAGCAAAGAAACTGACTGAATTTTTAATTAGAACAGGAAACTCTTCTATGCATATTGCTTTTTACTGTCATATTGCCATACCATCATATTGCTTGATACCTTCATCTTAGTGAAAAATATGAGCACCCCACATGAAAAAGAGAACCAATGTTTAATTAAATCTGTAACTCTTCAAGCACAGGATTGCATCCTACACTGTTGTTAGAAGAAAGAGGGAACCAGGCTACCTGTCCTTTATATCAGAATAGGTCATTGAGCCTCTAATTTGATTTCTAGAGTCAAGAAAATTGCCTTTCTTAACTAAAAATAAAAAAATTCTCTAATCTCTGATTCTTCTTTTATATATTAAATGAGATATATAACTTCATGTTGTAAACACACTGATTCTTTTCAGTTTCTTTTCTGTTTATGGTTGTTCATCTTTTAATGTTGTTAATTCATAAAAATCTGTATTCTTTCACTTGAATTCATGTCCTCTGCTCAAACAGTGTACTAAGTAGCTTACCGTTCAAATGACCCAGGGTACATCATGTTGGTTTTAATTTTTATTAGCAATATGACACAAAACTTCCTTACTCTTAAAAAATATTTATTTTTAAAATTAGTAATTTGATTTATAATTCAATTCATTATTTCAGTTTACTCACCACTGCTGCAACATTTTGCAATATATGTGCTATATCATGGAATGATGAAAGCAGCATATTAATAAAAAAATGGAGGTATATAGTGCTATCCTTAGGTTGAGTAGAATTAGTGATAGGAAAAGATGTTTGCTGTGAATATTGATATTTTAAAATTAATGTTACTAAAATGAAAAGAGGTGTTTACATTAAGTGTGAGTAATTTGAGGGTTCTATTCCAGATAATCAGTTTCTAAAGTAGCAGAAAAGTAGGCAATATTACGGAATCATTTTTAATAAAAGTTAGTGCAGAGCATTGGGTTACTTTTTCTTATTAAATTGTTTCTGTCTTCTTTCACAAACATAGCAAAAAAAAATAAATTGTTTAATACCTAAAATAATTTTGTCCTTTCACATTTTGCAGTCGAGGTGTAAACATAGCTTGATTGGTTAGTGCGTGTAACTTGTGTGCTTTTGTATCTTAAATATCTCCTAATCATGCAAATCTAGCTAAATTAATGAAAAAGGTGTTAATTATACAGAACTGAGGCTGGTTTACAAAGTGTGCTTACATCATTCCCTACAGACATTTAGTTGTGTGAATTCGTTGCCGATGTTATGTACTTCTTGATAATAACATTGTAAAATGTCAGAGAATGCTGTGACCAAAACTGCTTTGACTTAGTTTGGTACTCATACTCAGATTAAGTGTACAGGACACCGCATCTTCCTTTAATATCTCCAGACTATGGATTTTTGCAATACACATGCAGATTACAAAACCAAAAATAAATTAAGGCTTATTCTTTTATTAGTAATTTTTTCATATTAATGTGACTTATGTAATTTTAATTATTAAAACAAAATCCTTTCTTTCTGGGTGTTAACTGTACAGGTATGTGTACCAGAGTAATGGGTAGTTTCAGAATGCACAATGTAATACATATGTGCATTGGCAAAAAAAATGCAAATGAATGCCAGTTGAAATGTATTTATTATACTTTTTCCTTTTTGAAACTTATCAGTATATATGAAAAAGCATAAAAATGTTCATATGGTACTGATAATTATGGGTTAAGATAGAGCAGGATTAATTTGTTTTATGAATGTGTTAAGAGTAATGTTCCAATTCACATCTGAAACAAGGTTTCATATTAATCCTGATTTTACTTTAGCATTTTCCAATCTAGATCATAAGAATGATCTTAAAATGAAAATTAACTACATTATCATAGTCTAGTGGAAGGTGTCCCTGCTGATGGTGGGGCGGTTGGAACGAGATGATCTTTAAGATCCCTTCCAACTCTAACCATTCTATGATTCTATCTGTGGTCAAAGGTAACCAAATTTTATTATAAATTGTCATATATGCCAGAAGTTGTTAGCTTGCATCATGCTGATGTTTAAGATGACAGTGAAAAAGAATTGATAATTCATTTCCTTTATTTTTATATTATGAATAATGGGCACTGAATAAAAATCCGTCCTTAAAAATCTGCTACATTTTCTCTTTTGGACAGTTTACCCTGACAGTTCACAATTTTAAGTTTTTTGCTGTCTGGATTTACTTTTTTTAGGTTGAGGAGACTGCTCTAATGAAAGTAGCTACCAACGTATATCATCTTAGAGCATACAGTATAACTGGTATTGGTTTAAAATGTAGCAAGAGAAATTATAGTAAGAAAATAATAGTAGAAAACAAAATAAATAGAATATGCATCAGAAAATCTACTTGGTAGTAGTTAACTTTGGGGAATGATAACACTACTATATTTAGACCACAGATTCGGAAATTCCATGAAAGACTATGTGATAAGCCTTGCAATCTCTAGGTAGAAAGTGGATCATTTATGCACATTTCAACAGCATTGACTGCTATGTGTGGATGTTTGTATGTATTTCTGGTGAAAAATGTTGTTCTTATTACTTGCACACAGTGTTGCATGCTTAAAGTTATTTACAGTTCTAAAAATGTAAATATTAGTAAGGTATAACTGTTACTGAATTCTGTTTTCAGAAGCTAAATTTTTCCAGCTCATCTGAAGGAAGTACAGTTAATTTAGCTCTCTTTGGAGAAGAAAAAGCTGAAACTGAACCAGAAAAAGCATCAGAGCTACAGGCATGCTTTACAGAAGGTATGTTTTACAGAAGGTATGGAAATAAAATTTGGGGTTAGCAATTACACTTTGGTTGTTTGCAACAAGCATTGGCAGTTCAAGGACGCTATTTGCTACAACAGTCCCAGATCCTAGTTTGTCAAGTCTTGTGATGTGGATAGTTTTGCCTGTTGTAGAGAGTTGTACTGAAGTCTGTGGAGCCGTTTGTGTGACGCAAAGTTAAATATGCATGTATGTGATAATTTATAGTATTTTTAAACAAACCCTAGGTACAATTCTATAAACTGATTCTCAACAGTCAGTAATCCTGTTGGTTTAAATTACATTCTCATTAGTGAAATCTGCAAGACCAAACCCTACATGAGAGAGCTCCACGGAGAAATTTAAACCAGAATCATCTGATTATCCACGGTCCTTTTATAGTGCTAGAAAGCAATCCAGGGGATGATTCAAATCTTGGAAAGTTTGACTCAAACAATGAAATTATTATCTTGACTTTACACCTTTAATAGGGGGAGGGAGTGCATAAATATAATGTGGGATATGACAGGTGAATGACATACTGTGTTTTTATTCAAGTAAAAGAGTCTTAACAGCATACTTGCATGTCCTTAGAAGTTTCCATTTATTTAGTTCTGTATAGCCATATCCTTTAGGGGACTACTGAATTTTACTGTATAGGAATGTATTTCCCACTTTTGTGATATTACAGATTTTACTTTCCTTTTAAGTCATGATGAAAATCATTCAAACCAAAATACGTTCCAGGATTAAATCTCCTATCTTATCCACGATTTTTGATTTACTGTTACGAAGACACCTTTGACTTAGGCTAGGACTCTTGTCCTTTGAAATATTATTTCACTCTTCTTTAAAGAAACAAAGTTGGTTTGGAATGTGGGGCTATATTGACTATATCAAGCTCTTGATTAAAAAATAAAAGTACACTTCTGAAATAATTTCACATTATGTACAGTTCTTCCTTATCCTCACATTATGTGATGTCTGTCAAGCCTTTGGCATGAGATTAATTTTTCCATAATGTAGGCATTTTGAGTAGTTGAAATGAAGGTAAATCATGCTCTTCACAGTGGTAGCTGTTTTATCTGAGCAGGTGAAATACAGTGTAACTTACTTGTAACATATAAACTTAATGACACAGGAAAACTTGAATACTGATTTTGGAACCCATTAAAATTGTTTAAACTTGTTTATGTTTCTATGTGTTTAATCATTTTTAAAGAAATAAGGAGACTACTATTAGCTGGGCAGATACTGAGGTTCATTGAAAACTCTGCCTTGAGGCCCCGTGGTAAGGTAGGGAGCTCTCCAAGGTGAGGCACAATTCTGTGGGTGGTTGCTACAAATGTGTACCACATGGCGAAACTCTCCCAGTCTCCAGTTAAATTAGTTGTTTATGTCGTGAAAGAGGTATCCTTAGCCAGCCCTTAAAGTAGAGGTCATTCCTCAGTATAATAAAATAAAGGGTGTTGACATCTGTGCAATTTATTTGAACCTTAGCTGAGATACAAAAGTACTTTTACAAGAAGGTGCTGTACTCTTGAACTAGTTCACGTGAAAGTTGCTATGTGTTTAT
>RSEF01000007.1:21574184-21590775 GCA_003993805.1 Himantopus leucocephalus
TCAGCACTCATGGATGCATCCCATCAGGCCCCATGGACTTGTGCCCCATGTCGCCTCCAATTGGGGAGATGTAACTGTGTGGTATTATTTCTAGGAAGGACCCTCTATGAATAAGTTCTTTCTTTGGTGTAATTAGTATTTTTGTCAGTTACACAAGCAATACTGTAAGGTTTTTGGTAGTAGAGTTTGCAGATGACGTGAAAAAAGAACAAGGTTAATAAGGATGCTATTTCAGGGCAAGCTGGGTAGTCTGATTTAACAACTTGCATTGAAAACACTACATTTGAATATAGTCAAATGCAAGGTAGAACAACTGGGACTTCAGAATACAGGATAAGAAAGTTCATTTGCAACTGAAACAAGAATGGAAGATTTAAAAGCCAAACCCACCTCAAAGTGAGTGGTCTGGGAACGAAGGTCGATGTGATCCTGTGATGACTGGAATGGGGAGCAGCAAGTAGAAGCAGTGACATCATTGTGCTATGAGTTCGGACATGTTGCACTGATAAGGTTTGTTTAGGATATTCTGCCTTTTGTTCAAGAAAGATTTTGAAGTTCTACTAACAGATTGTGGGATAGCCACAAAAATGTTTTGACTGGCGATGAGATTTAAACCAGCTTAAAGAACTCAGTTTATGAACTTACTGAAGAGAAAATTAAGAAGCACATGTGACTGCTGGAGAAGATATCACACTGGGATTTCCCAGCATGCCTGACAATGGAATAATATTACCTAACAACCAGCAGTTGATAGTAGATAAGCTCACCTTGTAAAATGCAGTTCATAGTAAATAAGTGTTGGAACAGCTAATACAAAAGGCAGTGGACATGCAACTGGTCTGGGCCAGATTTTCAGAGGAAATCAGATTTAAGCTGTTAACTTCCACCTTGGAATTTGTTGCAATTCCTCTTTTCCCCTCACCTTAAAAGAGTATTTTCCTATGACTAATAGGAACAGTTCTGCTTTAAGATTATTATAATCAAATTATGTCCTTTAGAGGTCATGAAAGAACTTTTCCCTGATGCATAAATTAGTCAGCTCTATTCTGTTTATTCTTTTTTCTCTGAATTGCTTTGAGGCAGTATAAATTAGCCACTGGGGACTGGATAGTTTTTGGAATATACCTGAATTCTGAAGGACTAGTGGGAATAAGCCAGCTGTATCTTCCTCTTGAACTGAGCTTTAAAGTGGTTATCGGGCTTAGGGCTACAGTTCAGGTCAGCAGAAAAAGGTTGTCAAGGGCTTTTCCCTTCCTCTCTTCTGCAGTGCAGGACATCTTGATACATTTCACCTAGCAATCAATTGCCCGGAGAGGCATTTGCAGCATTCCTTTATCTTCATTCTGTGCCCTTTCTCACCCAATTATTTCATCTCCTCCTGATTTCAGTCAAAATAAATAAATCTTGGTTTCAGGAGAGGAGTACCTGAGCTAAATCTAGAGGAGTGATTTTAGTGGAATAAAAAATTACTTGATTACTTGATCCTGTTCTCTCAGTCTTGAAGGAGAGCGTACAGAAAGTTCAGTGGAAAACCCACTGTTTTCAGGAAGCTGGAGAATCAAAATAGAAATCCTGGAGGAAGGTTTTAGAATGCAGAGCTGTGGTTATAGGCAGAAAGTCCTTCCAATGTTTCTATTAGAGTACTACAGGAATCCTCACATCTCCTGTGAGAGAGAACTCAATCTCTCTCCCAAATGACTCTCTTTATACCTGGAGCTTTCAGCTGGCTTCAGCCAGGTGTTCTTAGGCAAGAGAACAGGTAGATTTGCATTGCTTGATTTCCTTTGCAAGTCCACCTTTAGACACAAGGAGAACAAAATCTGCATTTTGCAAGGATTGGTTCAAAGCTGGCATAAATTGAGATACTGGTTCTGGGAGGAACACAGTCTCTGACAGGACTGTGATAGGCATCCCAGTACTGCACTGTAAGTGACTGAAGAATGAAGAGTAGAGACACGTGTTTCTCAAGGTCACATTGTCACTGCTTCCAATAAAAATGAAAAACTGTTAAAGAAGTAAATATGCTGAAGTAAAGAATTTTACTTCTTTAAAGTGCCGTAAAGAATAGAATTTGCTGAATTCATCTGAGGTGACATGGAAAAAATAGGAAGAGTATTTTCCCTCATTGACCTCTAAAAACATAGTGATTTGAGTATGGCTATAGCTGAATCTGAAGAATGCCTCACTAGGAGTGACTGAAGAAATGGGAACTTCTGCAGTAGATTTTTGTGAGATCTCATTGCTTTACGCTGAGGAATCTGTCCAAAAGAGATTAATATAGAGGGCTAATATATTTTAAAGACAAGGCATTTTATGCACTGCTTTGGTCAGTTTGTGGTTAATTTTTTTTTTTTTAATCTGCCTGACAGCGGGCCACAGTGGCTTACAAGGACATTCAGTTTGCTTTCTCACATAAGGGAATGAAAAAGAGACAGCTGTGTCAAAAAGATGAGCAAGATAAGCAAAAAGATGTATCTTTAAAAAAATAACAGAGAGGTTTGTGTCTCTTTGTCCTGTAAGCTTCAAAATACTATTTCTGGTTATACAATTATTGTGTTAATTGTTTTTAGTTGAGAGCTTACTTAAATGAAAAATCAATTGATAGTGACCAAATAAAAGCTTATTCTGACAGGTAAAACAAATGTTTTAAAAAGAAGGCATTCTAGGAGTTACTGCATTTTCTTTAGATGATATAGTGTTCAGATCTTTTTTAAGGCTTGTATGTAGTGCTTCTAAGCTCAAGATTAGACATGGGAGCACTTGAACTGTAAGTGAAATCTGTATGCAAGCCTAAGTATATAGAGAGTGTTGGCAAGCATATATCTTGCTATATAAATAAATAATAAATAATACACTGCATATCAGTCAGCTAAGCACCGAACCGGAGAACCTCAGAACCTGGGAGCTGCAGAATATAACTGACAGCTGACAGTGCCCTGAATCCTCCTGCTCTGCAAGGGACTACCTTCAACTCACAAAGAAGATTTGGAAGATCTGGCATGTTGGCATTCTCTCAGCACTGAATGCAGGTTCCGTATTTAGGTTAAAGGTATTGACCTGAAAGACTTGTCTCATTCTTACTAGTCTTTATCTTTGGGTTGGTGGAGGAGAACTGAAAAGAGAAGCATGCTCTGACCTCTAGACACCTGTGCATCATCTGCATTTAACTCTCTGGATAGTGTGAAGGCTGTAGTCTTTTGCCTTTGAGTGCTTGTAGCGTGCAAGTCCAAAGTTTGGATGTGGAATATATAGCATGAAAAGCTTTGATTACTGCTCAGTGAGTCATCTATGGAAAACAGCTACAGATGCTAGAGACCTGAAAAGTTGCCAGAGACACAGGCTTCTTTTTTAGGCAATTGTGAGTTCTTATATTGTAAGCTATGCCCAAGTGACTAGGAGCCTCTTGAGAAGAAAAGCAAGACACCAAAGAGAATTCATGTTATTTCCTGGAAGCATCTAAATGATGGAAATAAGAGGAACAGAATCCAGGAGGTGGAACGTTTTCTTTGGTGGGACCAACTAGATCTCTTGAAAGCATTTAACAGGTCGCCCACACCTTTGGTAACCTGCAGTTATTAAGCATATTTCTAAAATTTCTGGCAAAACGAAATAGAAGAAGTATCACTTTTTTTATGGAGAACAAAATTTGAATTCCTTTTCTTTTTTTCTAGAAGTATGGACATTTAAAAGAACTGAAAAGAGATTAAAACCTAATGAAAGCTAAATAAAGTTTGTTTGACAGGTCCAGGTCCCATGTCAGCTGAAGAAAGACACAAGTAAGCTGCTTAGATTCAGAATGAAATGGAAGTGATGAATTTATGCCTTTTAGCTAAAAGTCAGTACTGATTGTATCTCCATGTGCTGCTAGAGGGGATGACCAGTCTTGTGAACTTGTTCATTGCAGTAGGTCTGTCAAGATTTTGTGTTAGGCAGTTCTCTGTGTGTGTTGAATCAATAACACAAATGATGCATGCTGTGGGCTATTTAGATGAGTTTTGGGAAAAAAAGAGAAAAAAAAGGAAAAAAAGGTGCTGTATTGCTTTTAGTGCTAATGGTACATTTAGTATGCTGAACCATAAGTCTGTTTTGCCTGACATTGTTCTTTGCCATCAATAAGTCATGGCTTGGAGTTCAAGGTACTACTACAATTTCTAGAAAAGTTTTCATGGATAACTTACAACTTAAACAACTTATTCTCCAAAATTAAGTGTGTATTGTTTCTTGCTCTTCAGCTCATAAGAACTAGTTTAGGGAGATACTAAAAAAATTTAAAATCTAAATTCAATATCCTGGAATAATTGACAGAAGAAAATTCAACAAAAAAGCCCTCCAGTACTGATTATTTTCAGTTGATAAAGATCATTCATTTACTGAAAATAAATAGGCATATTTATTGAGTGCTTAATTAACTGCTTTTTAATTTTAACTTCTTTCTTTTCTCCTATTTTTGCCATTCTGTTTTAGCATTAATATGCAAAACAGCAGATGGGGTTTTTTTATGAGATAAGTACAGAAATAGTGGCTTGGGAAATCAGTTTATAGGCACTCTCAGAGGTATAATAGGCAGCCCTATAAATCTCCAAAAAATCTGGGAACGGAATTAAGAAGACTATCATGGCTAGTTTTATTGAAGAGGAAAAGATGTCAAAGAGAAGTCAAAGAACAGTCCATGAATATTAAGATTACTGTGACCTTGACCTACTCAATGTTCATAGTTTAATTATAGAAAGTTTTTACGCTTATTATGGTTATAATTTTTCAGTTATTTTTTAGGATAACATAAAATGTTAAGTATCAGAAACTGCATGAGTGTAGGAAATTACAAAATTAGTGATAATAGCTCTGAGGAGTTTGCACTGAATTTGAGAATTCAGTGTTTACCTATCATTGCTGGAATACTTCAGCATTTGGAGGAAAATCCAGGACCTTCTTGTAAATACGTAGAATACTAAATATTGTAGAATACTAAGGAAAGGAGATTTGAAAACATTGACACATCTTACATCTAAACCATACAATTTACTATGTTTGGAAATATTACTTACTATGTTTGGAAATATTACTACTTTTTAAAATGCTCTCAAGTTGCAAGATTGGTAAGGTATCATCTAAGAATAAAAGAATATTTACAGTTGTTCTTCTGCCTGTTTGAATATTGGCCTCAGTCAGACTCTCCAGGAAGTTTAGTCAACTAAAGGAGAAAAATCTTCCTCTTTGACTAGTCCTTCAGTGATCCTTATTGTGATATGACTGGGTCAAATAGTAAAAAATAGGTGTGGAGGAAATTTAGGTCTTGAGCTATTAGATAATACTCAAAGAAACAAATCAAAAGCTTTTGCCACCTGTTTCAAAAACGAGATATGAGGTATGCCTTTATTGTTTTTGCTAACAGAAGTAGCACATACATAGAAATGGCCAAAGTCTTCAGAGAGACTTGGATAAAGGACTCGTATGTGGACACCATCCCCCCCCCCCCCCCCCCCCCNCCCCCCCCCATTTATGAGGATGTGATATCAGCTCTAAATACAGGGTTCCATTTTGTATTGGGTTTTATTTTTTGAAGACTTTGAGCCACTGTTTACACATTTCAGCATGAATCACTTATGAAAGTTGTTCAGGAACACAAGGGAGAAATTATTTTGGGAAAAGAAAGCAAGGTCAGGGAAGGATGGAAAAAAACCAAAAACCTGCACCTCAAGATATTGTAGACGTCTCTCCAGTCAGTGATACTGGAGCATTTTAATGTTTCATCAAATCCCAAATGGAATCTATCTTAGTATGAGTGAACCTCAAGTAATGATTTATTTATGCGCAAGGCATCTTAAGAGCAAGGTGTCTAAAAAAAATCGTCCTGTTTACTCAAGGTTGTTGGCAGGAGTAATGTCTATGAGATACTGCTTCCTTCATTTCAGCATGGAATAGAAAGAACCTTGTGGACATAAACTTGGAGACTAAGGATAATTACTGATAAGCATTGTTAACTTCTACTGCCAAGTTTTCTGTAAAAGAAAAATTCCAGAACTTGTTTCATAGGCTTACACTCTTCTGTAGAACACCCCTAGCATTATCTTGATAAGACAGGTATAGTGAAAGAGCCTAGATTGTTGTGTACTCCTCACATTAAACTCTCAAACTTACATATTTTCATCTCTGTCCTTATGTGACAGGTAGTCTAGCCTATTCTTCTTTTCCAATCAGCATCTTTGTTCTACAGTCATTTGCAAAAGAATACAATTTTAAAAATAATTTTTTAAAAACTGCATTTACTTTATTTACTTTAATAGAAATCTTTCTAACTACTGTGACATCAGAATAATTAATATGGTAGCTGAGAGTGAAATAAATTTGACTTATTTTCTTACCACTGTCAAGCATTAGGCTCTACTGCTCACATTATCAGTGCAGCTGACTCAGAAACAGTCTTTCACTGAGTCCTACATGTCAGCAGTTTTTGTATCAATTTGTGTTAAGGTAGTCTTGACTTGCCAGCAGATCAGACCAAGTTCATCTAGAGCAAAAATGTTCATAAGAACTATTGTAAACCAAAGTTTTGTGGCTCAATGGAAGAACAAGTTGGCTAATTCCTGAGAGAAGTAGTTTTTAAATCCAAACAAAAACTATCGCTTGCAGGCATATTCTGAATGACAATAACAATGTTTACAAATGATTACTTTGTATGTACTTATCCTCATGACAAAAGAGTATCATGAGACAGTCGTTGTTCTGCAATTGGACATACAGTTTATAGGCAATATCATAGAAAAGAAGACTGGAAAAGTTTTGAAGGAATATCTAGTTCATCATTTTGCTGAAAGATGGAATCAAACTTAGACAAGTTTGCCTGTACTGTAACATCAAGCAAACTGCATATTGCCTTTGCAATGCTGACAGTCAAGTTTGCTATTCTGTCCATTTAGGTAGCATTTTCTACTCATTTTCTGTGTATTAGGTTGGTTTATCTATAGTTTACCTATAAACTTTTTTAATTTTTCTACCTGATGCAGTCAACTTTTGGTTATGTCTAGGCAGATTATCCTGGTCATGTATTAACTGTGCCATAGCTGTGGAGGCATCTGAGCTGGCTTTAGATGAATAGTTTGGCTGCTTTGCTGTTTTGAGTGCTGTGACAGAACTGCCAACCTTTTGTGCCTTAATTAAACTATCGTTGTATGCTCTCATAGCCTAATAAAGGTCATGATATTTTCAGCTCTTGATTAATCAAGGTCCAGTATGTGAATAGTTTTCTTGTAAGCAAGTACTCTTACTTAACACTTGAAACACCAAAAGTAGAGGTTGGTACGTATAAATCATATAAAGTTTTAATAGGGACTCCTCATTAACAGTCAAAACAAATATGTGAGAGAATAAATGCAGCGAGATATTTTTAATATTATTTGCTTATGTGCTTTAAATAAATTGGGCTGATTGGATAAAAACTTACTGATTTCAAATACAGCTATAATTGTGTAAAAAATCATTCTCAAATGATATTTCCTTAGCTTTTTTTTTTGTTTCCACATCATACTTTAGACCTACAGCTAGTATATCCTGAGTTATTAGTGATCTACCTTTTCTACCAAATGCTTCTCATCGTTTCTTTTTTCTTTTTTTTTTCTATTCTGAAGAAAGCAAAAAGAAAATCATTCAACAAGGGACTAGGAACACATATTTCAAAAAACAGTGACTCAAGCGTACTTTTTTTAACCTGACCAAATTAGTTAGGAAAGTAATTGTATACTTATTTATATAAGATAAATAATAATTTAAATAGATTTTTTTAAACAGAAATCGATTATTTTTATCTTTTTGCCTTCATCTTGATTTTCCCATTTGAGATCAGAGCTCAAATCATGTTTACTCTGCTAAGAGAATAACTAAGTATAATAGTCCCTGTACCTAAGCTAACTTCTGTAAAACTCAACCAGTGTTCCACATTGATACTGAAACTTTCAGTGAGTTTAGTGACATGTCTTTTAATGTTGCTGCAATGTTGTTGCCGCAATGTTGTTGCCATGTTCCTCTTTCCTCTTGTATTTAATGCAGCCCAGGATTTTAACTTGGCAAACTTCAGAGCTGTATTGAAAATTATGTCCATTATTTCACTCACTCACCCAAACCCATTTAATTTAAACAAGAACAACCATCAAATATAGCAGTACTTTCATAAGATGGGGCATTAAATATTATTAAATGATACTATCTTTATCTCTCAGTTAGTATATTCATTATCAAGTGATATTGATCTGTGACATTAGGAATTTGTGTCCAGTTGCATTACTGTTGATCGTGCCTAATCCAGCTTTCTCAAATACAACTAGAAAACTTAAGATACCCCATCTTAGTGAAACCTTTGCCTTCTTTTGTAAGGAGAAACTATATCACTCAAAATATTCATTCAAGAATAACTTGTATATGCATTATCAGTATTTAATGCTCTTTAGTAACTAGTCAAATATTCAAATGAAATAAAATATGGAATACAAGTTATATGCAGTGATTTTAATTACTATAAAGCTGCTTTTTGTAAACAACAAGGTTGTGTAGGTTTCTAACTGCTGGCTAAGCCTGGATACTTGTTTCTCTCCTTGTGCCCTTCACAGAGGAAGTGCTGATAGGACCCAAACAATAACAAACTAAGAAATATCCCAAAGCTTCTCCTCAAAAAATAGCAAAGAAATACTAGAAATGACTAAACATCTTCACAACCAGGAATGTATCTTGCCCATCATTTTCTTGAAAATATCAGAATCTCCGAATCTCTGTAATAGAAGCACTTTAACCCCCGTAACACCAGGTAAAACAGGTAACAAATGGTTATTTTTCCAGAAATTAACTTGCATGCAACAAGATTTATGTAAGGGAATATCATTTCCCTTTGGAAATTAATCCCAGTATTTTATCTTATACCATTGCTTTCCTTCTACTCACCACAATGCGTAATATATAGACAAACGTATGCAGCAGCAGTCTGTGTCTCTCTGTCCTCACTTTGCCTTGCTGTTGCTCTCCTATTAGCTGTAGCTATGCAGTCCTCTCGACACAGCGTGACAGGAACTCTGTTACCTTGATGGCAGGTACAGATGCCGCTTTAGCGCTTGCTGTCTGCCTCAGGTTTGTAACACCCTCGCTCCTTCCGGTCATTCGTTCCAGGGGAGGAATGACACCAGCATTTCTGAGCTGTTCTTGTGTTTTCTCCCAGAGCACTCAGGGAAAGCAGACTTCGTGATCTCCATGCTAACTACCAGCCTGCCTGCTGCCAGTTCTCCCTACTTCTGCCAGTGATGACATTCAGCTTGCTCCTCCACACAGGATACAGCACTGATTCCTCATTATGTAAGGCAGTCTAGGTCAAGTGTAGGAGAGACACTGCTGGCCTGAGCAAGCTGCTGGATTGCTCCCTCAGCTTTATGCTTCATGGGGTCTGGAAGCTGGATCCTGATCTTTGCTACATCTTCTCGGGTAAATGTTTTTGCATGATTACTGTGCTATTTTTTCTATGCAGATAGCTGTCAGCCATGCTGTGAATTGCAGAGAGAATTTGCTAGGTGAAACCAGCTCTGTCAGCATGATTCAATTAACAGAGTAGTAGTTCTTCTAGGCATCTCAGCTTTAAGACACTTTACAAATAAATAAATCATAAATTGGGTTTGTTTAACAAGCATCTTTTCTAACCATATGGGGATTATTGTTAATTTGACTGATTAAGCAGTGAATGAAAGCCATTTGCTTGAAGGTGGTGTGGGAAAGCATTATTGGATATAGCTATTAGCTCTGAGAGGTTTACTGCAGTTCCTGGCTGTTGCATTGTTTTAGCCTTGCAAATTACAAATATGCTTCTTTTATTAAACAAAACAAAATGAAAAAAAAATCTATTTAATTGTATTTAATAATCTTTGGTTATTTTTTGAAGTAGCAATTAAATCCAGGATGCTATTTGCTGCATGAAAGTGTGAATCTATATGCTTCTGAAATATGTAAGATGAACACTGCAGGTAAAAGTACATTTGGTGATTGCTCTGCAGAACGCCTGAACAGTACATGTTAGCTAGATTTATATTAGAGGGTAGCTTTTTTCATGCACCATGTAGAATTCAAACAATTTTTTCGTATTTACACCCTGGTAAAAATCAGTCGGTAACAAAACATAGAATAGGTTTGTCCTTAAATGAATTATACATACTGAGTATTGTCAGGTGCTGGAACGTCTGATTATACCGGAATGCAGCAGAAGAGGCCCTGGAAAGTAACAGCATAACACTGATACTGCAGTATCATGTGGGGAATTTCAACAATGCTAGCTTGCTTGCTACGGACAATTACTGTATCATAAAATCGAATATATTTTTAATACATTTGAGAGATTAATTAGAAAACTCGTGTTATGTATAGTACCTTGGACAGCAACTTTTTTTCTTTCGTGGTACTGTAGCGTCTACTTCGTGGGAGTTAGCAATTTGTCATAATTAAATAATACAAATTAAAATAACATGAATGAATTCCAAAATATAGGGGAATTTATAGTAAAAATACCTGAAAGAAACATTGGTCAGCATTATATGAATGAGTTCTATTTAACAGCTTGCTACCAAGATTGCATTTCATATATTAGCTTAAAAATAGTGATGTTTGTATGGAATTATGTTAATGAGTGTCAAACCAGAAAATTAAAAATGCAAAATTATTGTCTGTTGACACTCTGGCATTTACAGAATTTTCATGCCTAATAGGTAACTGCTCACTCTAAGAACAAATACCAATGTCCCTTTCTTAAATCAAAATAAGATTGACTATTAGTATAAGATTATATATTAATATCAGATTGAAATTAATTTTGATGGGAAGAGTGGAAGTCCTTTAAATGTAGTTTTCTAGAAATAACTGATAGAGTTTATTTTCAGCACTTGTTTGTAGGTGAGGTGAATTGTTTTATCATTTTCGTATCATCTATAAAAGCTCTCTTTCTCTGGAAAAGAGCTGCCAAGCAGTCGGCTGTCTCTTCATCATGGTCTTGCCTTTCCAGTTACTAAATTACTTTGGGTTTGTTTGGGTTTTTTTAATGACAGTCATGTAAATCTATGCTGTGATTTAGTAGAAATACCAGGCTGGTGCCTTCATTAATTACATTGTGAAAGAAGTTAGGCTCAAGAAAATTTAACTCCTTTTTGGTGTCTTGAAAACACCTCTGTTGCAATGCAGTATATTACCTTGTATAATATTTTCCAGAGACCATTTTATACTTCAAAATACAGAAATATGCCTTGCAAACAAACTCTTAAAATAATAACATAATATAGGAACTTAGAAAAAAACTGCTAGGTACCACGCATTATTGTAATGATGTACTTCAGACCCTGTTTCTTGCTGCCTGAAGTGTTCTAAAATACTTACGGTATTATATGTCAGTACACTGTGTTCTGTCCCATTTCAAGTGTGGGTGCTTGAAGTATTTTCTAACAGGCTTAAGGAGTATTAATAACTGATCTATTCAATTAGAAAAAAAACCCAAAACCACCTTTTATCTTTAAATGTATGGTCATTTTCTGGAAGTGTTATTTTTATTTTTTTGCATCATGGTTCATAGCAGGGCATGCACCGTACTTCTCAGCTCAGCAAGCTGCAGATGCTTCAGTAGGATGAAAAGTGTTAGAAAATGATGTTTCCTATGTATATTTATATATCCTATATTCTGGTATATCACTTTGGGTCTGAAAAATTGAATCCGAGGTGTAAGGTATGTCTTGAACCCACTTCAGTGCAGGATATGGACCGTGAGTGGTCAGTGCCTCCTCCTGGTATTTTCCTGTGGTTTACTGGAATTGTCCAGTCCATGGCTACATCAGTAGCTTGCTTTCAATATTCTGTATATTCCCTCACATCACAATATGCAGCTTGAGTTTCTGACAAACTTTTCTCTTCACTTTTCCTCACAGTACTAGGGTTTTCTGTAGTGCAAGGGAGTTTCTGTGCTCTCTTCATAGCCATGGAAATGTCTCTAAAACTGAGGAGTGTGGAAACAATTATTGTGAATTAAATTATTTTAGAATAATGTGTTTAGCATAAACAATGATAAGACCAGGTTTTGTAATCCATAACGTAAGGAAAGCATGGGAATATACATTAAACTCTTAACTTCTATAAAGATATTTATATCTCAGATTTTATCTGCCCATTTTAATTGAATAGTTGAGATATATATTGCGATGACAATCATACGCTATGTTAGTGCTAAATTGAAAAAGAAAGACTACAAACATTTGTGGTTTAGTTTATGTCATGTAACATCTAAATGTAAGACTGTAATAGTATAATTCACACGCTTTCCAGGTAAGTTTGGGCTTACAAATGCAGATCTTTCACTGTCCAGAACTGCCAACTTTTATTTGCATCTAGTACACAAAAACATTCCAAATGTGACAAAAATCTATTTCGGTAGAAATGGGCTATATCTGTTCTGAAGATACCTGTTTAGAAGCTGGCAGACGTGCTCTGTTCCTTGTGCAAAAAGTTATTATTCTTTTTATTCAGAGGTTTTCCTTACTTTTCATTGAAACTGGTTGGATGCAATCTTCTGTTCTGTGTTGCTACAGTCCGTGTCATTTTTCCAGGTCCCGATTCTCCACAATGATGTTTTTCCATCCTTAGCTGCTTGTATAGCTCTTCTGTGACTGCAGTACAATTGGTTCACAAGTTTAGAAAGAGAAAAAGCCCCCTGGATTGTCATGTTCTCCTGCTTGTCCATGGTGGATCTTGGATGGCTCATTCCTTAAATATTAGATTAATTACTCCATTACCTGTTTTCCACACCCACTGCAATTCACAGAAAATTTACAGAATTCATTTCCAGAACACTAGAAAGAGATACTGTAAAGAATCAAGGGAGATTTCTTAATGTTTTTGTAAATAAAATGTACCTCAGACACTGACTTTTTTTTATATATATTTATTACTCTTAACGCTTTATTCGTTGTGTATATAGAACATGCTCTTCTGCAGCGTTGCTTCCATGGTTTACTGCCATGGCTGAACATCTAAGCTTCTAAGATTAATTTTAAAGGTTTCTCTGGACTGTACAGAACTATAATGTTTGCAACACAAATGCTGAAACAGGATAGTGATGAAAAGAACTACAGTCTCTTTTTCTTCAGCTTATGTTCGTTATACGTCCCTTTCAGAAAGGGAACTGTGTTGCAGAGGATCACCGGAGAAGGACTTCCAGATGAGTCCTTTCATGTGCTGAAGAAAACCAGAATCTCCCAGTGTCTGGTGATCACTAGGGGTGGGCAGTTTGTGGCACTTGAACCAAAAACTTACTGGGCCGTTCTTCACCAGTGCTTTTGAACATTTGCACAGTAATTCCTGAGGCAGAGCCAAGAGTAGAACTGGTAAAAATTTGTATGAGGGCAAGCAAACCACAAATCTCCATTAATGCAATGTTACCAGGTCTGCAGAACCTGAAAACTGCAAGCTCAAGGCTGCAATGGAAGTTTGCCTGGCAACTGTGTCGCTGCTGTGCAGGGCGTGAAGGTGCTCTCCTTTGGGCTTATAGGATGGTTGCTTCAGCCCATGCCCATTAAGGTGATTGCTCCTCAGGCACTCAGGATGGGAGAAGTTGTTGCCATACCTGCAGGAAGAAGTGGTCAAAAAATTTCCAAAGTAAACGCAACGGGTATCCTAGATTTGTTTGGTTTTGAATATTATTTTACTAGCAGTGTCCTATTTGTTTAGAGACACTAAAAAAGGCAAGTTGGATTTTTGGGGGGAGAGGGAAGGTAGACCATGTTTTATTTACTAACTTTCCATTTATCTTAGAGTTGGAGTAGCTGTGATTGAGAAGTCTATACCTTTTTTTGTTTTCTGCAATTGTGGTGCAATGTATAGGTTTAAAACATTAAAAATATAAGAATTGAAGGGATTTAGCTCTTTAGCAGTTGGAAAGAAGTTGCTATTGTATTGATAAAGTCTCCTCTCTCAAACCCTGTATCAGATGACAGTCTGCCTCAAGGAGCCACCAAAGGAGCTTGTTAAGATAACTAGAAACCCTGTCAATTTTCCTGACACTGTAGGATGGTGGAGCTGAACTTGAGCACTTGGTTATACCAGTATGACCAGTGAAATCTGAGCCATGAGAAATGCTGCTTAAAAAAAATAGCTTTTGGTATTGTGTCAATGATA
Organism: Himantopus leucocephalus; assembly: GCA_003993805.1. Classification (NCBI taxonomy): domain Eukaryota; kingdom Metazoa; phylum Chordata; class Aves; order Charadriiformes; family Recurvirostridae; genus Himantopus; species Himantopus leucocephalus. Next base: position 21,588,357 of record RSEF01000007.1, read on the forward strand.
CTTGGAGATTTCTTAAAGTCAGTGTTCATATTAAGCATCCTATGCTGAACCTCTACTGATGCTTAAAGAAGGACATTTTAGGACTATTGAAAGCTGTATGCTTTCATAATACATTAAAATTATGCTTAATTTGGGGGGAAATTTTGTGTGTTCAGTGTTATGTTTAGGACTAAAACTGTAGGCACCTGTGGTATCTCAAAGATTTTTACTACCTGGTGTTTATTGTTTAAGCTATCCACATTTCTAGTATATTGGGGTTTTTTGTGGTGTTTATTTCATTTCAAAATGCAACATTTTAACGGAGTCATGCTTGTCAAATGTCAGACGTGCCCAGCCTGTAGCAAAGACTGGAGGAACTCATATTAAAACTTCAAGCTGAGGAGTAAGTATTCTGCCTTTTAACCTAGTGAGAAAGTTGTATTTATAAACACCAGGCAATTCATCATTTCCAGAAACATGCTCCATGAACAGAAATATTTTTGGGAATGATTAATTGGCATCAGCAATAGTATATGAACATCTGTTTAGTATTTAAAATTCTAAGGATAATTCTGAGTCAGGGGTGTTCGTAGTAATTTGTCACCTGCAAATGCTGTTCGTGACCCCGAAGAACTTTGCAAATGTATGAAAAAAAGATAACTCTGCTTTTACAATTACGCCTAAATAAGAATCAAACAGTTGAAGAGCGTGTGACCAGCTGATAATAATAAGATAATATTTTTCAGATCTTTCTACCTCAAGGTCATAGAATTGAACTACATTTGGGTAGTGGGGACCTGCCTGAGCTATTTAGCAGCCTACCAGTAGTGCCAGCAGAAAAGCTAAATTCAGAACTGGTGATAATGGCAGCAGTGAAACATGAAAGCATGTGAAGTCCTTCTAAATCAGTGCTCAGGCATATGCTAAGGAGAGAGGTTGGATTGTTGTACCCAGCTTGGTCTTGCCCTTTGTATGTCAGCGTTTGGGTATTAGTATTTGGATATATTATGGTGTGTTTTAACTAAATATTTAGTGTCATAAGGTTGCTTGCTACGTTCTTTTAATCACTGTAATATTTGCAGAGAAAATATTTAAAAATGTATGAGATTTGATTTCATTGTTAAAGCAATCTTTCGTAATATCCTGTATTGATAAATGCTTGAAAATTAGGTATTACACTGAGAGATTCCAAGTGCTTGTTATGAAGGGCCAAGCATATCAGGCCACCACTGGGAGGTGGAGAAATTGAGCTTCACATAGCTTGGATTCAAGCAAAATTTAAGCAGTCAAAACCTTATGATGTAAAAATATTAAAAAAGAACATATCAGAACAATACTGGAATTGACTTTAGGGGATCAAGTTCATTATAGCTGCCTGGGGTCACTGAATTGCAGGTTAATGTGTTAAGTATCTGTTGTATCACAGATGACAGCCTTATTGCATACAGGTATTAATTAGTTTTATTTTCTTCTATCTTTACATGCCAAAATTGTATTACACAATGAAAGAAATGCAGTATTATTTTTGGCCCTTCTTCTGCGCACCTCTCACCTTCCTAGTTACTGCCGCCTTCCTTTCCTACCATACTGCACCCACTCCCCTCCAGCATGGTTGAAACCAGGGGTTTCAAAAGTGTTTGCTGATGACCATCCCAGTTCCGCTTTTTTTTTTTTTTGGTCAAGAAAGCAAAATGAGAAACATATAAATATATAATGCTGTCTGATTTAGCCCAAACTGAGGCTGATCCAATGCAGCTGGAGTCTGTTGTATTAGCAGTTACTGTTACTTAGCATTCTGAATTTTAAAAAGGAGCATTTTTTGTCCAGGTTCCAGATTTGGCTGCGCAGCTGTCATCTGAATACACGGGAATGTATAGATCTGACGTGGCAGTCGTGTACCAGGCTGCTTGGTAGGCAATGCAGTCTGTGATAGATGGACGTGTCATATGACTCTGGCACAGGAAGCTTTTTTTTTTTTTTATTTGTTGATTGAACCATGACTGAAGGTGGTGAATCTACCACCACACCTCGGTGGGGAGGTGTAAAGTGAGGCAGAGGACAGGTAGCATTTAGTTGTGGCATGCCACATTTCTGGTGCTTTCATAACGCACCACCCTATTTCCTTTTCGTGTTTCAGAGACAAATAATTGACAGAAAAGAAGTGACAATTGAAGCAAACTTCTACTTGTTTAACACTGGATAGAGACATCTACTTCTCAGCACAACCCCTGCCCTTTGTTCCTTGCTGAAGGAACACGGGGCTGTAGATTTTCAGACTCGTTTAAGCAATCTTTTACAGACAGTTCATTTCTTTTGCCAGTAGATGGGGCTGTCCTTTAAGGTGATAGCTCAGTATCTTTAAGTTATTTTCCCTTTTTTTCTGTCTTCACCCTTCTCCGTCTCTCTTCCTCCTCCTCCCATCCCCCCTCTTTTTTTCCCC
>RSEF01000007.1:21590875-21627940 GCA_003993805.1 Himantopus leucocephalus
CTGTGACTAAAGTAAGATTGACTGTGATATAAGGCTGAAATTTCGTAAGATAGGTCTAAGCTTATGTATTTAAGTCTATATTCAGGTGGTTAGGCAAAAAATACAATGTCTCAAAACAGGGTGACAAGAATTTCATACTGACTTTTGTCTAAATGCTTGATTGCTTAGCACTTTGGAAAAGGATGACTTATGCTTTTTGGTTTCTGTTCAGATAAATACCAGATATGAAATATCAGCCATTTGCTCTCTTTTATGTGAGAAAAGGTTGTGAAGATGGCTAAATAATGGCTGTGGGTAGTGAAACTGTGATTAGCATTATTCTGAAATACACACAGTAAGCAATTTTCCCTTCTTTTTCGAGGTCTGCAGATGTCTTTGTGTAATGCTTCCAATTCAGGTGGCTTTCCTGAAGCAGTAATTGTTAACTGCTTTGGGGGATTAAAACAAGAAATATATTCTTTTCAGACATTGACATGTTATCTCAGTTAAAATACTGTATTGCAGGGTTGTAGGATGTATTTTTATTTCTGGAAGTTTCAGGAACTTTGTTCTTAAAAACCTCCCACTTTCTGGCTCTGTCGGGCTCTAGTTCTGAAAGCATTCCTTTGTATTACTCCCTAAAGTACACAGTCTTGAACTTTAACACGTCTTAACCCATAAATTGTTCTATTTCANCAGTCTTGAACTTTAACACGTCTTAACCCATAAATTGTTCTATTTCAGTTTGTGTCCAACATTACCTGTTGCCTTGCGTACATATGGATGTTTTTGTATGCCTATAACAGGTAGGGGTTCCTGTAAAGAATCTAGGACCCAGTCTGCACATGCTATTCAAACACAGAGAGAAGGGGAATCACTGCCCCAACCGGCGTAAAATCTAAGTTTAAGGAAAAATGCTCAGATGGCATAGAGAAAAAGACCTTTAAGTTTTGGTAGCAGAGCAGCCTAGGCCCTGAAGAGTTTTGGAAGGTAACTTGAAAAGGAAGGGAAGGGCTTTGCAGATATTTGTGTCTCATAAATATGACTGGGAATCTTCTTCAAAAGCACAATGTTGATGTAAATTGAAAATTTGAACAATGGAGTTAACAGCTGAAAAAAAAAAAAGGCACTTGAGGCAATGAAGAAAGGCTGCAAAGACCCTCAGAGAAGAAACTAGTCATCTGTTTTCTGAGAATTTATACATCAGGATAATATAACCTAAGCAACTAGTTAAAAAATCACCCTGGATATGGGCAGGCTTTGTTTGATAAGGTCAAAGAAACTTGCTTTCTTGTAAGCATCATGGAAAACAGAGACTTGTTCGACAGTAATAACCTTGTGGATGGCTAAGACTGTATCTTAGGTATGTATGGGGAGGGGGGAAAGTACAGTAAGATTTGGATCTAATCTCCAAAACTCAGACAAGGACATTTGACACATGAGTCAGATTTATCATGACTGCTGGTATCACAGACACCACTAACGTCAGCAGCCCTTAGGCTTGGCTGCTAGCCTTTCATGTGCCAAGCTGCTGTGTTAAGCAGTCATAGACGGATGAATCACTCCACGTAGAAATTGAAAACACTTAGACCAGCAATGACAGTGGAAGGAAGTCTGAAATAATTACAACTTGGGTCAATTGGACCACATATAGGATAAATTGTATGTTTCTGAAGGGAGCTCGGAGATCAAAATAGCTCCAGCTCCATTCTGCCTGCTTTCAGCAGGGCCCATGTGGTTTGGACAGCTCTGATGCTGTTCTGAAAAGGTAATCTTCAAAGGTGTGTAAACCCATTTACCTGCAGTGTGAACACATCTTGGCTGTCTATTGTTCAGGGCACAAGAGCAAAAGGAACTCAAGAGACTCATCTTCCTAGAACTGCTCAGATATCTGCTCCTACAAACTTGGAGATTTGCAAGCAACCTGCCTCCCAAATCCAGAAGGAATTCCTATAAAGGCAGTATGGACAGGTTCATATTACCTCAGGAGCAGCTTGTGACAGAATGCAGTTTTGGCTGCATGCTGTCAAATACAATAGAGATGTAGCCTGAGAAAAATAGGTAGTAAAATTAAACAGAATATTAAAATTTCATATTGCTGCTGATAAATCTATGTGCTTATATTTCAAAACAGGAATCTTAAGATTTGATACTGTAACATATCACACATTCTCACTGAGGTCCTTTCCTCTTAAGGGACATAGTCACACTAAGGGAACAGGCTGTGTAAGGTACCTATTTGCAGTCTTATGCTTTGGCCATCTGTTATATATCAGATCATTGTGTTCTCACTGAAAAAAAAATGCTTCTTGCTCTACAGTCTCATCTGTCTTTGACTGTCTTTTACAGTGGTAACAGTTTTGATCTTTAACTTTTTTGGGTTTAGAATATTTTGGGTACATTCACTTCTCCCTGCTCTCTGGCTTGCTCCAAGCTTCTGCAGTCAACCTTTAGTTCACCCAAGAACTCCCTCACCACGCAGCCCAGCAGAAAGCCTAACTTCACAACCACATACCTGAAAACCCAGTCCTGATCCTATTCAGCCCAAAACACTCCCCACATAGCATTCAGCTTCCAGCAAGCCCGGCTGCCTGGGAAGGCTGGAGCGGACAGGGAGGGAGGGAGAGAGCACACTTGCATCTCAGTCCCTGGGACCCATTTACTTAATGACCATGTTAAGTTCAAGTCCCCCATGGGCTTGCCAGCAAGGTGAAAAGATTTCATGGAGAATAAAAGCTTGAGCAAAAAAATTAAGAAGAGAGGAAGGGAGAGCAAAAGTTTTGATGAAATTTTCATTCCTTTTTTTATGATTTGCCCCAGGCTAAATCCCTGCCCCCATCCTCAACCTTTCCCACTTTGAGAATCACTGTTCTATAGCAATTCTTTCCAATGACATTATATGTCGTATGACATTACATGTCATAATGTAAAAAGCATTTTACCATCTCACAACTTAAAGTATGAGAATAATTTTCACTATAAATGACAAAAGAGGACCTCCATCATAATGAATTTATAAACACTCTACAATAATTTTAATAAGTGATTATTGAATGATGGATGATGTATGTATGTTTACATGATTTGCAATTGTACTTTTAGTAATTTATTAACACAAATACGTCTCACTCATATTTCTTTTTTATGCATTAGTCCTACAGCACTGAAATACCAAAATACATTCAGAAAAAGAAACTGCATCATTTTAGCACATATGAAAGTCAGCTGGTAAAATTCAGTACGTAAAAGAAAACTAAAGGAAAGTATTCCTCCAGGTTAATGTGGCTCTACTTAAGGTAAGACAAAAGAGTTTGAGTTGAAATTACATTTTTACCTAGCACAAATCAGAATTCTTCTTCAAGATATAAATCAAATACATCAATTAGGTAATAAAACTTACCTGCATGAATGAAGTCAATACCATGTTTTAAGAACAGCTTCAGTAGGATCTGATAGTTCATCTGTTACATTAAAAACATACATTCTGATACAATTTTAAGTTATAGAGAAAAACCAAAAATATTAAGAGTAATAAGTACGGAAAACTGGATAAACAGATGTAACAAACCAACTCCTACTCAAAATTGCTAAGCCCTGAAAATTCTTCTGTGTCTATACTTTTCATAGGCTTTTTCCTCAAAAACAGAGTATGATTTGTTTGATGTCACTTCCACTTATGAATATTAAGTCCCCAATTTGTCCTTGCCTCATAATCAATGTAACACGATCATTTCTATGCTTCTTAATTGTGCATGTTTCCCTCAGACTTAAATGTCCTTTGATTCCTTACAGCTACAACCTACACATTGCATTGATCGCTTCTCTGACAATGTTCATTGTTCCCATGCTAAAGACTTGCTTTTCATAACTGGATATTCTTATCTTTATGCAGTGCAGTTATTTCTATAGTTGTGCCCTCTCTCAAGCTCATTGAAAAACAGTTCTAAAAAATGAAGTTCCCCACTTTGGCTTCTCACTGTAAGCTTGTTTACACAAATACATCTAGGTTGTATATATGACGCCTGCAGAAACATCATTCAGCTCGCAGAGTCTGGTAGGAAATGGTGCCCTGTCTTCAGACGCATTGATCAGACAAGAAGGGTGATGTGCTGAGGAATGCCTCTCTGCATTGTTTCTCAGCTGGGTGTATTGTAAATCAATACCTGACTCTGGGAGTTTGAGTGGCTGAAGCTTTCTCTCATCTAGTAGGGCTAGAACTAGCTTTCACACTGGGTCTGCTATTAGTGGAGTAGAGAGTTACAGGACAAAAATTACTAATATTATCATTTATCTTCAAAGTATTTAAGATATTGTCCTGGACACCCCGTGCCAAAATACCAGAAGACGTTATAACTCACTACTATAAACTAAAAATTACTATGCAGAATAAGCATCACAAAACACTTTAACCTCTACTACAGCATTAAAAATAACAATTTAGAACAGCAAGAAGCAGTTCAAATCACAAATGCAAGAGTAGTTTCAGTCATTAAAAAGACAAATGTCTGTTTTTGAATGAGAAGAATAGCTGAAAGTATTTTAGTCATTAATCAAAAACTTGTTAAAATGGGTAAACTGTTATTTCTCCATCAGAAAAGCTGAGGCTGAAAGAGATGTGGTTTGCCGTTAGTCAGATCTGCCATTATTTGCTATGGTATCCACTATACCATGTTGCTGCTCCTATTTGAGTTTTCATCTTACAGCTGGCTCCACATGAACAGGTGCACATGATACAGAACTTGTAATCTATGAGTTTCAAATCAAGAAAGAACGCAAGATAGAAACCTTTAAAAATATTAAATATTTTATTACTTCATTATTTTCATTAACATAGTTTAACTGCACATTTGGTGTGCACTGAATGATACTTATAGGAACTGCAGATCTCAAGCATCTTTCCATTTTATATTTCTGTACCTATATTTGAGAATGGTTTCTTGGCAAAATAATCACTAAATGTACACTACAATTACATTTTTAACCACATAGTTCAGTACTTTATTTGATAAAGTAAATGTAGCCTGCTATTTAGTAGATGATTTAGTCTTCAGGAAAGTACCAGAAGTGGCTAAGAATTTGAATGACTGACTTGCTGCAAAATTTGTTCTCATTTATGCTGGTTTTAAGTATATAGCTATACTTCCAAAATTTCTGATTAATCGTTTTCTGTTTTTAAATATCACATGGTATCCAGTGATATTCCCTTAGTTCTGCTATTTTTTAACTTTGTTATCACCTGCGATATACATTTTGTCTGTTTTCTCAGTACACTTAATAGCATTAAATTCATTAATTTTTAAATGTTCTGGGCTGCTGAACATTTAAAGTCTCTGCACATAGTATTTTCGTATTTATTTTAAAGAAGCATATTTCTCTAATTTTTCTTCTTAAGTAACCATAGGATTAAAAAAACCAGAAAACTCCCAAATCCTAATACCACTAGATTTCATAGTCTATAATTTTGCCACTTCTAGCTTTTGACTGGAATATTTATTATATCTTTACATTCCTATATTTTCAAAAAAAAACCGCAAGTTAACATCCTGAACATATATTGTAGGGTTAGAATATAAAATATTAAATGACTGGACACTCACCAGCACCTCAAAAGAAAAAAAAGGTGAAATCTTTGCTTTTAAATAAAAGTCAGTGTGGCTAACAGTCTTCATTCAGTGGCTTTCAAACCACTGCTGCTGCAGAAATACTAATTCCCAAGCTCTGCCTTTCTTTGCAAATCTGAGGCTTTTTACAATAAGGCATTGCTCAAAGGGTGTGGCAGAGGCAGCAGATGCTGTTGCTGCTCATAGTTAACCATTTAATAGCAAAACCTATTTCATTGCTTCTAGGAATTTTAAAATTTTTTTTCCCCCTTGATGCAATTGAAAATATCATGTACGGCCTTTTTAGATCTCAAAACAAGGTAAACACTGGCGGAAATAAATGAGTGGGGAATCTTTTATATACAAAGCTCAGTTCAGCTGAATCTCTTAAATCCAACTGATCATTTGGAATTATGCATTACAGCTTATTATTCTGAGATACTGCCTTCTTTTTATGCCTAAATCCTTATAATTACCAATATTATGTTTTAATTCATGCTTTCTGGGCTAAGATGTTCCATATCTACACAGAATGCTCTTACAAGTTATGAAGTATCTATGTGAAACTCCCAGTGGACGCTAGTGCTCACCAAGACTATTGGTCTGAATTCANCTCACCAAGACTATTGGTCTGATTCAGGCTTCTTGCAAATCCCTGGACATCTTCTGGCAGTGAACATAGAACCTTACCTCTGCCCAGCATCAGCTGTGTGGACTATCACAAGGGCAAATATGGATTGATTGGATGGATGGATGAGGCAGGTAAATATGCCTGCAACCCACCCACACAGGAAATCAACACACCTTTCCATGTCATCGAGATTTAACTCATTTTTAGCAATTCTTTCTGTGGGCTTGCCAGCTGGGTCACCCTGCAGCCAGCTCCCTCCACAGGGAAACAGTGCAAGCAGAAAGCAAATCTGAGCTTTAGCCTTGGTCTTAGCGTTGTTTCAGTAAAACAATTGAGATGTAATCACAGGATTACAGTTGTCATGTTTGTGAATGGGAGCCGACCAAGAAAACTGATTCTGGTAAGTAGGATAATAACTAAACAGCAAATTAGTGGATGGATTTTGATGAGCTGATGGGGATGACCAGGTGGTCTCCTGATGCAGGAGTTGGGAGTAGTAAAAGCAAGAGGTTTGCCTTGACCATTTTGAGAAAAGCCTTGTGTGTGAGACAGGTTAAATGACAGACCAAACCACCAAAATTAAGCTAAGAGTTACTAGGAAATTCATAGAAGTAGTAATGGAGGAGTGGTTTAGTACTTTTACTTTTCGTTTTATCTCTTTTACTCTGTTCATACAGCATAACTGTATCAAGGACTTCTGCAAAGTCTCTGTGTCACCTGCTTCAAATGCTGCTTTTCGGCATCAAATGCTTCAGTAGCTGCTTTTCTAAGTGGTGAGCTGCACACTGCTGTCAGAATTGTGAAGCTCTGGGATGAATCTGTTAAGACATGATGAGTGTGGGAATATGCACTTGTGCTGGGATTTTAGGATGGCTGCTGAACCATAGGTGCCATTTGTAGGAAAGTTAGTCTTTGCCTAGGAGATGTGTCAGAGAGACTTATCAAGGCAACGTGTAACCTATGGGGAATACATCACCTCCATTACAAAAGGCAGAGATATGGAAACTAGCTCTAATGTGCTTGCATGCTTGAAGTACTAGCAGCAATAATTCATGGATGTTAGGCCAAATTACTTTATCTAATATTCAGTAGAGTAAATTAACTGTGCAACTATACTACCTCTAGGGCACAAGGTGCCAGGGCTTGAGCACTGTCAGGTCTCCAGGCTACAGTCATGTATAGCCATGCCTGGACACAAGATTGAGACATGGTGGCCTCATGAATGTTCACTTAATGAGAACTTGTGCAAAATGACATTGGACTAACATTGCTAATTCAAATTTTGTTGAAAAATCAGTCCAAAGCTAATTAGGAAATAGCTGAGAGTTGTTTACTTGTTTATTTTTGACCAGGTCTGTGTTTTGAAAGAAGTTTCTTTACAGCACTGATGTTACTTTTTTATTCATTATAATAAATTTTGAGAGCTATCTGTATATATAAAATAGTTTATGAAGTTAAATAAGTTGTATCTGCAAGAACAGATACTAATTATGCTACTGTAAAGAGAAATTGACAATCTCCTAGTAATAAACTATTTCTCACACATTATTAGCAAATTATTAATAAGTTGAAAGCATCCTACTTATAGGAGGATGCTGTTGGTAAAAATGACTACTTTTTTATGAGTTCAGAATCACAAAACTCCAGAGGGACATGTGGGGACAACTGTAGATGTGTGTCCTTAGCAGGATCAGAAGCGTGCAGTAAAAAGGATACATCGCCTTGCCCACATAAACAGCAATAAAAAATAAACAGCATGTGCTTATAGGTATATGTTATGTTACATGTGTTACATGTTACATGACATTAGCATATAGCATACAAATTATTTTGACAAACACTTGATCACGTGTAGCCCAAAGAGAGTATTTGTTGCATCTCATAAAACCTAAGATAGGCTGACAGCTGCAGAAGGGGATGATGAACACAGGAGCTATATAGAGGTGCAGTGGCAGTAGCGCTTCCTAGGCTGCAGTGTTGGTTTGTGGTTTGAGCATCTCCCATTCCTTGAGCACTCCTTCCTTTCAAAGACAATTTATGAGATGGATCCCTCACTTTGGATGCTGCATTGCACTGACTTAGCACTGCCCTGTTTCTAAAACAGAGCGGTGGGGCTGTTACTGCTTCCTCTGCCTCCTCTCTGCACCATGCACAAGCACGTGCTGAAACATGCCTTCACCGCACAGTGGGTGAAAGCAAGGGGATAAAAGTATGAAAACTTGTTTCTAATATTTATTTGGAGAAAGCTGAAACTCATTTCTTCTAGCCTTCATATGGTGTCTGGGTTTCCTGTGCATTACAAAATGTATTTACAAGTTTCTGCAGTTTGGGGGTTTTTATCACTTCATAGCAGTACCATAATTTTACTTGCAAATCAGCAATTCTTCTGGTTTCCTTAATTACAATTGATTTCTTCCCATTATCTTGTGTGTTAAATATGTTCCTGTTGTCCCCACATCCACTTCCTTAACTCAGGGGAACCTCAGGAGTGAAATCAATGCTTGCTGTTCTGTCTGTTTGCAAGAAAAATACACACATAACTAAAACTGTGAGAAAGTTTTGAAAATGTAAATATTTTTGTTATTACGTGTTTAAGGCTTCTGGTTATGATGTCAAACTGGCCCCTCCATTGATCACGTGAGATAGGAAGTACCAGAATGCTGTTAATGGAGTTAAGCAACCCAGAAAAGTCATAATTTAGTAACTTTTTTGAGTATGGAGATGTGTTGGAGTTTGTTAGCTCTGGAAATTTGACATCATTCCACGGTACGGAGCAATCTGTTTTCCATCAGCTTTTATTTCTTTTTTCCCAAGTGTGGCAATATGCCAAAACCAGAACTTAAATCTTGTCTTAAATTCAATTTTACTTTAATGTAAAATGAATCAGTAGCATTATATAATTTACACTGCATAGCTTACATTGCTTTGGCCTTTTTTTTAACCGAAGAAAGGTGCTGTTATGCTTGCTAAGGTAAATGGAAACAGATGTTTCAGACATTGCTTGAGAAAATTAATCTTGAGTTAGTAATGTAGATTGCCAATAGAAGGGATCCCTGCTCTTATCAAATGAAAGAAAGCAGAAAGGTTGCTATTCTGTGCTGCAGTCATTTGCTGCACAAGATACACTGCAGGAGCACAGTAAGCATGGAATTCATTCAGCTTGGTAGCAGTCCAGTAGTTCTAACCAATTAAATGCATTTGCTCAGATGGAGTAGTAATGCAGATGTATTGTGACTTCTCCTGTTAAAATACTTTTTTGCTTTCTATGGAACTGCATAACTAATTTTGTTTTTTCAGCTTTCTAAAATAGAAATGACTTGGTTGCAGTTAATGGAATTAAGCTAGCAAAGCAGTAAGCAGAAGCAAGCTATTTATTTTTAATCTAAAGCAAAGCATATTAGCTGTATTTTGGTTTAGAGATACATTAGTTAAATTTAAAACTGTAATGAGAATAGCAATCTCAACAATACATACATATATATAACTAATGGTGATAAATAAAATGCTGTGTCCACATCATGTGGTCTTCTGATTTACTCTAACCGAGAAACAAGGATAGAACTAAGAATCTAGGTATTAGGGGGAAAAAAGGCTGCAGCTACACAAAAGTCTGCTTTGGCTGCAGCGGACAACAGTTCCTAATACAGATAGCTCACAGGGAGCATTCTTGTTTTCCCAACTTGGGGGTCTTGCTTGGTCAGTTATTTTGTTTGGGGACTGCTGGCTTGTTTTATTTTGTTTTATTTTTCAAAACTGAGGCTTATATTTTCTTCCTGAATTGAAGAAATTAATTGGGAGTGAAAACTAGAACTAAACCCTCTTTTCCCATAGGTATTCCTAATTTTTTTCTTCTTAGCTATGAATACACCTCCAGCGATTTTCAACTGACTCTTCTCAAGTGAATTTATTAGATAGAATAGAGAAATAGCTCAAGGAACAGAGATCAGAAGCCATGATTGCCTTTCCAAATGAAGGCTTACCATTAAGATGCCAAGTTCTTTTTTTCTTATGGGCTTTCCTTCTATCCCATTAATCTTGATATTCCTGTATAGTGATGGCAGAGCACTGCAAAGAGAGATCAGATGGTCTGTTGCCCGTGGTAGTGCAAGAGTTTTGCTGATTGATGGAAAATGTGGCTCTAAATTCCCTGGAGCTGATGAGGGAGTTTAGCATAGATAGTCATGTAATGAGATGTAAGCTAAGCAATTATACAACAGTGTGGATATCATAGACATTAGCTATATTTCCTCTCTCTCTCTCTTCTGCTTTCTAGCTGTTGGGCAGACTAGACTGGGGCACTAAACTGCCTTCCTAAATCACATAGCTATCCATGGTTGTTTGCAACTCCGTGGCAAACCAATAGTCATCTTCCCCTCATCACACCCCTTCGGTGACTCTTTCCCTGTGCCAATAACCTTGCTTGTGTATCAGCTTAGGTAATGGAAATATCTAGCTGCAAAGCATAGACTTTCACTTGAGCTAGTTTATACTATTTGATTGCTTCCAATATTTCAGGTAATTCATTTATAGCTCAGTGCAAATGTATGTACCCTGTTCTGATGTCTGCAGCATTAATGTACCTACCCTTTATTTAAAATTAATATGCATTAAATAAATATAGTTAGCCAAATCCAAGTAATCTAATGCAAGCAAGTCCTTGTGCCCAGATCTGCATTATCCATGCCGAGAGGGAACATCAAGAAGATGGTGAAAAAAGATATGGCAGAATCCTATTATCAGTCTTGTAATATGCATGTTTCCCTTATAAAGTTGCCCATGAGAATTAAATTTAATTTTATATATGAGCTACAGGGAGTCATAAATAGTTGCATAGTCCCAGTATTCTAATCTGATTTCTGTTCTTCTGCCAAATGCGTTGCTTTGGATATCCTACCTACCTACCTTTGCTACCTGTAGTAGCCCTAAAATAGAGACAAACAGGCCAGACACAGGCTTAGTTTGGTGAAGAAAGGAACAGGAGTTTCTCCTTAGCTAAGGCCTCACATACAAAATGGCAGTAGTTGGCCATACCTTCCTTTCTCTCCTCCCTCAAATCCACACTTTGAGGAAGGTGATTTATATTTATTCTGTATTCTGAAGACAAGAATCATATTGAGTAGCTGATAAATCAAAAATAATGAAAAACTGTGACAATAAACAATAAGAAGTAATATAATATGGAGATTTGGGCTCTGAGTTTACATGTAGATTCACTGATTTATCTTTATTTTGTAGTAGCTGTGGTCTGTTAGTTGTGCCATTGATCAGCCAGGTGGCATTCCCTGTGCATATCACTCATGACCTCACTAATACCTAGTTAGTCTCTTTATAAAAATGAAGTTACCAATGTTACATCATTGCATCTAGAGCACTTCAAACATATTAATACTACTGTTTACTACTCTGATGCTTTTTCAAAATAGTAAGATACATGATTTTTAATAGAACTGATTTGTTAGTTTAAGCCAAAAGCAAAAACATTATGTGTGCCACAGGGCAAGGGCAAAGCGAAGGGCAAAGATTAAATTCTGCTTACTCTAGCAGAATTCTCTTGCCTGAGTTTTCCCTTAGCAATCGGCTTCACAGTGCTGGAAAGTACAAGGAAACAGCAATCTGTACAGACATTTAAGGGTGCCTTCCTGAAATTCAAAGGGAAATTAACTGGACAGTGAAAACAGTCTAGTTTCATTTGCTAATTTCTTAATGTTTGATTTGATTTAGTGTCGTTTTTATTTTCTGTTAGTGGTAAGAGATGACTTATTTCTTATAGTGCTAAGTGTAACAAATCATATTTTGTGATGTATATAACGAAGAGTCCTGTGAGTCATGAATTCTGCAAGTAGTGGCGCAAAAGAATGTGCAGTGTATTTGTTGAAAGATTCATGTGCATTCCCTTTTTCACTCATCTTTCCACTTCATCTTGGACACACATTCACATCCAGCAAACCAGAGATGCACTCAGATTGCACCACGTCGCAGTGTACAAGTCTAGTCTCAAAGGCCTTTCACCAAATTGAGAAATCGGAGAATAAAAAGAAAGAAAAAAGTGGGGCGGGGGAAGCATAAGTATTAATTCACCACTACTTCCAATGTATGCAAAGTTTTACCTTCAAAAGTAAAGAACATAAATTATTCTCAAGTTATTCTCTAGAGCATATTCTCTAATTCATGCCTGTCATATGTTTGTCTGTGTGTGACATGACTAGGTCAACAGAAGAGCAAAAATACCATTCTAGTCCACTCACCGTGTCTGTACATTAGAAACATGTTCACATCAATCAGCACCTGCAGGGTTAACCATAGAAGAAACTGAACATCTGTGTAGTATGTTCTAGAAAACACGGCACGTGGCATAATTGCTATATGCCAAACCTGAGAAGCTATAGCTTTTTTAAGTTAATCATATTGCCATGCTGATGGAGTAAAATTAAATGCTGACTAATATTAAAATTTGCTGAGAATCCTGGCACCTGAAGGGTGGAGGGAGAGGCAGGAAAAAGCAGCCCCACCAGGTTTGCTTTCAGCATTCAGATATAAAGGTGATCATGGAAGGCTTTATATAGATGTTTGTGTAGGTGAAAGTATAAAGTTGAACCAAAGAAGCATTGTTGGAACTGATCAGTTATGATCAAATTTCTAGCATGTAGGGTCTAATGGAATTTCAGCATCTCAATATTCATTATATTCTTCGGCAAATGGAAGCTAGATTTTAATTCATGGGTGTTGTCACAGATGATCAAACATCAAAGCATGTTACTGGTTTAGATTTAAGCATACAGATAACATAAAGAAATTAGCTTGCTACAGTTTAGGTATTTGCAGCACTGCAGTTCTATATGTATGCTAAGGTCCTCCTGACCAGACTCTCCAGAAACTCTTGTCACTATTTGTTATGAAGGCATGAAGACTATGAAAACTAACAGGAAACCAGATGCTTATCAGGTTAGGAAATAACCTTCTTGTTCAAACCTATCTCTTTTTCAGAGAGTTATGTATCATCTAACTGACTTCTTCAAAGGCGTGTGCAACTGATTTTGAGCCACTGTTAGACAAGGCACAATCTCTCTATTTGCCAACATATCCCTTTATTTTGCCTAGAAGATTTATTTAGGTGAAATATGAAGAAATTCTAGAAATTTGCAGAAATTTTGTGGATATTTGACAGCTTGAGTTATTCTCTAAGTATGTGTAGATCTACAGCTATGCAAGGTGTACAGTAGATCACATCCATCAGGGAAGTGCTGAACCAATTGCATGTATATTGCCCAGATGGTCAGTGTTGTGTATAGCTAAGAGTAGTTCGGCATAGCTAATAGCGTAGTTCTGGATGCTTCAGACTTAATATATATGGGCAGATCGACTGCGCATTTTGCAATTACACAGATGCAGCTGAATAACTTCAAACTTATTCTGCATGTGGTTTACAGGTGTTGCATGCACACAGAGTATATTGAGTGTGCTCTGGACTTATCTGGCTTACAACAATGTATACTACAAAGTATATATGAATAAATTTTGCCTGGGAAATTTCAGAAGAAAGAGAATGATTCTATTCTCAAATGTTCTGAGTACCTTATTTTCCAAAGTTTGAAATGTTTTGCCTACTGATACACTGCTTATAAGAAAGTCAGTCAGACACAACTGGAGATGAAGAAGGAAAAAAAAAATCTCATTCACTCTAGAAGGAGAGTAGGAAAGAACTTACTAAGAAATCTGAATTTTGTGTATTCTTGTATTCTTTCCTCTATTGAATTTCCAGTGCTGTGCTAAAGAAAAAAAAAAGAAGTCTATTTGGATCATTCAAGCAATCTGTAGTTATTCAAATAATATTTAATAAATCACTTGATAGAAATCAGAAGATCAGAAGGGTATCAGTTGATTAACTGGACTGGTATCAATCATTATCCATCCCCTACACAGATAAGTGAGAATAAATTCATCGACTGTAATAAAGGAAATACAAACCTTTCAGTTAACCACTGTGATATGGCAGATGAAAGTGATTTGGGATTAAGAGAATGTTGAATTCAGTATGTATTTAATATTGACTTTTAAATTTGTAGAAGAGTTCTATTTGCAATTCTGAAGACTTACAATCATGGAAATGCCTGAAGAAAATGAAAATGTATCTGTAATATCATCCTCTAATCTGTTAAGTAGAGGATAAGAAGTATTTAATCTTCATAAAGTCTCCTGAAACATTTTGTTAAATACAGCCTACATAGATTTAGGCACATTGAAAGGTATGTATCTGGCTTGCTCCATGTACATTTGAACAGACCTGAGAACATTCTACGATTAGTTATAGACAAATAACGTAATGCTTCTTTCTACAGAAAAAACACAGGTATTACTAGAAAAGCCCACAGCATTTGCTGTTGTTAAGCTTGGTAATTTAATGTTTTTAAGCTTGCTGTTTTTAAGCTTGGTCATAGTAGCTGAATCAACTGTTTTTGCAACGTAACTAATGGCTATGAAGTAGCTTGTTTCTGTGCACCTGCAGGCAAATCCTGCAGCCTTACCTCCTTGTTCTGCATGCCAGTTCAGGACACTCAGCTGAACTAAAAGGTGGTCCTGACAGAGCACCATAGTGTTTCAGAGCTCATCTTTGCTGACTGCTTGCTCGCTGTCCATTCCCTTCCTCTTCAAAACACGAGATTGTCCAGCACCTCCCTCCCGCTGTGCCTCGACTTGGCTTGCCGTGCCCCCGCTGGCCACCATGGCAGGGAACACCGAGTGCTGGCTTTTCGGACAATGAAGGGAGTTTTCAAAGGAAAAATGGCAAAGGGGAAAACCAACCTCCTGGGTCTCACAAGGAGGAAGAGAGGGAAAGGCAGAGATGGCTGTGTAGCCTCATTTGCTGGTGCCCGTGGGGATTATACCTATGATGAGAGAAAAGGCACAGAAGTGGTCTCTAGCCCTTCCTTTGCCAAATGAACTGGGCAGAGAGCCTGATCTTGAGTCTCTGTGTCTCCCTGAAGCCCACAGAGCAAGTAGTATCCACCTACAGCTATTTGAATAGTGGCTTAGTACAAAATCTGTTTCCCAAATTGTGGTGCCACATACGGGGATCACTTTGGGGATCAGCAAGGAGAGTGGTGTGGCTAGTAGTTTTTTCTCCTTTCCCAGTATCCACAAAGTGTGACTGAACATCAAGAAATAATGTCAGCGTTCAAACTGTGAGTTTATAACTGTTCAGTAGTTAAGAGACTGAAAAGTCAATTCCCAGCAGTAAACAGAACCTTGAAATGGGGAGCTGGGGGATGTCTGGAGGATGCTTTCTATGTGGAGAAAGAAAAGATTTTAAATCCTTGTTGGTTGAGGTGCATTTTCTTATATGCTTTTTCCCCCTAATGGGGGGAGAACAGGATGATTCCAATTCCTTTCAGGATTAGAAAGAAGGGAAACCTTTAGAGAACTGTTTTCAGCATGAGCCTACACTCTGCATGGGTCAATAGTTTGTGTTTTGGTCGGAGATTAGCTCCCTTTAGTTTGTTACAATGAGAAATCTGCCACCTCAGTTCTTTAGAATTCATTCCTCTGATTATAGGTGATGATGCTATACATCTGGGTGAAATATGTTTTTTATATTTTTCTGAAAAATCAAGAAAACTGGGGTTATAGAACCCATAAGCACTTTGACACCTCTTTCTTATTTTATCCACTATATTCCACTACTTAATACATATATGCACTTAAGGTGTCTGTGCTCACCGTGGCATTAATGATCTAGAGGATTTGAGGTTTATTACTTAATATATTTTAGTGACCTTCTCTTTCACTTCCCAGCTATGTTTTTCTTTCTTCTCCCTTTATTTCTCATCTAATTTCTTACTCTCCTTATTGACTTTTCTTTAACAGAAAGTTTAACCCTATCTGTATTTGCTTCCCCTCCTGCTCCTTTCCCAGTATTCTGTTCTTCCACCTACTTTTCTATTTTTCTTTGTTTTCATCTCTGCATGTTTATACTCCTAATCTTTCAGTCTTCCTATTTTTTTTCTTTTCACATTCTTTGCTTTCTCCCCTAATTCTTTCTACATTCATTTATAGTCTACTCTTGTTCCCATTTTTTACTCTTTCCTTATCTTTTTCAGCTTCTTTCTGTAGTTCCTGTTTTTTGGTCACCTTTTCATTTGTTTTAATATGTTTTCCCCCAGCCATTTCTTGTATTCTTACTTCTCTATCGTTCCATCTCTCTAGCTTCTAGCTTACTTCAATGACTACTGACCTGCATTGACCCTTAAGTCTCCTGAAAGGCTGACTGATCATTTTGCAAGGACTCCAGCAGTGGGTGGAGACTGCAAATATCTGTTTACATTTAGGCATGAGGGATATATTTTGTGCCCAAATACATATTTTATCTGTATGTCTGATGTCATCAGAAAATTATTGAGCAGCATGAAAGATGCCAGATTTCTAGTTTTAACTGGAGTTCAGTTTTTTGGGGTTTTTTTTTTTGGGGGGGGAGGGCAGCAATATGTAAATAAATATGTATATTAGAATACTTCCAGAATTATCCAGTTACAGCTATTGAATAAAGAACCAGATATATAGTAACAGTTAAATTGAAATAAAAATAGGTCATTTCATTATCTAGAATAACTACCTGTACAAAACCTTACTTGGAAACAGTACTTTACTACCTCATAATACACAGAGTTGATTTTTATTTGTTTAATAGAAATTCTCATTCTACAGTGCTTGTTTTCTGATACTCTTGCTGAACTCAGTGGAAATTTCTGCATTAGGTCTGATGAACTGTGCTATTTATAGTTACCAATATAATCCTGATTGATTCCAGAGGAGTGTGAGGTGATTTTAAGATAATTAGAGTTATGAGGAAAGAATGTATCTGATGGTTCCTAAGCATCATGCTTTTGCTTATTTGGAGTAAAAAGAATTGAGAGTAAGTAGAGTTGAGAAATTATTGCAGTTTATATAACTAACATAAGAACGATGTAAGTGCCTCTTACAAAGGTCAAATCACCAACTAAACTGCTTCTTTTATTTTTCTTCACATAATTTTCATTATTGTGTATTTGAAAATTGCAACATAGCATAAAAAAAGCCTTTAAAAATAAATGTTATATCTTTCTTACTCGGTGATTTTAACAGGCTTGTTTGAATTTTATTTTCTGCTTTCTTTTAGTATTTTCCTATGCAGAAGAATAAATGGTAATTAAAATGTGCAGGATGAAAAGATGGAGCAGTCAGTGCTTGTACCACCAGGACCAGACAGCTTCCAATACTTCACTAGAGAGTCTCTTGCAGCTATTGAACAACGCATTGCTGCAGAAAAAGCTAAGAATTCTAAACAAGATCGTAAAGACAATGATGATGAAAATGGGCCAAAGCCAAACAGTGATTTGGAGGCAGGAAAAACACTTCCGTTTATATATGGCGACATACCTCCAGGAATGGTGTCTGAGCCCTTGGAAGACATGGACCCATATTACATCAATAAAAAAGTAAGTCTAATATCAATCCCGTTCATATGCCACCATTATCATGTTCATTTCATTTCCGTGCAGTGGGTAATATAGTTTGTTACTTCAGTCTGTTAATTTGCAGCCGTGTGGGAAAATGTCATTCTAGTAAAACCATTGAGCATTGCTAAAAGGACTAGGTGTGCAACAAGAGCAGAAAATGTTTGATGCCACTGACACATATGCATTCTACCTTCCAGAAAGTTAGTAAATAAATATTTAATATCTTCTAGTTATAAAAAGTTGATTTAGCTGATGTATGTTCTTAGAACACATTTACCCTTGTATGCCTTGGCACACTGGCCCTCCTGCTTTATATAAGGAGGAATTTTACAGTAATATTATTTTTAGAATTAAATTAATAAAATTGGCAATCAATGTAACATTATGGCTGATCGTATAATATGGTTGTACAATGGATGTAGCAGGGTATAAATAAATAGTGTGAAAATCCAGGCTTCTATTCACTGCACTCTCAATCATTAGCAAAGTGCCCACTGTCCTCTGTGGTACAGGACAGAACCCATCATCTTCAATGGTTACTAACCTTTCATCCTTTTCTTTTAATTTACATCAAAAATTATGGCTGAATATGACTGAATTTATATCAAAGAAACATTTATATTGAAGCTGAAATATAGTATGTTGTCTTTGATTATAAGCAATATATAATACCTATAGAAACGTGTATGCATAATAGATTGCATACTTTGCAAACTTTAAAAAAGTGAAGATGTATAGAAACCGAGTACAGCAACACACACTTTCTCTAAGGTTCTTCAGATTTAAAACAGACAGGATGAACCAATGCATAGCACATTTTGTTCCCAGAAATCTGCTTTGGTAGCAAATTCTTAGGAAATTTATGGCTTCAATATGGCTTCAACACACGGGTAAGCAGAAACTATCGTAAAGAGAGTGTAAAACTGATTTAAAAGTTTTTGGTGGAACTGGCCTTGAACTGCCCTGGAATCCTTTCAGGACGATTCTGTTGCACAGCCCAGATACAGCAGAAAAGGTTCACAGTTTATAATGATAGGTAGCTTGGGTGATACTTTAATTATGAGATAGTGTGATTATGAAAACTCTATAAATACCAAGACAGGAGTTATTTTGATTATCACAAAGTGCTGTGTTTTAAGTGTCTTAGCTTGCTAAATTTCATGTGATTTATGAGTCCTATTTTGACAAGAGAGAAAATACTATGTGAAAGAACAATATTTTTATCTTTATTATTTGATGCCTCTGACAGAGCCTTCATCTGCCATTCAGTGTATGAAGATTTATCTTTAAATCACAGTTCTACTTTTACAAAGATAAAAGATGTGTTTCTATAAAAGCAGGCATTGTAGAGTTCTGTACTAATTGTGTCTGTTTATGATACAGTCACATGTAATTATATCCCTACCTGCCCACAGGTCATCCTGGACCTTTATAGTCAAATCAGTCTGCCTTTTGTGTCTTACAGTGAAAACAGATACATGATAGGTATGACTTACAGGTGCACTTCTAGAGCCCTTACAAATGGAAGACCCTTTCAGTCCCTTCCCTTCACAGAGGGAGCTGAAAACTTATGACATCAGCCAGGTCTGATTGATAGAGTTGCTAGAAATGGAGTGAAACCAGCTGAACATATGCAACCAAGTTTCTGTACTATTTTAAAGGAGGAATCTTTTTATTTGCACACTAAATAGTTTTTACAGGCAAGTCACATACCCGCTGGGAGTCTCTTCTTTGTGCTGAAGTCCGCACATCCTCTCTATGCACGTGCTTTAATCTTCGACAGGACAGAAATAGAAACAGCCCTGTCAGTCAAAGACAAGAAAAAAATTTCTCACACACTACAGTTCTCTCCAATTTCTCTTTCTTCAGTAGGAGGAAAAATAGACTTTCCTAACAGAAATTCCAACATCTATTTCAATTTTGCATCAGTAATTTGACTTTAAAATATCTAATTCCTAGATTTTCTTATTTATCTGTCTGTGAATTCTGGAAAGACTTTTATCTTGTTTCACTTGTCTTTTGAGAGTATTTGTAGCAGTTGATGCTCCTGCAAGTCTCAGAAGGAGAAATAGTTTGAGAAAAGCCTGAAGCAGAAGGGAACATCTCCAGGAAGAAGCAAAGACCATTTAATGCTCAGTGCATTTTCCTCTGTACCATTTAACATTTCCGGTCTCTCTTTATCCCACTCTGAATTCCACCTTGTAAAGGCAAGGAGTCCATCAGCACACCCTATGCCAATGTAATGGTCTGACAACTGCTGTACAAGAGATTTTACATTTCTGCCTGGGGAAGCATCTATCTGAAATGATATGGATCTAATGAAAAACACAAGAATGAAGGAAAATACTTATTTGCAAGAAAAGGTTAGGACAAGCGTATGGATTAGCAGATGCCACTGTTGCTTCAAACCTCTATTAAGATCTCTGCATAAACTATACCTGATTTATTGACAGAAACTATATCAGTTTGGCTTCCAAACTTTCAAATAGGGAATAGAAATGGTTGCCTACAGCATTGATCAAATGCTGCCAGTGAACATGGTCACAGTGTTTATTCAGGAAACCTGTACAAGAATTTTAGAAATATGTTTTTTATTCCAAATTTGGGTTGTGAGTGAAATCATCCATTATTTGCCTCATATGCTAGTATTGCATCCCACTTTCTGAGGGTTTTTTCCCTATTTTCGTAGCAAGGTTGAACAAGTTCATGGTATTTTTGCAGGCACTGAATGTTGAAACATCATCTGGAGTGTTTTACATTTCATCTTTGGGACTTTTTTTTCTAAGCAATAGGTTTGTGCATGCCATGATTTGATACAGTTTAATACAGAATAAGGCAGGAATAAATTAATATGTTGAGCTGTGTGAGAGCCTTAATTTGTGGATAAGGTACCCCTGAGATGAAAAGTTAAAAATGGGAAAACCTGTTAAGAGAAACAAAAACAAATAGGTGTGCTAGTTTTATGGTTTTGCAACTGTGCTTCTATGCAAAACCTACAACGAAAGAGGACGTATTCATGCCCAATATTCATCGGAAGTTTAAAGGAAAAGGAAAAAAATTGACAACCACTCTTAGACAACAGAACAGTCCATTATAGCAAATTTTCACACCTGATAGCATTATTGATTTACACTGTATCACTGATAGCCTGAATGCTAGCAACTGTACCCTTGGAACATAATGATTTTATTATAATATAATACAATACCTGTTCTTATATTCTTATGTTTTTATTATAATGAAATGCTGCTGACAGTGGTGGTCAATAATGCCGGTCTTTAGAACTGTGAAGTTTAACATCCTAAATGGTTGCAATGCTCTTTTTTTTTAATCCAAAATTGAGTAAAAATGAACTTGGACTTTAGCCATTTTTTGTGTTCCACTTCTGCGTAAGTGCAAATCTGTGTGTTCCCAGTATAATAGTGACTGCCTGTTCATGCTCAGGCTGCCATCACAAAGGATCAAGGCGGTTCACATCACTCTCTATAGAGAAAGAATCAGCTGGAACCCCCTAAGATCCTGACCTGCAGGCATGCATCAAAATCTGGTCCACTCAGTTTCATACTTTAAGGACTGGCTATTTTCTCTTGAACCTAGGTGGATACATTAAAGAGGAGGAAAAGAATAAGTGGAACTAAATTGGTCTTACTTCACTTTCCTCCTGCTGTAATACAGATGATACGGCATTGTTGATTGCCACTCCATGCCCTGCCTCTTGCCAGAAGGATGTTGAACGATATCTGTCAGAGAAGGTGCCTCCATTTGTCCTTGCACTCGGTAATATCAGTCCCTAATCTGATCATACCACTAGGTCCTGGGATTCCCAGACTTGTCTTGGGTTGCAGAAACAAAAAGATTCTGTAAAATCGCTTTACTTAACTTCATTACATCAGAAAAGGTGAATTCACTAGTGATCTTAGGTATTTTTGATAGCTGTTAAGTGAAAGAATTTTTAACTGAAAAGTTCTAGCAAAGCAAAAAATTGAGGCCTTTTTAGAAAACATGGTTTCAAAAGATAACCAAACAAAAAAAAATGCCAACTTCCAATATGCCATGAGTGTCTTGTTCTAGCTGCCCCTGGGGCATTTCCCAAGAAGCTAAGGATCCAGCTCAACAATATGTCACCTCTTGCCTTTCAGAAGGTCTTATGAAGTTTTAGATGGTGTTTACTTAACTGTAGGAAATAGAAATGCAATGGAGTAGCAGTCAGCCTGCTAAGTGTAGACTTCGAGAAACTAATTTTAAAGCTAACTGGGAGGAAGGAGAGGAGAAATAAGGTTTTGGGAACTCTTTGTCCCAAGAGGTTCATGGAGACTGTATCTTTGTTTGGTGTGGACTCTTCCCTCTTAGCTGCCTCTTCCCAAAATACTACTCCTCCTTCTTTGCCCTTCTAAGAATGCTGTTTCTGGGTTTATATCAAACATGACAGAAGTTACGGAACTGGGATCCAGGTTACAGATGCAAAAGCAGCAAATCAGGGACTTCTCTCTAGGGATTTCTTTGAATTTATATTCACAGTCAAATACTTGGAGTGTGAGCATGTTTCCTGCCTTTAAAAAATGATTAAAGCACTTTATAAAACCTAAGCCCTGAAAAGTATACATAATCCTTCATATACGAACCTTAATCTTACAATTTGTTTAGAATTTATTTAGCTTTTCTCAGTGTATGTCTACTTCGTCCTGGCAGCTTTGGGTACAATACTTCATGTTCATCCACACTGCCTACGCATTGGCTTGCATCTGGGTTGAGACTCGAGTGAGATATAACGGGTTTACCAGGGAGGGAAGCTTACACAGGGGTTGGATATCAGCTGTTATCTGTAATCTTTTTTTATGAAAATTCTCCTTCGGAGATAAGATACAATTTTAGTTCATGTTTAAGGCTAGAAGTCAGAGGGCCAACAAAGTCATTCTGAAGGCCCTAGTCACAAAGATTCCTTGAGTAAAAAATTAAAACTGAGATAGGGAATTTATGTCGTGTTGGTTCTGCTTTTGCAGGGCAGCAGAAAGTAGAACAGCTAAAATAGCAGCAGCTTCCAACTGAAACTGGAGCTGTGCCAGCATGCTGTTATTTTCCATAAGGCACATTAGAAAAGAGATGTATGTTTAATATGCTTGTGTTCAAAGATTTTTTTAAAAATGTAGGTTGACTAAACGTAGGTGGTGTAGTCTTAGATACAAAGTTAGTAGGGAGTGTGATTTTTAATGTATTTAGTCAACTACCTCATAGCTACAAAAGCTGAGAGTGTGAGCTGGAGGCTTCTTAGCTGTGAGTCCTGGGGGCTGGGGACAGACCTGGGAGGAGAAACTCACCTTCCCCCTTGGGATGTGAGGCTTTAAAACATTGTGCCAAAAAATCATTCATCTGCTTGGTAGCTTCAGTATTTCTAATGAAAGCTTCATTTAAGTTCAGGTCATCTGCAGATACGCTTTGAAGGTTGTTGTTATCTGTAATCCATAACTGGAAGTGTAATTTGGAAACATTAGCTCAGGCTTTATACCACTGCCCTCAGTTTCATATGCAGTTTCTCCATGTCTGTGCAGAAGTGGGGAAACTAAATACATGTCTTATACCATTCCTATGCATCTTGAGTTTGTACTCAAGATAATATAAAGTCTCACTATATTAAGAGTTAAGAGTTCCTTACTCTTAAGGGGTTTGGCCTGTGTAAGAAGGTGTGCCATGTAGAGCTATGATGGACAGACAGCTCAGGAAAGAAGCCAGCAAGTGAGTTAGGACGGGGACAGCTTTTCATCAGGAATTGATTCCCGCTTCTCCTCTGCCTCCAGTACCTGGTACCTGTCACAGACTGGTGGAAACCCTCATTTCCACGCCTCTCTCCACTTCCTGGGTGCTCCTAGAGATTTGTATCCGTACTTCATGGTCTATACATACCAAACTTCCCAAATCTAGGTAGACTGAAGAATCATCCTCCTTGAACCTTCTTGGCATATTTTCTCTGTCTTCCAGCCTTCCCAGAAATAGCCTTGTAGTCCACTGGCTTACAGTCTTGAAGTGATGCTCAATGTCACAGAGACCAACATACCCTTTCCCACACTTCCATTGGCATTTTGGTTTACAGCTCACTTCGTCAGCTATGTAACGAAAAACAAGGAGGCTTTATCATATCTTATTTATGAAATACATAACTCTGACAAAACAAAAAAAAAAGCTATTTTTGACATTTCTCTTGGGCAGATTCTTCAATAGTTTTTATTCAGTTTGATTTTAGGCTAAAATCCTTGCATCATCCCTTCCACTGCATGCAGCTTTCTTCTGAGTTACTGAGCCTTCCTTCTGCAGTGTTTTTCATTTTTTCTTGATTGATCTTGCAGTTGAAGAGCACCTTAGTGCCACAAAGAAACCTGACAGTCCACATTTCCTGTGCTTTAGTTTTAGCGCTGTTGCAGCCATGATGGCCTACAGTGGAAGCAAAGCAATGTTTGTAGCGTTTGTTCTCATACCATTTATATTTGGCTCATGGATTTATTTGAGAAAAATAGACAAGCTTTCAGCCTACAGAGTCTTCCACAATTCTCTGAAGTAAGGCCTGCGTGCCTTTAAGTTCCTCTACTTTTAATAGGCTCTTTAGCTGTTAAAATTTAAATTTAACAAGTTCTGTATGTTCTGGGAAAGTTTCACACCTGCAAACCACAATTGTGCAGGGAGGTCATCTGGGATGTATCTCTTGCTGTTCTCTGGTAAGGTGTATTCAGATGCCCACAGTCCTCAGAGATTTACCTAATCATGGCTGTATGTGTTACTGCTATTTCCCTCTCTCCTTAGCGTGAAGACCAAGAAATAGGCTAGAATAAAAAAAATGAACAAATGGGTAGTCTATTAAATCAGTTTCTGTAAGGATTTCTCTTACTAATACATCATTAACATCCACAGGTAAGGTTTCCCTGCTTATGGTATTTGAAACAGGAAGAGAGAGTTTTCCATGGGAAAGCATAAATAAAATTGTAATTATAGTTAGTAATTTCTGCACCTTTTTTACAAGAAACTCATGTAAATGTATCATATTACTCCTCTGAGGTTATTTAATGAAGAAGTATTATAAAAACGTTAAGAAACTGGATGTTCTATATTTAGAGTTGTATTTTCATATGTCAGGCACATCAGGTAAGTACTGGAAACATTTTATTTTAAAAATGAGTCATGAGTTTTGTGTATTAGCTATTCAAAAATACAATTTTGGTGACTGGTCACTAGGAACAGTTTTAAAATTAGTATCTACAGTGAATACATACTTATAAAATGTCTTTTCTTTCTCTTTTTCAGACCTTTATAGTATTGAATAAAGGGAAGGCAATCTTCCGATTCAGTGCCACCTCTGCCCTGTACATTTTAACTCCCTTCAATCCTCTTAGAAAAATAGCTATTAAAATTTTGGTACATTCATATCCTTTTTCAATGGTGGTTCAAAATGTTACACACTGAAATTAAGAAAAATCATAACTCTTTCTGTTTCATTATAAATAACTGTTTTCCTTTTGTAAAGGCTGTTAATTTTATTTTTATTTACACTGGAAGACTTATGGTAAGGTTTTATAAATACTAGAAAATATGTGTATATTATATGGATACATTTTAGCTATTCTGTTGAATTTCAATACTTCTGCTGTGCAAATCTGCAAATCAAGAATCCATCTTGATCAATTTTTCAGAAAAGTTTCTTCAGATTTATTTTAACATTGAAATTTTTTGCGTCCCAAATTCTTTTTTGCACTGTGAAGCCTATTCATAAAATAATTACGTGTTTAAAAAAAAAAATAAATGCAGTTTGTGCTCACAAAGCCCAGAAGAGCTCTCAGTTTTGCAAGCAA
Organism: Himantopus leucocephalus; assembly: GCA_003993805.1. Taxonomy (NCBI): domain Eukaryota; kingdom Metazoa; phylum Chordata; class Aves; order Charadriiformes; family Recurvirostridae; genus Himantopus; species Himantopus leucocephalus. The sequence continues at coordinate 21,616,407 of RSEF01000007.1, forward strand.
TTAGGCAGATATGCAACTGCTCGGGAGCAGCTAGCTCAGGGGTAGGTTTATGTTGCCTTTTAGGGGTCCTTCTGAGGCCACCCTCAAGACCAGCTTTATAGTCTGTGGCAGCAGTGTGCCCAGAAGCCTGGTTCATGCATGCTGAATCTCACATTCCCAAACCTGCCCAGCTGCACCGTAAGCCTCTGCCAAATTTAATCTATTGCCGGAAAGCATAGGCAGCCGTCCTGCAGGCGGTTTGCAAAGCATCTGTATGTGCAGATGGTGGACAGATTGGGGGACGATAACTGATGGTGCACAAAGCAAAGTTTTACACTGGCATGTGGGATTGGTGCCTGATGTCCGTAACAGGTTGATGGGAATTTCTAGCAGGTGAGGTTTTGGTGCACTTTTCTTGCAAAACCCCAGGACTGGGAAAAGTAGTCACCAAATGAAAACTTCAGTGTGACAGTGAGACTTTTAACATTGAACTGTTAGTCAAAGAGTTTATTATTAGAGACTGCTGGCAGAATCTTCTAGGTCTTTGGANCAAATGAAAACTTCAGTGTGACAGTGAGACTTTTAACATTGAACAGTTAGTCAAAGGCAGAAGCTTTACTATTAGAGACTGCTGGCAGAATCTTCTAGGTCTTTGGGAAAAGGAAGAAACAAGGCTGATTGCTGCTGACTCAGATCTTTTTCTCTGATCTCCCTGGAAGTTCAAGTGGTGAGAGAAGGGGAGAAAGGTGTGTGGAGAGGAGTCAGGGAGCATTTGTGGACAGTAGCTAAGGGACCTGAGAGACACCTACAGACACAGTGGTGGTGATGGTGAGAAAACACAGCCAAATACTGACAGATTCAAGCCTCTAATGAATGCTCATCCATTCAAGTTAGAGACTCTGATTTACAATACCTTCCAACCCTGCATCTGTGCTAGTTGTGGGTAATGTTTTTTACTGGTGTACTGATAACTGAGTTTGGTTTGGGTTTTAAGTTCCTCCTAATTGTGTTCAAAGAGTATCCAGCTGGTCTTGATGGCAGTCAGAACAAAAGCAATTCTAATAAACAATATGCAATTCCAATATTTTTCCTTCTGTCTATTCAGTGATTGTAATTTAGCTCTTTTACAGGAGGAGGTTTCTTTTCACTATGCGGACTGATTTCTTTTCCAAACAGCCAAGTATGGGATGAGTTATTTTTATCTTTATATAGAGTAGGGGTTTTTTTGGTTTTCTTTTTTTTATCTTAAGCATAAGAATAGACGCATAGGTTCTCTTTTCTTTTTTTTTTTTTAATTCAGTATAGTACAAACACTGTAAATATGAATGTGTTTAACTAAGAACCACATAATTTGTTCCATAATGCAGTTTAGATTTCGTCTGCTTATGCAAGGTGAGCCACCTGTAAGGAAAAGATTAGGGGGTAATGTTGCTTATTGTTTTTAATAATCCTCTGACTTTTATCGATTAGCTTTACTGCCCTCATGTTTTGAGGTGGGTGTTTGGCATTTTTGCCTTTGTAACAGAACTGTGCCTTTCAGTGTAAAAGATGTGTGTTGAGCACAAAGAAATTGGCACATTTATTGGGAAACCTTCATCTGTATGTCTTCCAAATTCTCTGAACCTCTGTATAGGGTGCTCTGATCACATGTGCTCAGACACATGGTCAGATTTTTCTCCCTCTGCAAAGAAGGTGTGTCTCTTCCCAGTCCTCAGAGACTTTCCCTGCAATTCTTCTTTCTCACTGCTGGTACCTATTGCAATACCACATACAGGAACTGGTAACAGCATGAATTTCTCTCTCATGCTCTGCTGACTCACCTCCTGGTATTCTGCCTTTTTTTTTCCCTTTTGCCAGCCTGACTCGAGTTAAGGTAGAGCATAGAACTGAGGGGGCAACACAAGAGCAATGGGAAATGGACAGACTTTGGCAATGAATAGGAAAGGGTGAAAATGTAAGAAGAGGTGGGGGGTTGAGCAGACAAAGAAAAAAAGGGAGGTGGCAGCGGCTGGAGCTGCGGAGTGCAAGGAGTTACTCAGTGTGGCCTGACTGCCAGCAGGTATCTGTGAAACCAATTGGCAACATTTGTTTTTTCCAATCTTCATCTTCCACCAAGTCCACACAGGCGATAAGAGGCTTCAGCTGCTCCAATAATTGATTAGCTTGGGGCTGTATTGCGCCTCTAACCCTACTGCTTGCCTATATGGGAAGAGCATGAAAAAGACAGTACATTTCCATTAAGAAGTCTTCACATATCAGAATGGTTTACCTATGTGTATAGTTGAATTATTATAGAACATAAGACAGTAAATTAAGGGAACGCTGAGGTTGTAAATCAAACACTTGAAATGTGGGAGAAGAAGGAAGATATGCATAGACATTGAATGGGTCAGTTATGTTTGAGATTCCCATAAGGGAAAACATGGCCAGAGTTTAGATTTCAAAATATGTTAGCCCTTATTGAGCATCTGCTCCCTTTGAGAGTGAACAACACTTATGGCTATGCAGCTTACAGATATGGTGAGTTATGTACAGAGCGAGCGATGTGCAAGGATCTACCTGTGGCCTTTGTTATGAATGATACCTAGCTGTAAACAGATAACACACAGCTCTCCTAAGAAGACATTCCACTACTTTAACTGTTTCATGAGACTACTGAAGCTGCAGCCAGGCATCTCCAAGTTTTTCAACTACAAAAATGGATTCTCTTTATTTAAAGGAATTTCCCAAATATATTAAGTCGGACTCTTTAAAGCTGTCTGTGGACTGTGAGGACAAGCATTGTAAAGCATTTTAATCATTTATCCTAAGCCACTGAACAAAGACTTTTACTGTAAAGAGCTTGTATCACAACATGATCTTCAAAATGAGTTAAGTCACTTAATGAAAGATATCACGATATTCACTGCTTGGTCAGGCATTCAGACAAAGGTCACACACCTGTCTATGGGAATCAGGCAGTTAAATCCTTCCCTGTGATTTGAATGTTTACTTGAAAAGATATGCTCAAATTTGAATTGTTCAGCAGCTGTAAGCAATGATCTTAATGTTTGCACCAATTTTCTGCAAAGTTTAGGATGAGATGTTATTTCTCCTATTCCTCCTTCACCTAGAGTGAAGGGTTGGGGTTCTTTGTTTGTTTGTTTGTTTTGTGGTTGGTTTTTTTGTGTGTGTGTCCATGGCATAAAAATGTACCCCAAACAGCAAACTGCTATATACTTGAATTAAAAAAAAAAATAAATAAAAAAATCCTGGGCTCTTAAATACAAGTTTATTTGTAAATGGCTTTCTTCAGTTTAATCTAGCTTCTTTGCCAGTTATGTTGATGCAACTATTTTTAAGGAACACGTCATTTAGAGAGATGACTAGAGGAAAAATTAGAGTTGAGTGCACCATTTTGCATAAAGGTGTAGCGGTTCTTATTTTTTGCTGCCATCGTGTGGCCATTTTGAGTCAGGGTTTTGTCTAGTGTGGTTGCTTCTGTATTTCCAAATGTTTAAATAATTGAGTTTGCTTTATTGCCATGAAAAAGGAAGGACCGCACTGTTTGTAGATCCAGTGATCTTGTAAACCAAGAACATCGCATTGGGTGTAATGAAGCCCCAGTGGACTGTCCCACCTCCCTACTACAAGCCCCTTTGAGCTGTTAGTCTGGTTTCATAGTCCCAGAATACCTAATTGTTCCTTGCTAAAATATAAATAAAAATTAATTTTCATTCTAACCTTCACCAGTTTTCCAGGCTTTTCAAGCAATTGACCACAAGGTACTATTATGCCATTTTCAAATTATAGTGTTGGTAGAACAAGAGGTGCTTCTTTTGCTGCTAACATGTGTTTTGAGAGAGCCCCAAAATAATATTGGCAAATTATTCACCTTAATCTGTGAGCTTTCTATGGATTTCTGTTTCACTGACTGAAGCATGTACTGCTAAGCGAGTGATAGGGAAACATGGAATACAGTCACTTCAGCAATTAAAAACATTATTCTGTGTTTCGTTCTGTGTTTTTGACAGACTGGCTGTGCTGGGTGCTGGGGTGGTGTGTCCTTTCTCTACAACTCTGACTCGTGGTAAATAGGATAAACTTTTTTTACCTTGCATATATCGTCTGTTGAGTTTCGTACCAAAACTGTAGAAGTGAAAGACTAACACTTATTCAGTCATGTCAGGTACTTAAGTAAAATAGTATTCTTCTGCAAGTTATTGCGGTTTTGGCTGTTACTCAGCACACGTTGCTCCCAGGCGTATGAGATCTGTCTCCTTCGCCTTTCAGTACCAGATGAAAACAAAACATGAGGACATCAACAAGTCAACATCAGAACATCAACAAATCAAGACTAATGTTAAAGTTTAATGTGCTAAAGTGAAAACTACCAGGTTAAGCAAAATACATGTGCAATGCTTACCAAAGTCTAAAAGATTTGTGTAAGTGGCGATATTTTAGTGTATTTCAGATATATGGCTGATGTGATATTGTATGAATTACTATTGTGTTTTCCTTAACTATATCTACATTATTCAGCATGCTTATCATGTGCACTATTTTGACCAACTGTGTATTTATGACCATGAGTAACCCTCCGGACTGGACGAAGAATGTAGAGTAAGTTGCATATGTTATTTAAAGATATCTTTGACTGTTCTTCTAGGAGTCAGCACGCCAGTAACTGCAGTCATGTCTGCTGGCAGGAACTACCATGAGACGCTATTACTATTTCCTCTCTAAACTATGTAGAAATGTTGAATAATTAGTTAAATCTCCTTCTGGTAGAATGACTGGGTAGAAAAAATGAAAGTCGTTTACAGATAGTATTCTACTGAGATTCCACTAGTTTTCTCCCATTTCATGATTTAGCATCTACCCAATGTTCTTACCCCTCCTTTACACCACTGCATCAATAGCAGAACCATGGCCATCTATTTGTACACATCAGTTAAGGACAGCATATAAGCAAAAGTATTCCTAAAGTGAGAATTCAGTGCATGTTTGCATTCTTCCCTTTTTAGAGTTAATACCAGACGGTTTAGATGTTAATGATTCAGACAGTATCCAGTAACTTATGCTCACAACTTTCTTAGTTAACAGTAACGGATCTAGTGTTGCATACTTTTAAACTGAGTGTCACCAATAAATTTTTAATGTATGTCATTTATTTGATGGATTTATGTATTTTGATTTATATACAAGATCAGGACTGCTGTACCTCAACACCATGTCACAACTAATGCATGCAAATACACAAGTTTATATCACGAATATAATGCATTATAGAAGAAATTGCTTGTTCACTGTATTTCTTTTCCAGTTTTGAAATAAAAAACTCTTTCATTTGATCATCAGGTTTCTGTCAGAATACCAATGTAAAATGTTGCTATTTATTTTGGTTAAATTTTCCTATATTTTCCAGGTATACGTTCACTGGAATTTACACGTTTGAGTCACTCATAAAAATCATTGCAAGAGGCTTTTGCTTAGAAGATTTTACTTTTCTTCGAGATCCATGGAACTGGCTTGATTTCACTGTCATTACCTTTGCGTAAGTTTTTGTTTTTTGCTTTTTTCTTTGAAAGTGAAGGGCAAAAGGGCATGAAATTAGTATCGATACATATCAATTTCATTAAATGGAAATTGTTGTATGAATTTACTTTTGTCTAAAACAATTTTCACATTCTAATATGCATATTTTGATGTAAACATAAATACTGCAGAAGCCATTAGTACAGCTAGTATTAGAGAGGCTAATTTCATGTCCTGCATTTTTTTCTCTGAGCAGAAAAGGAGCATCCCTTTGACTTCATTCTCCAAACTTACCAATCTAGTCTAGATAAATTTTAGGCTTTCAAAGTTAAATCACTGCGATTCACTTCAGAGACATTTAATTTAACTGAAGGCTCTGAAAGCATATTAATGCAAGGCAAACTGCAGTGAAAGGTAAACCTCTGACTGTTGCTATTTAATTTTTTGCTAAAAACGCCAAAGAGGTCTTGATGAAAGACCCAAGTAAGTAGCATAAACTTTGCCTAAATTCTGAATAACTGTGATTTAATCCTACAGGTATGTAACAGAATTTGTAAACCTAGGCAATGTTTCAGCTCTTCGAACTTTCAGAGTATTGAGAGCTTTGAAAACTATTTCTGTAATCCCAGGTAAGAAGTAACTGGTGTAAGGTGTTAGGCCCCTCGTACCTCCCAACTGTTCCTTTTTATCCTGTCATTGTGTTTGTGTGTGAACTCCCCTATTACAGATATGTGACAGAGTTTGTGGACCTGGGCAATGTCTCAGCGTTGAGAACATTCAGAGTTCTCCGAGCTTTGAAAACAATATCAGTCATTCCAGGTGAGAGCTAGGTTAAACACTGAGGCTGACTTTAATTCACTGAAACAGAATTAATATTTTTTAAACATAAGTCTTATTTCTTTCACAAAAAAGCAGGAATCGGAAGATATTAGAATTCACTAAAATCTCTGATTCATTGCTTTTTAACATGAGCTCTTTTCTTTTGAAATCAGCCTTTGAGTTTAACAGATTCTTGCATGAGACATTGCAGTACACAGCGTGTGTGGTTTGCATCGTATGATGTCAAGCTTTCTTCTCCACATTCAACGAATATCAGTAACCCTGAAGTTTTCTTACCCATGTGTATCTTACCTACATGATGTTATGTGGTATTTGTTGTGAATATTTGTGTCTAAAAGATAGAACTGTTCAAAATGTTGACTTAGTAAGAAGATGAAGGAATAAGATAATAAAGAATAGCATGGGCATTGCATGGGGGATTTATTATCTTAAAATTCTATGATTTTCCAAACCATCTCCAGTTTTATAGCATTAAATTTTAATCCTATTTATTGTTGAACAGGCTTTTTACTACTGTCTTCTAAATCTAGTATGTTATAAAACTGATAGTAGCAAAGGTTTGGGGCAAGAGGTATTGACAAATAAAAAGAAAGAAGACTTTTATGTGAGATTCATGTACAGCATGAATAAAAAAAGTGTTTCAAAACAAGTGTTTTGAAATATATGCAACTCATTCCATTCACGGTTTCAAATGAACACAAATTTCAGCTATTTATTCATTTTCACAAGTGAAAAAGCTCTTCACAAAAATGTTATTTCACAGACATTACAATCATTTATTTGGGCTTCTGCATGAAATCTATAACTTTACTGGGAGACACTGTCATTTTTATGCTTTAAAAAGTTTTGAACATCAGAATAAAAGTTCCTTTGCATTTGCAGGCTTGAAGACTATCGTGGGAGCCCTAATTCAATCTGTGAAGAAGCTCTCGGACGTTATGATCCTGACTGTGTTTTGTCTGAGTGTATTTGCACTAATAGGGCTGCAGCTGTTCATGGGCAACTTGAGGAATAAATGCCTGCAGTGGCCGCCAGACAATTTTACTCTGGAAACAAACATTACTTCCCAGCTAAACAGCACCATAGGTGAAAATGGTACATTGGTTAATTCAACAGTGACTCCATTTGACTGGAAGGGGTACATTGAAGATGAAAGTAAGTATTGTCAGCATAATTCTTATTGAAGTGATTTGTGGCTGACCCAGTTCTTAGAAATAAGGAGGGGAAGGGATGATACATTTAGTTAAGATGGAGCAGTCAAAGTGTTTTCTCTTTCTCATAGATCTGCTCCAAAGGCAGGCATGGAAAAGGGAACAAGGAACGTGGTCTCTCTGCTTGATACAGCTCTTCTTCTCAGCTCCCTCTGCCAAATTCACATCTCCCATGAGACAGGAGGACGTCCAAAGGAGTTCTTAAAATTTCTTGATAGTCTTAAACATTTTCCGTTCCCATACTCCAAAGCAAGATCTGCACCAGGCTGCTATGTTATTTCTGACAGATGTCAGAGACTTCTGACATTCAGTAAGGACTCCAGTGATGGAGTGCTCGGTATTTTCACCATCTATCTATCCTTGTGCTCCACTATCCTTATTATTAGAAATGGTTTTTTTTTAAGATCTAACAAATTTTCCTGCTGCAATTTAAACTCATTGTTCTTATCAACTTCACCACAGGCATCAAAACCAAATTATTCCCTGTCAGTAATCACTGTCTCTAAGGTATTTAGAGACTATTCTTATGTCACCATGCCCTGTTCTCTCCTCTTTCAATCTTCTTTTTGTATGCTAAGCAACTCAGATCATTAACCCTTTTCTCCTACAATTTATTTTCCAGATTTTGATCTCTCATCTGGACCCTTTCTTTTTCATAAACATCCTTCTAAAAGTGCAGTAGCCACATCTAGGTATTGCTCCCTGACAGGAAGCATACTAAGTAGGAAAGTAAAAGAAGGATTATGTGATAGCATAGTAACTTATACTTCTGTTGTATATATCCTAGGCTAGGACTTGCTATTGTTTACAATTGTAACATCATTACATCCTGTTCAGCTTGTGGTTTACCTGCCTCCTCAATCTTCTACAGACTTTTACCTCATTTAGTTCCCCCTTTGTATTTGCACAGTTCATTGTTCCAGCCTGAACAGCACCCTGTTTTTTCAGGCCATCTCTCCAAATGTCCTGGGTCTTTTAAAGTGTAATTGTTTCCTGATCATTCTTCCATCATCTAGATTAGTTAAAACCTTGAATAGTAGCAATCTCAGACAAACCTCTTCAGAAGTTGTTTTCATGCAACTTTCCCTTTTGATAATTTCCCAAACTGTGATTTTCCAGCCACTTTTGCTGATACAGAGCAGTCTGGTAAACTGAGAATAGATAAAAAGAAATGCATTTCAGTACAGTTAAATGTAAGATTACAAATCTAAGATCCCTAATACTAAAAATCAATGCTGCACAATTCCTGTTGAGACAGGTTCACATGCATAAAGACTGTAGCTGATATAACATCTAACAGTGAAAATTACTGTTGGGGAAAAATAAGAACTGAAGGGGAGAGAGAGGAAGAAAAGGGAAGGGGAAAGGGAGAACTGACTGCTGTAGCCAGCTGTGAAGAGATGTGGTGGGGTCCCCAAGCGAGTCTCCTCCCCTGGTATCCTTTCTAGTGCAGCAGTGATCACTCCATAATACTTTTCCCATAGCAACCATGTGTTTTTCATTAGCAACTTCTCAAACTCCCTACAGGTTGTTCCTGCTTATAGTGCTATTAACACTAATTGGAATGCACTTTGAATCAGGGAGGGTGCTGCATGGCTGGTTGGCTTTTAAACTCATACATGTGTGTTATTAGGTCACCTAACATAAAGGAAAAGCTGCAAGCAAGGAGTAGGAAAAAGGGGGAGAAACAGGGGTGAATCTTACACCAGAGACAATTGCTTCCCATGAGTAATAATGTGTTTGCAGGTATAATGTCATGACAACAACAGCAACATGAAAAACAGCATTAGAACAAAGGAAAAATAGTGCCACAGAGGCTCTAGAAAACACTGCCACAGCAACTTATGTGAAAGGTTGCAGAGTTGCAACTGAGAGGCAGGATATAGAAATGCAATTGGAAAGCCCTTAGCAATAGGGAGGCTAAGGCACTGTGGAGCAGCCAGGACTCTGACAAATTAAGGCTAAAACTCTGCAGCCAAAAAGCTAAACAGTATCCTGTTCGCATAAATAAATTATTGACCAGGAAGGAGGTATTAGCCCTGTATTTAGCTCTACTGCAGTTGCTACTGGAATACTATATAAAGTTCAATTTACATAGAATGTCGAAAAATTGCAGAATGTTCAGAAAAGAGCAGAATGATTAAAGGGTTGGAAAACATGCTTTATACCAAGATAGACCAGGAGCTCAACCTACTTAGCATATCAAAGAGAAGGTTTAAGGGGTGATTTGATCACAGTTGAGAAAAACCTCACGGGGAACAGAAATTTCATCATAGACGTATCTTTGATCTAGGAAGCAAAGATATAACAGGTTCAATAGCTGCAAGTCAAAGCCAGACAAATTTTGAATTGAAGACAGACAGCCTCTAACTGTGATCACACAGCTGATCAATGACTATGATGGACTTCCATCTGAATTTCTTAAATCAAGATGCAATCTTTTTGTGAAACTCACTTTACATGTGAATTCATGGAGAATCCATGCCACAGGGTATAACAAAGTCTTAGCAAAGTCTCCTAATGAAGACTTAGACTTCAAGGTCAAACTTAATTTCCTGTTTTTTTAACAAAGAATCTATAAACTTAAGCTCTGATTTCATTTGATTTAAAGAAGACCTGAAGCTCCCTAAAAAACAAAGCTGAATTGAATTAGTTAGAGAAAGTACTTTATTGAATGGCTACTTGAACCTTTGGTATATTTACACAGGATTTCATATGTATTATGAAATTTATAATGAAATTAGGAGTCTTATTATGAAGTTAATAAGCTTTCGTTGCTTACCAGCATTTTCAAAGAAAAAAATTATCTTCTCACAGCTTCCTGCTCTTTTTGCAGGTGGACAGACAGGATACAGAAATGGTTCTTAAGCCAACTGTGTCACAGGGCAATAAGAAGGGACTTACCTGGAGCTCCGAGCAGTGCAATGGCACTGTCTTTTGTAGGAATTATAAAAGTTCTTATGCCAGTAGTTGTGTATACTATACAAAAAAGGCATGTAAGCCCTAATTTTGCCACTGAGCTCATTTTTGGAAATACAATTTAGAGAGACTTTATGTAAGCACTCCTGGCATTAGTGCGTCAACCACTCTTTTTGTTCGTTTTTCTTTTTCCAAGATAGCAAATCTGATAAACTTAATGCTAGATAAGTTTAAGTTTATCTTGGCAAGCTTGCTTTTTTTCTGGGAAATAACATTGCACAATTTATTTTGTGAAATAACAATTATTCTCAGTCATTACCCTAGGTTTACCCAAACAACTGTAAATTGTCTTGAAGTAAAGTGCTCACCTACCACGGATTTTTTCCCATTTCCCAGTCAAATAGAGGGGAGCCAAAAATATACCTTTGATGTAGTGAGGGACTTTTCACATTACTTTGGTAAAGTGCAGTTCAGAGGTTTGCATCTAGTTAGGGACACATGCTTATACTGCTCAGCTTGTATTCTTATAGAAATTTTCCTATCATGATAATATTTTGAGCATTTGACATGGTTGTATCCGTGCACTTGGAGAAAGCCTGGGTGGCTATGATTTCGTGTGGAGCTGGCAGGTACAGTATCCTTACAGGGCACATCTTGTCTGAACCACAAACTTGAATACAGACCCCATTTTAGCGGTTCAGCTCAGCTGAGGCTGATCAGGACTGACTGCTCCATGTAAACTATATCAAGTCAGGTTTGCATTCTTCCAAACCAGCTGTTATGTTCCAGCATGCTTTAATCATGATTAGCTGACATAATGCAGAATAAGATTTGCTTCATAAGGGTCATCTGTGATCAGCATCATGCCAGCTACCTTTACTATTTACAGCTGTGTTTCAGCACAGTGCAGTTTTCTGCAATGCACACCAGCCCAGAATGACAGCGGCTGCACACAGGGTTGTGCACTTTGCACAGTAGAGAAGATTGTACCCTGTAAGATACACCCTCAGGAAGTTTGCAGATGTCACCAAGTTGGGTGGGAGTGTTGATCTGCTTGAGGGTAGGATG
>RSEF01000007.1:21628040-21638299 GCA_003993805.1 Himantopus leucocephalus
TCAAACATTGGAACAGGCTGCCCAAGGAAGTGGTTGAGTTACCTCCCCCGGAGATATTTAAGACATGTAGATGTGGTGCTCGGGAACGTGGTTTGGTGGTAACTTGGTAGTGTTAGGTTAATGGTTGGACTTGATGATCTTAAAGGTCTCTTCCAACCAAAACAATTCTATGATTCTATGATTCTTTGATTCTAAGATGCAGGTGTATCATAAGACACTGAAATTGAGTCCTTCACAGGGCGTCAGAACAAGGTCTACATGCAGCTTAAAACCTAACTTTTCCAAATGGAGAATTTTGCTCACAGGATGGAGAGATGTAGTTGGCTGGGGTACCACGACCCTTCTGGTGCAAATCAATGTGCAGAGCCAGTAGCTTGTGACACCTCCTCAGACTCAGAATTCATTAGCTTGTGTAGTAAACCTGCTTGGGCAGCACAGCCAGCACAGCCACAGTCAAGTTTACACTCAGCTGCACTGGTAGCATTTCAAATGAGATCATTTTAAGGGAATCTAACAGGCCACTTCAATGGAAATAAAACGCAAAACAATTGGAGGTTTAAATCTCTCAGGAAGCAAAAAAGGTGCCATCTTAGTTCTGGAGCTGCTGTACTTCAGAAGTATTGGAAGCTGGGGAGGTGCTCAGGGGAGTATCACCGTGTCCCTGCCCTGTCCTTACAGACATCCTGAGGCAAAGCTTTTGTTCTCCATCGAAAATGGGATACCAGGCTACATGGTCTGACCCTGTGTAAATTGCATCCTTAAGCCTGTGACCAAATGGGAGATCCTTACTACAGGAGGAAGCTCCTCCTGTGATAATTTTTCCAAAATCAAGAGCTTAGCATCTGCTTTGAGGGCAAAAAGAAAAGCACTTCTCAAGGATACGGTCAAAGTCAATCTTAATAAGCACAATGTTTTGCACATTGTCTCTTTATTCTTCTAAAAATAGACAGGTCAATGTCTTTGTTGTTTAAACCATCTAAAATGTCCTTTAAATACAAGATCACTATACAGGTTATGGGATGCTTGGCTACAGGGTGATTTGGTGGAACCTACCTGATTTTTCTTTCCTAAGGTGATCGATAATTTCATTATATACTGCTAAAATCCTACCTACACAAGTTGGTGACTGTTGCAGTAATTCTGTCCGAGTTAAATTTAGATATATACCAGGGCCTTTACACCAATCAGAGGGCTAACTGCAGTATGCACACACCCGCAACAGAGCCATGGGCAGCTGGGTGGTTTTTCTCAGAGCATTTTGCATATTAGATAACTGCCACAAGTGTTTGTAAGCGACAAACTGGAACCCTTGGCAATACTGATCAGAAAGTTTGAAATAAATTATCAGTAATTTTTTTTCAGATACAATTTATTTATTACAATAAATAACTGTACAATATAATTTCACAAAGTGTGATTTAGTTCGGTGGTCAGACTGAAGGGAGAATTGTACATTTCATCTACATTCAGCAGTATTTGACAGGATTTTTAGTACATTTTGACATTTTAACAGTAAGTGCTGTGAGTGATAGCACTTACTGCAATTCATACTGTCATTTACTCTAAAGTTATGGTCATGCTGAAAAAATAATACTACTTTAGAATGGCATCTGAAATCACCTTAACACTTTTACAGCGGGACTATTTATTTCATAGAGCTGTAAGAAAACTTGCATATTCAGAATATTATAATTTTTTAAAAATTCTTTTCTAAACAGGTCACTTTTATTTTCTGGAAGGGCAAAACGATGCTCTGCTTTGCGGAAATAGTTCTGATGCTGGGTAAGACCAAATTTCATCATGTTATTACCCCATGTACAAATTAGATCCATGTTCTTTAGGTGTGTGGTTGGAGGGGGGCTGTATTTTGAGTGACCACTTTCTTTCACATGAGAAATGCCAGGATTTTACACTGGACTGAGGATTTAGGTTCCTTGTCAGAGCTCAGTGGATTGGTTAGATGAGCTTAGTCTTTGCATGAATGAATCAGTAATTTGGTATTAGTGTAGCTCCTGCCTGGATGAGAAGTAACAGACACAGCAGCTGGAAAACGCGTGTTATTTTGCAGTTCCAGCTGCGCATATGAGTACTAACAGGCTCAGCCAGTAGAAAACACTGACATTGACATTAATGTTACAACATTAATAATTAAAGAAATTATTTGGAATATTATATGTTTTAGAAGCTTAGATTAAACTTTTGGCACTAATTTTATGTGCCTTTCCTGCTTAATTTTTCTAGTGTCCTTTAAAATAGTTTTCTATTAAAAATCACAATTGCTACTATTTCTAGTCTGATTAGCTAAAGAAAAATCCACTTTTTAATCCTAATCTTCTCCTGGATATTCCAGGTGATAATATTAAAATAACTATATAAGGTAACACCCAGTTTGTCCTTGTAGGCAGTGCCCAGAAGGATATACATGCGTGAAAGCTGGTAGAAACCCCAATTATGGCTACACAAGTTTTGACACCTTCAGTTGGGCTTTCTTGTCCCTATTTCGTCTGATGACTCAAGACTTCTGGGAAAACCTCTATCAATTGGTGAGAATTTTTTAATGCAAAATAAACTAAATATGTGTGTACCAATAATGCAAGAGGCCTAAAATCAATTTTCTTATGTAATCTTAATATTAACAATATGAAAACTAGAACTTTTGTTAACCTATTCTTGCTTATAAATGTATTCTTATTTCCAGACACTGCGTGCTGCTGGGAAAACATACATGATATTTTTTGTTCTGGTGATTTTTCTGGGTTCTTTCTACCTGATCAACTTGATCTTGGCTGTGGTCGCCATGGCCTATGAAGAACAGAATCAAGCAACCATGGAAGAAGCAGAGCAGAAAGAGGCAGAATTTCAACAGATGCTGGAACAACTGAAGAAGCAACAAGAAGCAGCTCAGGTAGAATTTATGGTGTAGTAATGCAGAATTGTATGGAAGTAATTTTAACTAGAGATATTCACCCTCTCCTTTCTGAATTTGGAGTTGGGCTCCAACAACAGGCCACCCAGTTGGGCTTTCAACAACAGAGCTAGCTCAGAGATTTTCTATCCTGCACTAAAGACATTGTACTGTGTATGATCCAGCCGTAATCAAGAAGGAATATTCAAAACTAGGTATACATTATTCATTATGTTTTTCTTAGTCTAGTGTCATTAATACATGTCTTAGACTTCTGCATTTAAAACTACTCATGAAAGATGGAAGAAGGCTATGACCAACACATATCTTGAGTCAACTGAGTAACAGAAATTAGAAAAAAACTAGGGAGAGGATATCCTATGGAAATTGTTAAGATCCAGGGTGCTTGGACTAGAAATTCTGTACAAGCAAATTTTAAAAAAACATGATGTCATGGTTTCCTCAGTGACACAAATTCATTCTGCATCATGGCAGGCAGCAGCAGTGGCAGCAGCAGCAGTAACAGCATCCGCGGAGTCAAGGGAGCCCAGCGCTGGGGGAGAAGCAGGAGGGCTCTCAGAAAGTTCCTCAGAGGCATCAAAATTGAGCTCAAAAAGTGCAAAAGAGAGGAGAAACCGAAGGAAAAAAAGAAAACAGAAAGAACAGTCTGGAGGAGAGGAAAAAGATGAAGATGAATTTCACAAGTCTGAATCAGAAGAAAGCATCAGAAGGAAAGGTTTCCGATTATCTATTGAAGGCAATAGATTGACATACGAAAAGAAGTATTCTTCTCCACATCAGGTATTGCATGTAGATATTTTTAGCATGCATTTAAAGCATCATAGTCTGTTACAAAACTACTTGAGTCTTCCTGGTACTATAATATGACCTTACTGCCTAAAGAAAGGAAACACTGAGATTTTCATTAAACTTTATTATTGTGGCTGGTGCTTGAGCAAAAGTGCTGTAGCTGCTCGATTGTCTTGTAAAAAAAACACAGAGAAGTAAGTGTAACCTCCTGTCTCTATTCTTGTAATAGAATTGTTTAAAAATCCTATTAAAATATTCTCTGATTTATTCTGTGGGGTTTTTTTAGAGTGATTATGTACTATCTAGACATTAAAATGTTACAGTATTTTTCCATTGTGATAGCCTCATATTTTCCTCCTGTTTCAATGATATTTGAAGGTTGGTTCAATATGTGCATGCATGAAAAAGTGTTCATGTATAGGCTCCCTATTTTGTTTGATGAGTATTGTGCAACTACTCTAACCAACAACTCTAACTGACATTAGGAGAAAGGAGTGCTCAAAATTGGTTTTGTCTTAAGAATTCACGAACAGTGGTATTTCTATCTGCAAAATATAAATATAATTAAATACATACAAAAATTTCACAGTAGCATTTAACTTCTGGGAAAAATGGTTACTCTCATATAAGAACCCCCCCCCCTATGCTATCAATGCTAAGTTTGAAGGTTTCGGCTAACAATCACTAATTTTGTTTGCCTGCAGTCTTTGCTGAGCATTCGAGGCTCCCTGTTTTCTCCACGGCGCAACAGCAGAACAAGTCTTTTCAGTTTCAGAGGTAGAGCAAAGGATATAGGATCAGAAAATGACTTTGCTGATGATGAGCACAGCACTTTTGAAGACAATGATAGCAGAAGAGATTCTCTCTTTGTGCCGCGCAGACACGGTGAACGGCGCAACAGTAACATTAGTCAGGCCAGTAGGTCATCCAGGATGCTGGCAGTGTTTCCAGTGAATGGGAAGATGCACAGCACTGTGGATTGCAATGGGGTGGTTTCCCTGGTTGGTGGACCATCTGTTCCTACATCGCCTGTTGGACAGCTTCTGCCAGAGGTGATAATAGATAAACCAGCTACTGATGACAATGTAAGAAAGTTTTGAATAGCTTAGGCATCGTGGCCTTTTATTACTGCACCAGCCAGTGTTTTCTACAGAATGGAACCCTTGGCAATGCTTCCTGGTTGGTCAAGCTGTGAATGCTTCTGCATCTTGTAAAATCTTTAATAAGTAAAATAGCTAAGATAGGTTTGCAACCTAAGCATTTATTTACAAATATTCTCATAACTAACAAATGCAATATGCAGTTTCCAAATAATAAAATATTAACTTACACATTCATAAAAGCACTATACTTTACCGTATCACTGTACTATACTTTACTTTTGCTGATCTAAAGGTCTGGCTATGGTCTGCAAAATCATACTATACAATTGAAAATAGTATACAAAAATGTTATGATATAACTGCAATCAGTATGATGCTGCTATTACCACTTTATCAAAATTAGCTTTATTAGTTAATTTTGATAACATTCTTCCTTATCAGCCCCGTTAAAAATGTAAGGAAGTTGTCAATTCTTTATTATCATTTACTTCTCATTCCTCTATATTTTCCATCCATTGCTGGTGCAGTTCTGTAGTGTAGATAACAAATAGTTCATTGGAAGATCACGTTTCAATACATACTTCCAAAAATACATGCGTGAACATATGTGCAGCACATATTGCTGCCATTCTCTTACCATATACAAGGTAAGAGAAGATGTCTCAAAAAAATTTCTTGCTTAGTTCAAAGTTGTCTACTCACATTACTAAAAAAACACTAGCATGAGAAAGCATGAAGTCAGACTTTTCTTATTTTCTACAGTTTGCCTAGGAGAACAGACTATTATGTTACAATACCCAGAATATTCTGTCAGTGGGAAAAAGAAAAAAATTACAGTTTGCAAAAATTTTATACAATATTTTGAACTCAATCCTTTTCCATTTGTTTAAATAATTTTTCATAGCTTGAAGGAAAGAAATGCAAAAGTTAAGTAAATAAACTCTCAGTCGAACAGTAGGTAACTATTGAATCATATGTTTTAAAAGTTATTTAAAAGATACTGAAAAGTAATAAAAGTCTGACATGATAAAAATTGAAGTGCACGAAGCACGTATCCAAGCTAAGACATTAATAACAGGGTTCTATATAGTCCTTGTTTATCTTATTACTCCAACATGGTCTCACCTATTATTGTTCTCTGTATAGGGCACCACTACAGAAACAGAAATGAGGAAGAGAATATCAAGCTCTTTCCATGTTTCTATGGACTTCCTCGAAGATCCAGCTTTAAGGGAAAGAGCCATGAGTATTGCTAGCATTCTCACAAACACTGTGGAAGGTGTGTGCTATGCATAGCCTAATATTTAACCCCTGTTTTTCAATGGACTTCTGAAAAATTGAGTTGAAACTTAAAAACTGATTTAAAATAGCTTAATTAACAGATACCATCCCACAAACTGACACATTTATCAGTAAACTCAAAGCTCTTTATTCATGAAGGTTATTACATAAGTAAGCATTAAAGTTATTACATAAATAAGCATTTCTATCTCATTATTTTGCCACCATCTACCTCATGTGGTCATCAGGACTAGAGTTATGTTTGATGGTCATAACTGGTGCTTATCCATATTAATTAAAAATATATTATTGGACACAAAAAGGCCACTGAAAATTTTTCAAATATATGCAAGCATTGTTAAAATATATATGTGGGTTTTGCAGTTATGTTTATTCAGTTACTCTTTAAAGAAGTGCTATTCCAGGTGATAAAAATGTTTTTTTCTTAACTAGGAACAAAAATTATATTGAAAATTTTTACCTAAACACCACAAATTTCAAACTAAAAACATTTACATGATAGAACAGTAAGTGGGAGGAACAGGCTGAAGTGAAATCAAGGAAGAATAAAATACATAATACAAATCGATGCATAAATTGATACTGATCAGAATAATGATTGGAATACAAAGAAGTTGTGCTTGATAGGTAAGCTTTGAACAAAATAAATACATTTGACAGCAATTTTTTAAGACTTTCTTGCAAAGCCCTCTAAAAAAGCATAAAGGGCATGTTTATAGGAGGTTAATCAGTACCAGTTCAGATTGACAACTTGATTGGTACAATTCATATAGGATTGAGGAATGTTAGAGCTATCACATACTTACCTGTATGAACTTCCTTTTCCCACAGAACTTGAAGAATCAAGACAGAAATGCCCACCATGTTGGTATAAATTTGCAAATATATTCTTGATCTGGGACTGCAGTCCACATTGGCTAAAAGTAAAACATATCGTCAACCTAGTGGTAATGGACCCATTTGTTGACCTGGCTATTACAATTTGCATTGTTTTAAATACACTCTTTATGGCTATGGAACATTATCCGATGACCGACGAATTCAATAATGTACTTTCAGTTGGAAATCTGGTAAGTCTGTTGGGTTTTTAGGTTCATGATTTGGAAGGAAGTATGTCTGAAATTACTAAAAGATGGAGTTTTAACTGCTTTTTTTTTTTTTTACTCTTTAGAAAGTAGATTTATTGGACATTTATTGGCCTCCAGATATGACTCTATCAGAACATTTTTGGAAATTTCATTGTCAGCCCTGGCTTCTGTAACTTAGGATACTGTAAAATCAATATATTGCAGTGTTCTGCTAAGCCAAATTAAAAATTTAAAAAATGGCACCAATGCTACATTAAGTAAAGTCCATCTTAAACAGAAGTTGATTTGTCTAACTACTAAACCAGGAAATGCATTACTTCAATGAAAAAGACACTATGCAAATAAACACAGTGTTACTTTTTCAATCAATACAATACAAATCTTTAAATTATGAATGTGTTTTTAATTGCTCTGTTTCCTGAGCACAGGTTTACAATAGCTAAAAGAGCCATTTAAAAGCATTTCTAGAATTTTCTTCTGTAAAAGACTTTTTATGTCGTTTGTTTTCTTTATATGCTTTACGTAAAACAATGAAAAATATCCTGCAGTACTTTTTCCTCTTATATTTTTTATATTTTTTATCATCAGATAATTAGTAAGATATCTTTTTCTCATGTTGTCAGCTATATTTTCTCTCTTTTACTTCAAAAAGATAAATTATTAAAGAATTCAGGAGTTAATTTTTTGTAGCTCTGATGCTTTTGAACTGACAGTTTTGATCACATAGAATATCTGCAGCTGCAGTCCTACTTTGTCTTTTATTTTAAGAATTGATTTTTTATAATGGGATTTTTAATAATCCTGGTTTTGTAATGAGGAAAAAAGTATCTTAGAACACGTAAATAACTGCAGGATTTAGAAGGGAGAATTAATAAATACATGCATAGCTAGTTTTCATACACTTAAAATAAGGAAAACTCTGAATATGAGTTTCCTAGTAAAATGTAAAATCTTGTATTGTAGCATTTTATACGTTTGCTTTCCAACCAAGAAATGGCATATAAATCTTGATGTACATCTGACTACAAAGTGTGAGACAACCTGGCTATAAGCACCACACTCTTCCAGTCTTAGGCTCCCTGACGTAAACCCCTTCTGCAATATAGAGGCTCTCAGGGTTCACCTGCTCCAGTAGTTCCACTTTAGAGCTCCTTCAGAACCTCACCATCCTGATTGTTAGGAACCTAATTCAGCATTTCAAACTGTATTTATTCATTCCTGCCTTTTCCTCAGTGGTTCCAATCCTGTAGCTTAAAAAATAGTAACCTTTCCCTCTCCAGTGTTTATATCTGGAATGTATGTAAAGACTGTAATAAAATCTACCTTGAGCATTGATGTTCCTAGGCAGAGCAAGTCAGACTCTTCTTGTCTACCTCCTGATTATCCCAGTTAGATTATTCTCTTTAGCCATCCCATTTTCTGTTCAGCTTGCTTGAAAATGGGTTATCAAAACCAAAAAAGAAAGCCTTTCAGACCAGGGCTCAGGCAGCCTTTAATGGTGGCTTTAGAACATTCCTATCCTACAGGAAATTCTTCTAAGACTTCTCTCAAAGGTACTCAGGGTCACTGCCTTTGTCGCTCCTAAATGAGGTTCCTACTTTATTCAGCATAGCATCATGATGAGAAACCATTGCCAGCAATATGTTTAAAATGCATTTTTAAATGCTCTTTCATTCCTGATATTAAAGCCATTGAGCCAATCAACCTCACTGAATTTACTGGCAACACCCAGGAAGAAGTTCCTCAGCTTCAGCAAATCATTGTATCTCAGTTGATCTCCATCTGGTATCTCACCTCTGTTGAAGTGAATGGGATTATGGCAGGTTAAACTAGCAAAGGAACAGCCCCTCTGGAGTCTTAGATTTGGCCTCATTCATGCTGTGGTATAATGTAATTACTATACCAAGAAAGACGTTCTACCATGTAATTCTGGTTTATGTTGTGGAAATCAAATTTGGGATATTGTTTGTACAGTACATGAGAAAGTCCATATCCTGATAGAGTTGAAATTGGATTATAAATGTTATGAAAGAGAAGTTTATATAATTTGTTTAGTATAAAATTTAATTAATTGAAAAAATTACTTGGTTTGTCTGATACTTGTTTAAGGGAAGGTGGGCATAATAAATCACAGTACACTGAGCTATTTTTAAGTATCAGTTTTGGATAAGACATTGCAGATATGTTGGTTGAATTAAAAACCTAGACAACAGCTAAATCAGTAATATTATATTTCACAATGAAATAACAAACTGCATTTTGAATTCAGGTCTTCACTGGAATCTTCACAGCAGAAATGTTTCTCAAGATAATTGCAATGGATCCTTACTATTATTTCCAGGAAGGCTGGAATATTTTTGATGGTTTTATTGTAACCCTTAGCTTGGTTGAGCTTGGTCTTGCAGATGTGGAAGGACTCTCAGTTCTTCGATCATTCAGATTGGTAAATATACATTAATTGCACTGATTTTTCAATGGGGCTTCATTAAAACAACACATTTTTCTGCCTTAAGAATTTGCTTGATGTTTGCCACGATACTGATCCTGATGTCTCTTTCGTTAGTACAAATCCTTATTACCTGCAGTATCTTACTGTCTTCAGTGGGGATGGATAGAGATCCAGAGAAATAGCAATGGGTGGCCTGGGCTTATTTCCAATATATTTATTGTATGTATACATTTTAAACATCCTGCTATGCAGAAACAAATCAACTCACTAGATGTATTGTGCTCTGATTGGTATCACAGGAATAGATCTGCTCTACAAATACCAGTAGAGAAGTGGCCCGGATGATTTTAACAGATGAACCCTAGATTTTAAATTCCATCTAATATGACCGGTAGCTTCTTTGACCTTCAGTAAAAACTATGCTTTGGGGATATCAAGCTCAAACCTCACAAAATTTTGTTGACTGAACCGTCCATCTCTATGCTTTCAGACAAGAGGATACCCTCTGAACAGTCATACTCAGGGCACGCTTTGCAGTAATATCCTTCCACAAATTAACTTTAAAATATCTTTGTGTCTTTCTTGCTGGTTGTCCTAACAAT